>CM076575.1:799820401-800375736 GCA_034641835.2 Pinus albicaulis | reverse complement strand
ATGGAATAGCAAAGCAAATAAAGGATTGAACAACAATTCTGAAATAGAACAGCAAGTCTAAAATGGAACAGCAATTGAATAACTAAGTCCCGCAGGTTGTAACCAAACTTAATCTATTAACTCAAATGCATTCTTTGCAATCAAATAACATTCTTTCACTCTAAAAGCAATTCACACAAATCACACTAATGGAACAGCAATAACTATTAATGAATTATGGAACAGTACTGATAAATCAGAAACGCGCACAACACGAACGTTTAGTATAACAGCTCTGTAACAAAACAGTAAGAACATGCAATTAACTCTTGAAAGGATTAATAACTTGATGCGGAGTCAACACACGATTCTATCTGTAAAAAACCTCAATGATTCAATCTTTAACAAAGCATGTAATATGAACTTATAAAGCATATCAAATTACCAAATAACAATGATAAACAAACCACACAAAAGTCAAGTCGTAATGGTACAGAAGCAAGTGTCCTTCGGGGCCGGGCCCTTAGCCTCCAAGGATACACCGCTTTAAGTTAATCCAGACGCAGAGATGAAATAATCACCAAGCTTTTATTAATGCATCGGTCAAAAATACATTGAACCAGTTCTCAACGAGACTCAATAATCAAAGTTGATGTTTTACAGAAAATTACATAAAAGCGTATCCTATCTATCAAGCTAACAGTGTTGTCCCTTTATATAAAGGTGATGGCGGAGATGTCCAAGTAACATGATAAATAAAGCAGCGATCCCTCAGGATCGAAGATCCTGAGGGATTCGCCAAACTGTTAATTCTTCATCCTTTCCTTTCTTTGGCGCCGAGCTGGTGTCTTCTCCTTCTTTTCCGAGCCGATTTGCTGTAATCTATTTAGCCTTGTTTGCATTCGGTTCTCGTTCAGAGGGACAGCAGTTATCTCGACTTTGTCCTTTCCTTTGGAACGGAAATTCCTCGTTTTCTCCTTTTCCTGTACAGAAAATAACCATTATCAGTGGCTAAGTCTTGCATATCAATTCTCACATGTTTTGTTATGGTTCCTTATTACTTTCCAAATTCATGATACAAAAAGGTTCACAAATTCTATTAAAAAGCCACTGAAATAGTCATCAAAAGCATACCGAGTTGATTTGACCCTTCAAAACCTCATTCTCCCAGAGGTACTTCCTGCTGGTGCAAAAGGTGGCAGCAAGGTGTTTTTTATGGTGTTTTTGAGCTGTTTGCCCATCCAGATTTTGTTGAAATGCTAAGTTGAATTCAGAGGATGCATATTTAACCATAAAAAATCCAAAAATGTAAAAATCTCCTCCAGCAAGTGCCCCAAAAAAATGCGAGCGCATGAGCGCGCGACCCACCTAGCTACAAAACCTGTTTTTAAGACCAAAAATTTGGAAATGACAAAATTTTCTCCGAATTTGCCCAAATTCGGAGCGGAGGTCCTCCATCATGTGTCTTGCCCAGTCAATGAAGCCTCGGCCAAAATCCGAAGTGGATTAGGCCTTTTCCGCCGTCGAAGTGCTTTGCGCAACCTCCTCTTCATGATCTTCATCCTTGCTTTGCAAACATGCATGCGAGCCCAGTAATGGCCTTTCATGTGGCGAAGCATGTCTTTGTCTCGGTTGGCCTTTGCCAACAGCTTCTCCAGATGTATATTTACCCGTGTGAGTACAGTATCTCTGTCAGCTGGTGTCATGTCACCGGGCCTCTTTCGATTCCACTGCCTGTCCTCACGGATTTGGCGCACCTCATAAAATGTGAGCTCATCCTCGAGCTGTTTGTTGCGCTGCTCCAAATAGTTAATCACCCACTGAGCCTTCTGCAATTGGTCTTTCAGTTGGTCATTCTCGGCCCTTTGCTCCTGGATGACTTCCCTCAGCTTCGAGCTAGGAGAGCCCGTATCAACATCAATGACTGTCATATCGGTGTCCCGGCCTCCTGATGGGCCCTCATCATACATGGGCCTCTTGCCCCTGTCTTGTACCTGTACCTGCACTGGAGAAGAAAGCGAGACCCTTTCCACATCACGTGGAGATAGTACTCGCCGTGTCGATGAAGTCGGCAGGACCCCTTCCACCTGACGTGGAGATAGTACCCGCCGTGTCGCTGCAAATAAGGCCCTGTGGCCTCGCTGATATGTCTGAACCAAAGGAGTAATGATATGCCCAACCTCAAGCATGTCCGGCTGGTGTGAGGGCTCTCCTGCATCATAAACTGCCTCGGGAGGCTGTTGTGGCCCTCTGAAAAAGTCTCTAGAAATGAAATCCTCCCAAGTGATGCCCTGCTCTGCCAACTGATGTGACACCAAGATTTTGATCAAAGCGAAATGATATATACTCTTGTACTGCTGCACTGGGCTCGTCTTCTTCTGCACAAATGTAACCATCTTCTCTATGTTGCGGTATATGAAATAAGGAATATTCATCATACGCACCCTTGTGAAGTGCATCAGCAAACGAACATGATATGAGAAAAGACGAGCATACCTGCCCTCACAACTAAAATACTGAATGATGAGCCTCATTAGTGGTGCATACTCATCTCTCAAGAATCGGAATGGAAAGACTCTGCCCAAGTAAGCCACATATCGAGTTTTAATGTATGGCTCATAATGAAATTTCTCTAACTGCTTACCCTTGCTCCATTTCTCGCCTATGTTCGGTATGCCAGTGGCTTGAGCAATAGTCAAAGGTGATACAATGAAATCAACCCCAGCAAGGTTTACCCGATCACCCCGCAAATGAAGAACAAACAGACGTGCTAATTCACGATGAGGTCGGGTTTGTACAACCATCTCACAAAACCTGAAACATGATAAGAACCGAAAACAATCCATAGCTAATGGACATGCCTGCAACCGAGCCAAGGAAGTAGGCTCCTCTCTGCGATGATCACCACTTCTGTTTTCTCTGCGAGAACTCCGTGGCACATTACCTTCAGCCACCGAATCACTGCCTGACCCTGGCTCATATTCCGACTCTGTCTCTGACATATCTCTGATTAAACTTTTGGCAATATGTATGCTGATATGAATGCAGTGAAAGCAAAATTAGGATGTATGTTTAACACTCAACCAATATCCCACCGCCAAAGCACCATCAAGGAATCAAATTATGGATAAAATCTTTGCTTCAAATGGACTGAAAAGGCACCATCTCTGTTTTGAATGCAAATGAACTTTTTACCAAATAGGAGCAAGCAACCTTCAAAAGTTTGGACACATTTAGTTAAAGGAGAGCATGGTATTAACAGTGATATGTTTGTCTACGAGTTATGAGCATAAAGGTTTCAATGGGCCATTCGAAACAACGACATGAGCATATGCTAACATTGGGCAATGTGACTCATTACAAACATGAGGAATGTGACTCAAAGGGTTTAAACATGGCATAACACTAACAATGGTAGCAGTGGTATTATGGGTATGATAACAAATTGATTTTGATGTTATATAGAAGGCTGGCCATATCACTGTTTAAAATAGCAAACCCACTCTTTACACCATTCATTTTCATTTCAACCCTGAAAACAATAATCTTATAACAGTGGGGTTTTAAATCCTTCATTTGCATATTAGAAACCACCCATGATGACACAAATATGTTTGAAAACCCCAAGTGATTGATGAAAACCTGTTTTGACGGCAACTGGAGTCGATTCCGAGCCAATCTGGGCGCTCAAACTCAATTCCAAAACTCTGTGTCTGCGTGGGTCGCGCAGGCTCTGTTTGGGTCGCGCAGCCCAGGTGGGTCGCGCACCTGCAAACCCACAGTGCTGAACTGAGTCTGCGTGGGTCGCGCAGCCCAGGTGGGTCGCTCTGCCTCAAGTTGGGTCGCGCATCCCTAAAACTCTGTCTACGCCCTTCAAAAGTCTGAAATCGGCCTCAACTTTGCAAATACGATTTGGGAGGAATGAAATCGTTTCAAATGAACTTGTTTGGCTTTTATAATGTCACAAATATCTTCACAATCAGATTTTATTTCAAATCAAATTTCAAAACCCATATTACAAATGTTTTTGTAATTTTCACTTTGGCTTTTTCAAATACAAACTTCCTTTGGCTTTTTTCTGAGATCGATACTAATGATTTTGCTGTCTTCTTGCAGGGATATGACTATCTTGGCTAGAGAAAAGACCAGGGGTCTGCTTTTACAATGTCTTCATGGCGGAAAAATTACAATTTATTACAAAATGATAATAACAATTTCTAGTTCCAAAACAGGGTTTTGGACTAGAAATGTATTTTTTTAAGAAAATGCCGATGATAATAAAATAGAAATCACAAGTGCTGGACTTTCCTCACCTTGCAGGCTTTATGACTAGTGTATAAATGACTCAAAAACCCTAGACACCAAGACCTAGGACACTTATTGACATTTTAATGACCTCATACATAATGACAATGACTATAAATAATTTTTTGAGGAAAATTTTTTAAAATAGCGTTGCAGGTATAGTATGAGGAAACACAAAATGACACAACCCTTCGTCAGGGACACATGGATTCGAATTTTGACACATATGGACGCTTATAGAAGGCACTGGCCATGTGGATATTCCAAAACAATGAGAATTTCACTCCCATTTGACCAACGCACTCTTGAATGTCGGAAATTGCATTGCAGTGCATCCTTGAATGAATGGAGTTGAATATTCAACGGATTTATTCCCTTGAGAAGCAGCGTTGGTGAGCTCATAAGTGATATAAAATATACTTCAAACCTTGGAAACCTTTCAATAGAAGTCATGAATGGTTTGTTCTTCTCTTAGGGTATGTAGAAACTAAAATGATAGGGGATGATAGACCTTATTTCATTGGTCCTGGGGATGATGTCCAGTCTGACCAGGTCATGGGGAATGATACCCAAATTGACATATGACAGTTTCCCCCTAAAGCATGAAGTCGTAATAATAACAATATTTTTTGAATGAGATGCTTTACGATGTGATGGGTTGGAACTGAAGCGGAGTGGCAACTTGAATCAATCTTAAAATACATTACATCATGATATTTTCATCTTGATCATGAATTTATAAGGGAGGCATTCCCATGCTCAGCACATAAACTATCTAATAACATTTAGATAGTGTAGAAAGTCATCTACATTGGAATTTTGCTCAATACAGACATGCCTATAGATATAGGCCCATGTTGGGATGACAGTCTGTATGTAAGGTTACCATATAGATGATGTGTACAAGAATCCTAAAATCAGAGCTCAGATGGCTGAAACTAGATCTGGGGTCTTATTATCTCATTCACTCGATCATTCGGGTACAAGTATAGCCATGCGAATATATGATTTGTAGTCAAACATGGTAAGACATCGTTTGATTACCAGCCGCTGATGTGAGCTGTTAACAAACATGAGAGAACCACCATTGATGTTAATGGATCTCAAGGTACTACAGTAGATTTTGTAAGGCGTGAATATATGATTTGATGTCAAACATCAAACAAAATATTTCAGTCAAAGGTCTGGAAGCGAGGATCTTGTCGATGTTGTAACAAGACTCATGGTACTTGAAGATGATGTTTCTAAATAAACTTCTTAGATGATGATTTGACGTCAACGGGAAGCCAATTTATCCCAAAATGGGAGACATTGATTTCAGAGACAAAATGTGACTTGACATAGCAATGTTCAAAGATGACTATCATGAGAATGAAGGTTTATGAGTATTATAGAAGGATGAGTATTCACTAGATGACTTCTGTTGAACATATCGATGACACTGAGATGAGTTGGTAGAATTGACCCAAAACCAAAGTGAAGGTATGATGAACCATAGGTATGAATGAACTTTCAAGAATATTACCCAACCCAAACAGTCATGATGATGAAGTGAAGTGTCATTTTCAAGAGCGACCTGCTACCGTAAAAGTTATGTTCACTTTCCCAAATTTTCCCTGGTCATTTTTTGACCAGTACCTCTTTATTTTTTAACAAGCTTGAGGAGGATAAAATATGCTTGATCTATAATTCAACCCTTGGGGCGAATAATGTATCGCTATTTAATAATTTAACGAGTCTAGCGACGAATGAAACTCGATTCTTGCCATGATCGACAAGCTATTTTATGTTTCATTAGGGGAATTTTGAGGTCTAAAATGGGCCTCCTAAGGAAAATGTACAATCAAAATTCACATTATGAGAACCAATCACATTTTAGGAGATGACATCATCCCTAATGGTTGAGGTGGCATTGCTTGAGTTAAAGGTTCTTATTTGTCACATTCTCAATGGTGGATAAAAACTCATGGTTAACCAAGTACTTTTAAAGTCAAAGCAAAGTATTCATAATAAATGTCATTTCACACTTTTTGAATAAAAATATATTATTGTCATTTCACATTTCTTCAAAAAAACAATGCATATCACTATACATTTATTATATTATATTATATATTATTTTTATATAGTATATTAGTTACATGTTATTATACAATTTAAATAATATAAATTTTAATTAATAGCATATAATATAATTAGGAATATATAAATTTATATTTATATTTTATTTTAAGTTATTGAAGTACAAAGGACAAATGCATTAGTTGTTCAATGATAGTGACTTTTTCTTGAAAAGCTCATTTTTATTTATAATCACATCGATACAATTTTTTTATTAATTTTATTTTGGTACAACTTTTGAATTGAATTTGACTATGGTTATATGGATTATGGTGCAAAACATGAATTTAAAATTCATAAATATTATTTTATTGGTTTAACTATTATTTTATTATTTCCTTAAGAGGCCCATTTTAGACCTCAAAATTCCCCTAATGTAACAAGCCTAACGACAGTGACATCCCAATCCTTTTTCATATTTAGAGAGTTTGAAAAAAGAGGACAAAATAAAACTCCATAAGTAATTTTTCGTAAAGTTGTCGCTCATATCCAAAAAAAGTATAAAATGATATCTGAGAGAACCTCTTAGCCATGTTCGACTAAGGTTTTCATTTTTCATAAATAATCTATCTTATTCCGGAAAAGGGTTAAATTTATACGGAGTAGATATTAATTCATTTACTTTTATGAGCTCGAAAAGACAAGTGCTCGGCAATATTTTCACATTATCGGAGTCTGAAAAGAGCTAAAAGAATACTCCAGGGGTTCCTTTTTCGTTGTTATCGAAGCTCGAAAAAGAGATAAAATTGCGCTTCAAGTCCTTTTTCATTTTCATCAAAGCTCAAAAAATAAGGATAAAAGTATGCTTTGTGGTCAAATCATTCTTGAAATAAATGTGCACAACTAATCTGCTCATCAGTTGCAAACATGTTCAAAACAATATCAAATGGATTAAAAAATACATGTTTCATGATTAAAATTGAATAAAACCATAGTCACAGTAATAAATATGATTTGAAAATAATCAAATGACTAATTAATATAGTTTTACTATTCATTTTTACCATTTGAAAGTTAACATTTTCATTTTGGAACTATGAACCTGTTTTTGCCCTTGAACTTCAGTTGTTGATTGCGATCGATTCTGTTGATGGTATTTATCGCTGTTTGATCCAGGTTGGTGCCACAAACCCCCTCTTTCTTTCAGTAATCATTTCATTGCAAATTTTTAGGGATTTGGGACCCTTAGGGTAAATTATTTAAAAATAGGGCAACACACCCTTGGGCATCGAAAAATGTGTTGGAATGCACTCAAAATGAAGCTTAGGTGCATATGCAACACACTTTCTATTGACCAAGAATGAATTGGGCGCAATTCACATTTTTTATTCTTGCATTGTATCCAAATTTTGTCTAATTTTTTGCATGAAAAGGTGTCTAATGAGTCTTATGGTTATGTTTCAGGGATTCGTCGGACTAGAATAACAATTACTTGTAGAGAAAGAGAGTATGAAAAAAAAAATATGATTGCCCTTAATGATCTGGGTATTGTAAGAGCCCTAAGGAATTTTTGGTTATTAAATTACTTCCGCTTATCCATTATGAAGCAAAAAATGGAACTTTTGGAGTTTCTTGTTCATGCATGGGATCCAGAAATTAAGGCATTTCACATTAGGAACAAAGTTGTTCCAATTAAAGTGGAGAACATATATTTTCTGACAGGCTTGTCGAGGAGAGGCCTACCCATTTCTCTCTCAGGGTCTGCTCTCGTAGGAGAGGCAGTGAGAGACTATATTTTGCAGTATTTCTACCTAGGGGCAAAGCCTAGCAAGGATGGTAGAACAAAAATCTGTGAAGTTCATAATTTTTCGTTTAGAACCATATTATTCATGATTGCAAATCTTGCTGGTACCGCTACACTACACATAGCGAACAGATCTTATATGTAGTATGCACTAGAGTGCATGGAACCAACAGTTTTCAACTGGCCTGAAGTTGTACTCTCTCAAATGAAAGAAAAACTACGCAAGGCAAAGGGAGGAAGGAAGAAAAAATTCAACTATGGTTCGATCCTCATTTCTTTTTCCTTAGAGTGAATTCCATTGATGCAGCCTTAACATGTGATGTTGAGTGTATCTAACCCTAGAGATCCGAAGATGCAGAGATGGGTAGAACTGATGGCTATACATGCAAGCCAATTGTCCATCGTGTTCTTGACTGCATTCTTTGCCTCGTTCAAGCGACATATTATCTCCATTGATGAGTATGCATATGCAGGCGTCGATTTCCGAGGAGATCCAGACTTAACTTTACCAGAAGGCGATAAGTGGGGTGCAATCAGTAAGAATGTTTTGACCATGTTTTTTTATTTTTCGAAGGCTTATACATGTTTTTGTAATTTGATGTTTTCCCAAGACTAAACTAAAGTTTTAATGTAATGCAGATGTGGGTCGAGCTCAACCAGTGGAAGAGCCAGAACATCGAGCGAATGAGCCAACAAAGAGGGTTGTTGGGAGATCATTCCTTCAGGATTTATACATGGTTGAGACTCTTGTTGAGCTGCGGCAGCACATAGAGGGGTTGAAATTTAGGATTCTAGATTTCTGGATCGAAGAGTTACCAATGCGCCTGTAGCACCACACTATTGGCGTTCTTGACCGCTGGATGCGATTACTATGTAGGATATCTAAATCAATAGCATATTACCATGAGCATCACTAGTTTACTTTTGACATGTTGCATACATTTTGAGGTCAGATGACCAATGTGTCTTGGGAATTTTTTTTTGTAAAAACCTATAACTATATATCTATTTGATTTCAGTGTTTTCCTATGTTTATTGCTCAATCCTATTCAATTATGTGAATGTATCTTTACATGTGTTGAAAATGTTTGTTTATAACATAATTCAGACAAACCAAATTCCATAAATGTGGTGCTATTCATTTAGGGAATTTTATTTTTCCGTATATCATAATTCCGCATAATAGCATGGTATGAAATATTAGATAAATACCTTCAGAAACAAATCTTTAAAAATAGTTCTATTGATAACAACTTATACATAACATATGAAAGAAACCATCTACTAATTGTAGTAGTATATGTGGATGACATAATATTTGGCAGCGATATGGAGCAACTGGGGCATCAATTTTCAAAAAGTATGCAAACAAAATTCGAAATTTCCATGATTGGAGAGTTGTCTTTCTTCCTAGGACTGCAAATCTCTCAGTCTCAAAAAGGACAGTTTATCTCCCATTCCAAATATCTTCGAGAAACTCTAAAGAAGTTTGGGCTGGAAGATTGCAAGCCAGTGAGCAAACCTATGGTTAGAGGCTGCAAACTATGCAAAGAAGATGATACATCTCTATTAAATCAAAATAAATAAAAATATATGATAGGGATCTTGTTGTATCTTACAACTTGGAGGCCATACATAATGCAGGCTGTAGGACTTGTGGCCTAATTTTAGGCCTTCCCTCATGAGATTCATGTAGTTGTTGTCAAAAGGATCTTCAAATATCACCAAGGAACAACAAAGTATGGGTTGTGGTATGCTAGGAGAAAATAATTTAAGTTGAAGGCCTACATTGATGATGATTGGTTTGGTAGTGTTTATGATAGGACGAGCACATCAGGTGCATATTTATTCTTGGGGAAATTCTTGGTGTCATGTGTCAGCAAGAAAAAATGCTCCATTTCGTTATTGACTGATGAAGCAAAGTATATTGTTGTTGCCACCCATTGCATGCAAATTCTATGGATCAAATAGACTTTGAAAGATATTAAGGTATACTTTGACTTATCCTATTCCAATTATGTGTGAGAATACAAGTGCCATCATTATCTCTAAAATCATAGTCATGCATTCAAATACAAAGAATATTGATGCAGGAGCATCAAGGCCAATTTTCATTTTTAATTATGTAATAAAGGGGGGTGTGACATTTTAATTGTTTTATTAATTAATTTGTTATTTTTAAATAAAATAGGAGATAAATTATAAAATTGAGGATTTTGTAAATATTCATTTATTAAAAGGATATGAGAGAAAATAGAATTAGGTAGAAAAATTAGGGAGTAGGAATTCTATGTATGGGACTTTGTTGAGTCCACACCTAAAATGTATTTAAATTAGATTTAGTTGAGGATTAGGTGGAGAGATTTTTGGAGTGAATTAAATTCATTATTTATGTATAAATATGAGTGTTTTTTGTGAGGAGAACACAGTTGAATAGTTGAAGAGCTAAGATAGTTGAAAGTGGAGAGAGTGAGGAGTGGTTTAAAGGGTCAAGAGCCAAGAGGCCGCCCAATGTAATATTTGGCCAGAGAATTTTAATATAGTTAAGGGAGTTGATTTGTATGGCTCTTTTAGCCTTCATGTAAAATTGAGCTGAAGGTTTTTCATGATTTTATTATAGAAACTTTGAGCATTTTCAGAATTCGTGAAGCAGTTGTATTATTATATGCAGGATCTGCTTTCTAGCATAATTCCTGCATCATTTTTGGTATCAGAGCTTACATTGATGATCGCTGGTTGTATCGACGTGGAGAATACACCTTGAAATTTTAAGATAGTCTTTGGACAAAGAGATTGAAACAATGTGAGACTATGTCTGCAAAGAGCGTTTTGATATGAAGGAACACCATGAGGTATGGAAAATGTTGACAGAAGTGGAGAGAACACCTTAAAGCGCATAAACGCTACGATGTATGGATGGTCGAATGACGGATTTGGAAAGCATAGCTAAGTCACAAAGGGACCATGGTTTGGGTTGACATTCTGCGCTCAAATTCGTGACAACCACGATGTCAAATGCGAGTAGGTTGATCAAATGATATATTGTGAAGGTTGAAATAAAGTCTATATCAACAATAATGCATTGAAAAGCTACGCAAGCTGGAAGTTTGATGAATTCCGCAGGTAATTATTCCTTCTATAGCGTATTTGCATATCAATATGTTTTGATGTTTTCTGAGTTGATGGGATTGACTGTAAGTCGGGAAAAAGAGTGCAGTTATGGTGTAGCCAGAGCCATAAACCAATGTGAATGCGTTAGTTGTTGTATGATGGAAGGAATGCCGTAGTCAATCTATCTGGAGTCACCAACAAACACTTATATATTACCATGGACGTTGAATGGATGAAGTCACATCGTTTGAAAGACTAAATTTGAAGGCGTTTAAAACCTGCGTGGAGAAGTAATCAAGGTAATTCTAAAAATCTGCGTTTGAATTGAAGGGACGTTGATTCCAATTGATAAATTTTGATTTGTATGTATTGATACAAACCTTAATTCATCGATACCCATTTTTGTATCAAACAAGTCGATCTTCAGGGTTTTAATACAGCCGAACACAAAATTTGAGATCAAGCAGGATAAAGCTATGCGTTAATATAACCTGGATGCATTGCTTGATATTGAATTGTGTCATTATATAAATGATTTGGTGTGGTCAAAGGCGTAGAGCTGTGAGAATGGAACTCGGACCTGAAGCTGTGATTGATGAAGTCGGTCTGCGTCCGTGGTGAAGTGTTAACATTCAGCAAGTGCGTATTGCGTTGAAGCAGTTGAATAAATCGCCTGAAGCTGTGATTGAGAGGATGTTGACAGTCTTCGATTTTTGAATTGCATGGATCTGGAATGTACGCAGGAGTAAAATGCTGTGTCACATTGATTTGTGTTTCATATGAAAGGTTGTAAGTGTAAATTGGATTTACAGCTCGTGGTGTTCACTGATCGGTATGAGTAAGCCCAGAACTTGCATATTCAACATTAAGTAGTCACCTCTCTTGTCAAAGGCAGCGTACCTACAGGTAACACCTATGCAAGTCTGTGACAAATTTTGTTTGATTATAAGCTGAGTAGAATTGTTGTTGCAAAGAGAAATCGATATGAATGTGATGGTCTATCGATTATTTGATGTGATGGTCGATTTGGATCTAAGAACAATGCTAAAGAATTGTGTTGAAACCATGAGGGCGACAGGAAGAAAAATCGGAAGTGAACCTTGAACAGAGCATGGAAAAATTTTGCAATAAAATGTGAAGTGACTTTGAAGCGTGGATTTTAAGTTGAGAAATAGCGCTAGAAGAGATTGCAGTGGTGTTAATTGTAAACGCAGTGGATTGAACTGAAGACAGCGATGGCTCAATTAAGACGCAGAGGCAATATCCATCTATTTGCTGGAATGATAATTAACGCAGTGGCAGAATTCATCTATTTTCCGGAATGATGTTTTGAATCAGTCTTAACCCAGAGGTTGTTTGATCTCTGTGCGCATTAGGGAAGAATTCATTGCAGAGATTCGGATGCAAAATCGTGAAGGGAAAGCGCACATCGATTGCAGAGATGCAAGAGGTAGAATTAATGGCATTGTATCCATGAGGCAACATATGGTTAAAATGGTAAGTTAAACTGTGAGCCCAAGTGTTATTGAAATTGGGATTTATTATTGCTGTGAGAGTTCAATTAAAAAAATAGCTGAACACTGGGTTAAGTGAAATCGTGAATCGAATAGAAATTCGATAATGCAGAATTTTCAATGAGCGCTGAGCAGTAAAGAAGGATTGAGGCGCTAAACCAGTGGTATCACCTCACTTGTAAATGATAAATCGAGTTTCTATGTGTTAATTGTTGGAACCAAGTATTACTTTGGTGTTGGTGTTGCCGTGAGCATTTCATGAAATGTTTATTCACCATTGATGTATGGGTCCGAAATAGCAGTTTTTGGCAATTGAGAGTTAATCCAAAGAAGGAAGAGTTCATTGAATTGGGTCTTTAAATCCAAAGCTTAGTAAATATTCATAACATTTGATTTGGATATGTGGATATATGTTGGCCTTGGCGCATTTAAACAAAGTTTTTTAAACTTCGAATGTTGGTTTAAGCTCTTTTGAGGTGAGGACGAAATTTGAACCTTTGATTTGTGGAAACATTCTGATGTTGGTTCGATTTCAATTGAAATGGGTATTCCAATGGTTCTATAATCATTGTTTAAGTAATATAGCTTCCGCATGTTAAATTGGGATTTCCCAGATTGTGAAAATTGAGGTACATTCTTATTTGGAAAATTGAAGAGAGTGTGTGTTTGTGGATTTGGCGGGTTTGCCAGATTTCAAATTTTATTGGGGAATTAATTTGAAATACATTTTTATATGCATTTGAGAGTGTGAATGTGGGTTTGCAGCCCTTTGGGTTACTATCAAGTAACACATGCATGCTAAGGTATTTTTGCAGCAAATTGTAGCAAAAAGGTTGCCAGGGATTGGTTCCAAGACAAAGAGAAGCCAAGTGCAGCAGGAGAAGTTGCATTTTGATGAATGAAAAGTGTGAAGGATTGCGGGGAAGTGGCTTAAATGAAGTCCACACGTGAACAGATGCAGTTCACAAAGGAGGGGAAGATGACTGTTGATATTCATTTTCGGAGATCTGATGAAGAGTACGAGCGAGAGAAGGTTGAGATAACAATTCACCTTGAATTATTAATGAAGTTGTTTCAGGAAAATATGAGAAACCAGACACATGGTTGGACCATGAGAAGGAAGGTGAAGTGGCAGAAGCTACAAGCAAGAAGGGAAAAGCAAGTAAACATACAGTTGATGGAAGAGCTGAGGAAGCTTGAGTAGATGTTGAGTTGTGAAGAAATCAGAGAGGCTGAGTTAAAAATGGATGTTTCCATTTGTGGCCCGGAACATGGCGAAATTCTGGGTGAAGAGATCAGTGGAGAAGATCTCATGAACTATTGGGATAGTTCAGAAGCATCTGAAGATGTGTTCGTAAGAGAAGTAGGTGAGGCTATGAAGCCTTACATATTTTCTCACAGTTTATGTATGTTTGCAGGATATGCGAAAGATGGTGAGCAGTCTGATGGAACTGTCACAAAGGAGAATGAAATTCTTGAGGTAAAGTCTGGTAGAGAATTCCATTCATAGAAGGAATGTGTTGATTGGTTACAACAGGGAGAAATCATAAATGACTTCTTGTTTGGGATAAGATAGCAAGTCGAAGCTGTTATGGAACAGTAACAAAGTGGAAATGCTGAAGGAAAATTCCAAGGAGGTAAACAAGTGTATTTGTTTAATGGGATTGCTGACAAAATTTTACAATGTAATGATGTTGAAACCAGGAAAATTAAGGAATATTTCCAGAAGGAGAAGGGAAGTAGTGATGAGACTAAAGGGAAATCTACAGAAGAACTGAATCAAATGAAGGATTCAGAACAGCAAAGAGAGATGTCAACTGAAGCATTCAGTGAGACCACAGAGTCTTATATGTTTAAGACTAATGATTGGTGTGTGACTACAGGTACATCACAGAGTGTTGAACAAACTTTGAAGTTTGTTAAAGAAGAAGAGTTGAATCTGAAATATGTTCAGAATGATGCTGAGATAGCAAGATCTCAGGAGGAAATGAAGACAGAGGGGTCTTATGGAAATATTAAGCATAGTATTGAAGCGGGGGAAGAAGGACCATATGATGATTGGTCAACAGCAAGTGAAGGTATGGAAAGTTGTGTAAAATTTCCGAGTTCTACTCCAGTTGAGATTGTTCAGTTATATCGGAAGTTAGATCTTCAAAGGAGAGAGTTGGAAAAGCAGATGACCTATTTTCAGGGAAAGTTATTGAAAGACACAGAACAGGGAAACATTTTTCAAACAGATGATGTGGAGGAGGGACTAATTGATAGTCTCACAGAGAAATTGAATCAACATACTAATGTGCTGATGGATGAGGGAATTTCATAGCAGCATACTGGAATGTTGCCAGCAGCAGAAGGGGCACTGAAGCCTTATGTTTTTTATTCTAACAATTGTTTTGTGAGTACAGGTTTTATTGCAGATGCTGGAGAAAATCTATTAGACAGATAAATTGAACTGATGAGGCGGATGATGATGAAAGTATCCCGAAAAAGGCCAGCAGCAGTGAAACAAAGAAGAAATCGTAAGAGAAAGACAACCAAATATTGTGAAAGCATAGCTAGTGGGGCGATGCAGCATAAAGTGTGGAGACCTGGAGAAGAACAACGAATAGAAGCAGCGATAAGTGGGAAGTTACAGCACAAGATATGGGATCCAGGCAAACAAAGATCCGAACACATGATCAGGCGATCATGATTAATTTCAACCTTGGGAGTCTGATGCAGGAGCATCAAGACCAATTTTCATTTTTAATTATGTAATAAAGGGGGGTGTGAAATTTTAATTGTTTTATTAATTAATTTGTTATTTTTAAATAAAATAGGAGATAAATTATAAAAGTGAGGATTTTGTAAATATTCTTTTATTAAAAGGATATGAGAGAAAATAGAATTAGGTAGCAAAGTTAGGGATTAGGAATTCTATGTATGGGACTTTGTTCATTCCACACCTAAAATGTATTTAAATTGGATTTAGTTGAGGATTAGGTGGAGAGATTTTTGGAGTGAATTAAATTCATTATTTATGTATAAATATGAGTGGTTTTGTGAGGAGAACATAGTTGAATAGTTGAAGAGCTGAGATAGTTGAGAGTGGAGTGAGTGAGGAGTGGTTTAAAGGGCCAAGAGCCAAGAGGCTGCCCAATGTAATATTTGGCCAGAGAATTTTAATATAGTTAAGGGAGTTGATTTGTATGGCTCTTTTCGCCTTCACGTAAAATTGAGCTGAAGGTTTTTCATGATTTTATTATAGAAAATTTGAGCATTTTTAGAATTCGTGAAGCAGTTGTATTCTTATATGCGGGATCTGCTTTCTAGCAGAATTCCTACATCACATATCCCTATTTTTAGCCCCCCTATGAAATTCTTGACAAGCAAGCTGGGGGCTAGATTGTTGTGGAGCCTTCAAGGAATGCCTTTCCCCTGAAAACCCATTCTCCTTGAAGTCTCTGAGTGCTTTGCCTTATATAAATCCTATCTGCTGTCCCATTGCTAAAAGGCCTGCATTTCCCCTCATACTCCTGCAAGACACCACTTTTTACCTCCTTTCCCCTCTGAAAAAACCCCTCTTTCCCTTTCTTATTTTCCCTATCAGTCCCCTAAACCCCTCCAAAACCCCCTTCAAATTCTGCCCACACCCTTTTGTTTCCCAAATTCCCCCTCCATCTCCCTATCGGCCATTATTCCCCGAGCCTAAAAGTGCATTAAAAGTGAGTTAGCGGAGAAATTACATTTCATGAATGCGGGCCCTAGCCCCTTTCACAGCTAAGCCCCTGCGCACCCGGTCCTTCCATGCGACCCGGCACGAGTGACCTAAACACTTGTTCCCAAAGGCGTTTCCCATAAACCATGAAACTTTATAATAATATTTTTATTATAAAGTCCCCACTTTCATCTCCAACGTCACGTTTAAAATATGATGCGACGATTGTGGGTTCTAACGATCAGTGGTCCCCCCTCCCATCCCCATACCTTTGTTCAAAACCGCTTGTTTATTTCGCACGCCTTTGGGCGGGTGGTGGATTTTCCCCATTGCCCAGCGAATTCATACATCTCCACTAGCCGTCCGCTGTGTGTCCCCTGTACGATGGAAAAACCACTTTCTCCCCGCGCATTATCTTTCGACCAGAGTCACGCAGCAAAATGAATACAAGCCGTCAGATCTTGCGCGCCTCATCCGATGGCCATCGTTTTCCAGAGTTGCACACCGCTTAACCCATGTCATGTCCCGCCTGCTACCGTTGATCTCCGTCACGATCAACGGTTCAGATCTGTTCGCCTTCCATTGACCACCCCCCCCCGGGTCCGCTCACCACGTCATCTCCACGTGGATTCATCGTACGCCAGACCGTTCCATCACATATATTGTTTCAGTTTCGTGTTTTTTAAGGTTTTTCATTCATTCGTTATGTAGACCGCCATCTCCACCATAGCGGGTCTCGGTTGTTCCTCTGCATTTCTCTCTGCCATGTCACCGTCTGCACGACCTTTTCTCCGCCTCCACATCATCCGCCACCCCATTCATGGTTTTCTTAACTTGTTTGTGTATTTTGCAGGGTTATTAAGAACTAATGGCCACCATGGTGCGCGTCTCTGTTACAAGGACATCGAGAGTAAAAAAAGATCATTTGCAGAGGCGTAATTTATAAAAAAACGGCCCGGGAAGGTGAAGATAAGACGGTCATTTAAGAGAACAAGGTTCAAACTCGGTAGAAAATCTCCCAGCGCCATTAAAACCCGAGCTAACCTGTCAGAAACAGAAATGGAGCGGCTCAGTGTTGCAGTACAGAGGAAAGGAGATTAAGGCACCCTAATGAAGATCTAGAGCCTTAAACCAGTAGTTTAAGAGGCAAAGCACCAGTTTGAAAACCCCGAGGATCAATCAGAAGGGTCCTGTGTGCAGTAAAAGGTAACATCAGGGTTTATTCATCAGCAGAATGTTTTTATCCATCAATTACAGGGCACCCATACAGCTTTTATTATGCACAAGGTCCCTGAAGGAATTTCCACCCTAACAGCAGTTCAAAACCACCAGAGAATTTATATGGCAGACTTCTCAGTAGTTTATTTTACTTTGTTCAGAGCACCAGGAGTACTACAGCCAAAAGATGTCAAGATCATATCCAGAGAAGATCACCCTTCACAAGGGAAGTGACAAAGATTAAATACACAGCAATCAAACAGAATGGGTTTCGGCCCTGCATTCATTTTGTGTTTAATGTTACATTTAGTATTCACCTACCACCTCAGCCAACCTTTCGTTCATCATCTGTTATAAAACACGGAAGGAAATTATTGTAAAGGTTGTTGATGAGATATCAGAGAAATGCAAGTTTTTTCCTCTTGAGACAAGTTCTCTGTGTAATATTGTAAGATAGGCTGAGATTTGATGTATTCAGACTGAATGTTCAAGCTGTGGGAAATGATGTACCTGATTGGTGTTGTTTTTAATATGACAAGCATATTTCTTTGGATCCTGATCTAAAGCAGCTGGTGATGTTTTCCTATCTCTGTGTTTGATTTCATTTCATTCCATTTCTACTGGCTTGCATCAGAAGTTTGGCATAAGATTTACCCTTGATAGGTACCTTATGTTGCTGCTCTCCCAGCCTTTTATGTTTTCTGCTTATATGTGTATATGAATATTGATTTCAATTGGTTTAACCAGTGTAGTGGATGTTATTGCCTGCTCTCTGATGTATGAATTAATGAAATCTATGTTTAGATGTTCTTGTTAGGATTTAGTTGGATGAGTTGAGAACACTGGGAGGTCTAGAACCCTGTCTCTGCCTCACTAGGATCTTTCCATCTCAATTAAGCCTTTCTAAGATCCCTTGTATTGCCTCTGATTTTGTCCAAGCAGGTCTGGAGTTAAATGACCTCTGACCTGATCTATAGACAGAATTGGATGGTTCTCCTCCTTTCATTTTTAGTCCTTAATGTCCCATTCCAAATATCATCTTTAAGATCCAAATGCTCTAGATGACTAGCCCAACTGAAAGCTTGCACATTGAACACAAGTAAATCCTTTCTTGACTCCATTGCCCAATGGCCTTGATGTTCCCTGAGTTATCTGTCTTAGCCTAATCCCCTCTATGCTCATCCTTGTCTTATATTGGACCTTCTTTCCTGATTCCCAACAACCAAACATAAGCAACCACACAAACAACCCTGAGCCTATAACTAGCCTAAAATCACAACTTAGAGCTTCAAAGACATACACTTTGACTCATCTAGAGAGATCCCTCTCTGGACCTAGGAGGGCTAGATCCTAAGGTCTGAAAGTGGTTCTATGTTGTCTCACCTTTTGGCCTTGTCAACTTGGCCAAAACATGGGAACCCCAACATAATGGCGACTCCACTGGGGAGATTCTGAATGATATTCATCTCACTTCATCAAAAACTTCATAAACCTACATCCCTGGTTAGGTTGACAGTAAGTCACTCCTTTCTTGAATCGACCTCCATTATTGAATATCCACCACACTCTTAGACAGAGCCTGGAAAGGTCCAGGTAGCCTCCGGATCTCACACTCTTCGGAGGTGACATATCTGGTAAATGCCCTCCCAATCAATCTCTGGTGGGAGTTTACTGTTTTGAGGAGATCCCTAAAAGGTGATAGTGCCTGAGCACTGTGGTGGACAGTGTAATCCCTCAGATATATCCTAAAACCCTGCACCTGGCGACTCCATTGTTCCTAAATGAAAAGACTCCACTGGTGATCAGTGGGCCTGCTGATTATCTTGGTTTCACAATAGACTCCACTGGGAAACCAGCCCCTTAGACAACATCAACCACAGTAGAAGCAACAACTAGGGTTAAGTTGCTCGGCTAAGAAACAACATTCTGGCTTTCAGAACCATTCACACAAGAGCTTATCCCAACCCCGACCCACCTGAAATAGTTGACAATCCAGAGAGTATCCTCAAGGGAGCTCCTATACCTAAAAGACCAACTATTTCCAGTCACATTCATAGAGCTAATTCTGCACCAGAAGACCTAACAGCTCTAGCATATTTTCTCCCTGACCTAGATATACCTAATAGATTACCAAGAACTAGGTCATTCAATCACCTAGACCAGCAAGACCTCGAGCCTCACAGTACACCATCTCATAGTGGTCAACACACTAGGGATAAAGGAACCCCTCCATCTACGCCACCTGATACTCACTTCATTCAAAACTTGGGGCTTTCCCACCCTAGATCTGCTCAGCAAACTTTTGCTGGTCCTAATATTCCTGTCACCCAAATACCAGCTGCTCAAGCCAACCCTATACCTCATCAGAACATTATCATGGCAGCTTAGTATGCACCTTTAGTTTTACCTCAACCCTTGTTACCCTTACCCAACGATTATCAGTCAAAAATCCCACACTTCACCGCTAAAGAGTCCATCACAGCTCAGCAACATGTAGATAAGATGGAGGATTCTTTCGATTATATGGAAATTGATGATGAAACAATTAAAATGAGAATATTTGCCCAAAGCTTAGGGGGTGATGTAAAGAAATGGTTTAAAATCTTACCTCCTGGCAATATCCAAGATCTCCCTGTGTTATATCGGAACTTCATAGACAAATGGGAGGTTAGAGAAAACCCTCGCCAGCTCCTAGCAGACTACATGTCCCTTAAGAGGAACGTAGGAGAGAGTGTCCATGAGTATACCACTAGATTCAACAGCATTTACAATGCTCTCCCTCCACACATGAAACCTCCACAAGGGATGGCCCTAGCAAAATATCCCGATGGATTTGATGCTGACATGGCCTATGAGCTTAGAGATAAGGAGTATAACACATTGGACGACATGCAGAAAGGAGCCATAACCATAGAAGCAAACTTGATGGAGAAAAGGGCAAGATTAAAAGCTGAAAAAAGGGTAACATACAAGGATGAAAATGTAGCTTCCACATCTGATCCCAAATATGATAGACTGTCTAAAAACGTGGAAGAGCTACAACAAATGATAAAAAGGATGGTTGTCCAAAACAGGAATCAAAACCAAAACCAAAACATTAGAAGAAACAATGCCGCTCCCAACAGACAGAGAGAGTCAGATCAACAAGTTGTTCCCCCATTTCAAGAAAATTTTTTAGATGAAGACGAGGGGACCATAGAAGAGTCTGAAGGGAATGGAATAAACATGTTCGAAGCAGAAGACTCAGTCCTTAACTGTGATTCGGAGGAAGATCAGCCCTCACCTTCATACTGGGATGAGGAATGGTTAGAGACTGAAGATTACAGATTAGGATTCGAAAATGCCGTGATGCAGGTCAGAGAACAATATGAACTTAGGAGCAAAAAGAACCAAGAAAATCCCAAAACAAAGACTCCTGAGGTAACCATCAAGAAAAGACCTGAGAAAACTTCTAAAGCATCTGCTGCAAATAACAAATCAGCAGCTGAAAGTTCTGGTAAACACAAGGAAAAAGACAACCAAGACACTGAGAAACAAATCCAACCAACAAGTAGCACTGGCACAGCAGTTAGTGCTCCTGATAAAACGATTCCTGACCTTGTACATAATGAGAAATCACGAATTGATTCAGCTACTAAGGCAGTAGCAAATAAAACAGAGTTGAGCACTTCAAAAACACAGTCCACTTTCAATTTAGAGAGTGATATTGCAAAAATCAAAATCTCTGTACCATTAGCTGAGTTGGCCACTCAAAATGTATATAAAGGCCAGATTTTGAAAGCATTGAATCTGGGGGAGAACAACGACACTGTAAATTTGAATGATGATCAACCTGCCCTGCTGTTTGGTCCAAATATTGAGGGAAAGTTTCAGGAAGGGGTAGTTCCACCTTTTTATATCAGTCTCAACATTCATGAAAAAATACTCCACAATGCCATGCATGATTCTGGAGCATCTCACAACTTAATGCCTAAGGTAGTGATGGAAAAGCTAGGCCTAGAGATAACGCGACCTTACAAAGATCTATATTCGTTTGACTCTAGCAGAGTAAAATGCCTAGGCCTAATCAAAGACTTATGTGTGAGCTTGACCCAGATCCCAGCTAAATGTATGGTCATGGATGAAGTGGTAGCAGATGTGCCACCCAAATATGGCATGTTGCTATCTAGATCATGGGGCGCCAAACTGCAAGGAACAATGCAGATGGATGGCTCATATGCCACTATCCCTCTATTTGGCCAACTGAGAAGACTGTATAGAGAGTCCCAGATGAAATTCCTAGTCAGTAGCCCCGAGAAACCTAAAAATTCACCATTATACTCTGTACACGCAGATCTGGATTCTTTCATTCTTTATAACGACCAACACCTAAGAGAGCCAGAATTCGAGTATAGAAATACAAGCAAAGACACAGAACCCATGGACTTTAGCATAATGGCTACCCTAGAAGAATACGATGAAGAAAGCCATGGGCAGGGTACTGAAAACGAAACTCAGGGTGAACCAGGAACACAATGCAGTCAGACTATTAGTCACACCCTTCAAACTAACATACCACATGAAGAACAAGACAACCCACAACCTAGTACAGATTCCCCAACGCAACATAATGGCGAGCCCCTGTGGGAAATGAACTTTGATGGGCCCTGTACTAGGCAAAATGCTGGAGCAGGGGTGTGGCTACGTAACACAGAAGATGATCATGCAGAGAGCCATGCCGTGAACCTGCATTTTAAATGCACGAATAATATTGCAGAATATGAGGCTCTCATCCTGGGTCTGAACCTATTGAAAAAATTAGGTGCCCATAGGATAGCTGTGAGAGGATACTCTGAGTTAGTAATCAAACAAGTGAATGGTGAATACACAGCGAAACATCCCCGACTTAGAGCGTACAGGAATGATACAGTAGATTTATTGAAAACCTTTGTTGAATATGAATTGGTATTTGTGCCTAGGAGTCAGAACATCATTGCAAATGGATTAGCTTGCCCGGCTAGTTCGTATCCTAAGACTCCCCCTGACCAACAGATCATCATCCAGACCAAGTTCAGACCTGCAGTGCCAGACAACGAAAAATACCGGCAGGTCTTTGAAGGCGACAAACAGATCGAAGATTTCCTAGTGGGCAGGAATGAGTTTGAATTTTCTGATTCGGACTCAAAATCTGATGACAACTGCCCAAGTGAGGATCCGCCAGATGAACAAGAAACACCCTGTAACATAGAAATAAACACCCTTTCTGGAGAAACTGGAAATCCAACCGAAAAATGTGAAAACGCAGAAAATGAGGAAATAGAGGTGCTGCAGGCCAAAGACAAGAACATACCCAGAGGCCTGGCACCCCTAGAGGACCTTTTCGACTTTGATGACGTAGCAAAAAAGCCCACTATAGAACATGAAGAATCAGATGTAGAAGAATGCAACATAGGCACTGAAGATAAGCCCAAAATGATCAAACTAGCTAAGTCTATACCTGCAAACATGAAGAAGAGATACGCCGACCTGTTTAAGGAATTCATTGATGTGTTTGCATGGAGTTATGAGGACTTAAAGGCCTATGACACCAACATCATACAACACAAGATACCCTTGAAGGAAAATCAGAAGCCTTTCAAACAAAAACTCCGCAGAATCAATCCAAAACAATTGCCTGCAGTTGAGAAGGAGATTAGAAAGATGTATGATGCAGGCATAATAGTCCCTGTGAGGTTTTCTGATTGGGTGTCAAACTTAGTGGCTGTGAGAAAGAAAACAGGTGAGATCAGATTGTGCATAGACTTCAGAAACCTAAACAGAGCCTCCCTGAAAGACAACTACCCTTTGCCTAGAATGGAACATATCCTACAGAAGGTAGTGGGCTCTAAGAGAATCTCCCTGCTTGATGGTTTTTCAGGATATAATCAAGTTCTGGTACTCCCAGAAGATCAACTCAAAACAGCTTTTACCACTCCATGGGGCACCTTCATGTACGTGAAAATGCCCTTCGGATTGATGAATGCTGGGGCTACCTTCCAGAGAGCGATGGACATAGCTTTCTCAAATGAAATAGGACACTTCATAGTTATCTACTTGGATGACTTGATTGTCTTTCCTAAAACTGAAGAAGAACATTTGAAACATCTGAGGAAAGTCTTTGAAAAATGTAGAAGGTACGGTCTGTCCCTAAATCCTAAGAAAAATGTGTTTGGGCTGCGAGAAGGCAAACTTCTTGGCCACATTATATCTGAGAAAGGGATTAGGATATACCCCCAGAGGGTCGAGGGAATACTTCAAATTACACATCTGAGAAACATCAAGGAGTTACAGTACTTTATAGGGAAGATCAATTTCCTTAGGAGATTTATCCCCAATCTTGCTGAGCATCTGAGGAAAATGACCAACATGCTAAAGAAAGGTGCAGGAATCAAGTGGACTGTTGAAGCCAAGAAATATTTTGAGTTAGTAAAGCTTGCACTCACTCAAGTCCCCGTACTTAGCAGCCCAGACTTCTCAAAAGATTTCCTAATCTTTTCCTTTGCCTCTGAACACACAATAGCTGCAGTCTTGCTGCAAAAGAATTCAGAAGGTAACGAACAGCCAATTGCCTTTTTCAGCAAAGCCTTAAGGGATGCACCTTAAAGTACAACATTATGGAAAAGCAGGCATATGCCCTGGTAAAGGCCCTAAAATACTTTAGGGTGTATATTCTGCATTCTCACACCATAGCCTATGTTCCAAATATAGTGGTTAAAGATATCTTGTCCCAGGACCCTGACGGGAAAAGGGGCAAATGGATTGCTACAATCTTGGAATACGACCTTGAAATAAGACCCACCAAGCTGATCAAAGGTCAAGGCCTGGCCCAATTAATGGCCGAATCAAACTTGCAGGCCCTTGACATTAACATGATGAATGCCTTAGATGAGCAGGAAGGATTACCCCCTCCAACTGTTGAGGAGAAGTTTCAGAACTCTCCTTGGTACTCTGATATCCTTTATGTGCTCACCAATCTCAATGCCGCTCCAGAACTGTCCAAAACCAAGGCCAGATTCATAAAACTCAAAGCTAGAAACTACTGCATTTTAAATGAAAACCTGTATTGGAAAAATCCAAATGGCCTATTACTGAAATGTTTATCTGAAACTGAAGCTGAAAAAATCAAACAAGAATTCCATGCTGGGGAGTGTGGAGGCCACCTGAGTTGGAAAGCCACTGCAAACAAGATACTCAGGGCTGGCTATTACTGGCCCACTCTCTTCAATGATGTCCATAAAATGGTAACTGCCTGCAACAAATGTCAAATCTTTGAAGGCAGAAGAAAGCTCCTCCCCCTCCCTTTACAACCTATCACCGTAGAAGGTCCCTTCATGCAATGGGGCCTAGACTTTATAGGAGAAATTCACCCTGCCTCCTCAGGACAACATAAATGGATCCTAACTGCTACAGATTACTTCACTAAATGGATAGAAGCCATACCCACTAGGAATGCCACTGATTCTGTCATCATTAGGTTCCTAGAAGACTTCATCCTATCTCGGTTTGGTTGTCCAAGGAAAATAATCACTGACAATGCTGCTGCTTTTGGATCCAAGAGAATGGTTGATTTCTGTCACAGGTACTGGATAGCACTTGGTCATTCAACTGCCTATTACCCCCAGGGCAATGGCTTAGCTGAATCATCAAATAAAAGCCTGGTTACGATCATCAAGAAGTTGCTGGAAGAGAACAAAAAGTCATGGCATAAAAAGTTGGTACATGCTTTGTGGGCTGACAGGCTCACCACGAAGAAATATATTGGCATGTCACCATTCCAGCTGGTTTATGGAACAAAAGCAGTTTTTCCTACTAGCCTTGGAGTTCCAGTAATCAAACTTGTCCAGGAGATCCAATCATAGGAAGACAACATGATAAGAAGGATAAATCAAACAATCCATCTTCAGCAAACAAGGGAGGAGGTATATAACAGGGCTGTCAGGGTTCAGGAAAACATTAAAAAGCTATTTGACAAAAGAACCAAAGCTGCAGATTTCAAAATTGGTGATAACATTCTGAAGTGGGACTCAAGAAGAGAGGGCAAAGGCAAACATGGTAAGTTTGACATCTTGTGGCAAGGTCCATACATCATCTAGGCCACTGTGGGTCCTAATGCATTTTTCTTACAAGAACTTGATGGTACAGAGCTGTTTGGGGGTCCTGTCAATGGCAGGATGCTCAAACACTACTTCTGCTAATTTTCATTTCCAGTTCCATTTCCATTGTACATACCATTGCAGTTTTACTTTCAAGAAAATAGAGAAAATGTTTCCAAAAAATAGAGAAGGTAGAGGTTCAAACATGCTCAAAACATGGACCTCTGAAAAGTGCAAAAGATTGGCTCTAATATGATCAAAACCTGAGCCAAAGAAAGAAAGAAAGAAAATTTGATTTCTTTCTGCTTGGAATACGGACCAACAAAGGAACAAGGAAAAGGAAGAATCGGCTCTAACATGCCTAGACGGAAATTTGAAATTGAAGAAGAAAGGAGTGACTCTAATATGCTCAGAATACGAGTCACAAAACGGAGAAGGATACTTCAAAGTTCAAATCTCAAGCCTTCAAATTTTTGTTTCACCCCACTGACCAGAGTCGAATGAGTTTAATCACGGCAAAATTTGTTTTAAATTTCCTGTCTTAGAATGTAGGAGAAGAAACCTGTTGGACAGTTTAATCCCAATAGGTAGTAGATTAGGTAGAGAAACCTATGAGGCCAACTGTTTAATCTAGTCTCATGAAGCAATAAGGGTAGATTTAGAATAGGTTGTTTTTGTTTTGAAAAATAAAATGTAAAGGGTTTGTCAGCTCAAATGCACCCTAAAGAAGAAAAAATGCTAGGATTGTAGTATGGGTAGGTAGCTTTGATTGGGAAAATGTTTTCTGTTGATGTAACATATTCATATTGTGGCAGCTGATCAAAGAAAGGGATGCGCCAAGCAGCAAGCAACTGGCCTACTCCAAAGATCATTTCTAGTTTCTTTCCTCCTTCAAGAAGAAGCCATCCCCATGTGGAGCCACTGTTAGCCCCCCTATGAAATTCTTGACAAGCAAGCTGGGGGCTATATTATTTTGGAGTCTTCGAATGCCTTTCCCCTGGCTCCATCCTCCTTGAAGTCTGCGAGTGCTTAGCCTTGTATAAATCCCATGCAGATCCATTTTCTAAAAGGCTGCATTGCCCCTCATACTTCTTACCAAAACACCACTTTTTTACCTCCTTTCCCCTTTGACAAAATCCCTATTTCCCTTTCTTATTTTCCCTATCGAGTCCCCTAAACCCCTCCCAAAACCCTCCAAATTACGCACACCCACCGTGTTTCCAAAAAATTCCCTACCTCCCTATCGTTGCCCTCCCCGGGCCTAAAAGTGCATTAAAAATGAGTTAAAATGATACATTTCATGAATTTGGGCCCTAGCCCCTTTCCCGCTAAGCCCCTCCGCACCCGGTCCTTCCATGCGACCTGACGTCGTGACCTAAGCACTGTTCCCAAAGGCGTTTCCCATAAACCATGAAACTTTATAATAAAATTTTTATTATAAAGTCCCCCGCTTTCATCTCCAACGTACTTTTAAAATATGATCCGACGGTGCAGAGTTCGCCCGATCAGTGGTCCCCACTCCCGTCCCTGCACACTGTTCAAAACCGCCTGTTTATTTCGCACCGCCTTTGGGCGGGTGGCAGTTTTCCCCCGTTGCCCAGCGATTCCACTAGCCGCCCGCTGCGTGTCCCCTATACGACGGCAAAACCACTTTCTCCCCGCGCATTATCTTTCGACTAGAGTCACACAGCGAAATGAATACAAGCCATCAGATCTTGTGCGTGTCATCCGACGGTCGTTGTTCGCCAGAGTTGCACGCCGCTTAACCCATGTCATGTCCCGTCCGTCGCCATTGATCTCTGTACCGATCAACGGTTCGGATCTGTCCGCCTTCCGTTGAACACCCCCCCCCCCTAGGTCCGCTCACCACGTCACCTCCACTTGGATTCATTGTACGCCAGACCATTCCATCACATATACTATTTCGGTTTCATGTTTTTTAAGGTTTTTCATTCGTTCGTTCTGCAGACCGCCATCTCCACCAGAGCGGATCCCCGTTATTCCTTTGCATTTCTCTCCGCCATGTCACCATCTGCACGACCTCTCCTCCGCCTCCACATCATCCACCACCCCATTCATGGTTTCCTTATCGTGTTTATGTATTTTGCAGGGTTATTAAGAACTAATGGCCTCCATGGTGCGCGTCTCTGTTACGAGGACATCGAGAGTAAAAAAAGATCATTTGCAGAGGCGTAATTTATAAAAAACGACCCGAGAAGGTGAAGATAAGACGGTCATTTAAGAAGATAGGGTTTATACTCTCTAGAAACCTTTCGGCACCATTAAAAACCCGAGCTAACCTGTCAGAAGAAAAATGGAGCGGCAAAGTGTTCCAAGTACAATGCAAAGGAGACTAAGGCACGTTAATGAAGATTTGTATCCTTAAATCAGCAAATTAAAAGGCAAAGCAGTAGTTGAAGACCCCGAGGATAATTCAAAAGGTCCTAAGCACAAGCAAAAGGTAACATCAGGGTTTATTCATCAGCAGAATGTTTTTCTTCATCAAGTACGGGCGCCCATACAACTTTTATTATGCCTGATGTCCCGAAGGAATTTCCACCGGACACGAGTTCAAAATCACCAAAGCATTGATATGGCGGACCTCTCGGTGGTTTATTTACTTTTGTTTAAATCCATAAGTACGAGCGGCACGACGAAATATGTCAAAATCATAGCCGAAGAAAATCACTCATTTTGTATAAGGGTAGCCGGTAATTAGATACTCGGTATTTAAACAAAATGGGCCTCGGCCACTGTTCTACGTTACGTTTTAATGTTACATTTAGTGTTCACCTACCACCTCAGTCGACCTTCTGTTCATCACCTGCTATAAAGCACAGAAGGAAATTATTGTAAAGGTTGTTGATGAGATATTAGTGAAGTGCAAGCATTTTCCTCTTGAGACAAGTTCTCTGTGTGATATGGTAAGATAGGCTGAGATTTGATATATTCAGACTGAATGTTCAAGCTGTGGGCATTGATGTACCTGATTGGTGTTGTTTTTAATATGACAAGCACATTTCTTTGGATCCTGATCTTAAGCAGCTGGTGATGTTTTCCTTTCTCTGTATTTGTGATTGACTTGCTTTCATTTCATTACGTTTCTTCAGGCTCGCATCAGAAGTTTGGCATAAGACTTACCCTTGATAGGTACCTTATGTTGCTGCTCTCCCAGCCTTTTATGTTTTCTGCCTAGATGTGTATCTGAATATTGATTTCAATTGATTTAACTAGTGTAGTGGATGTTATTTCCTACTCTCTGATGTATGAATTAATGAAATCCATGTTTAGATGTTCTTGTTAGGATTTAGTTGGATGTGTTGAGAACACTGGGAGGTCTAGAACATCGCCTCTGCCTCACTAGGATCTTTCCATGCCAATTAAGCCTCTCTAATATCCCTTGTCTTTGCCTCTGATTTTGTCCAAGAAGGTCTAGAGTTAAATGACCTCTAACCTGATCTATAGATAGGATTGGATGGTTCTCCTCCTTTCATTTTCAGTCCTTAATGTCCCATTCCGAATATCATTCTTAAGATCCAAATGCTCTAGATGACTAGCCCAACTGAAAGCTTGCACATTGACTACAAGTAAATCCTTTCTTGACTCCATAGCCAAATGGCCTTAATGT
Source organism: Pinus albicaulis (assembly GCA_034641835.2). Classification (NCBI taxonomy): domain Eukaryota; kingdom Viridiplantae; phylum Streptophyta; class Pinopsida; order Pinales; family Pinaceae; genus Pinus; species Pinus albicaulis. The sequence goes on along the minus strand of CM076575.1, from coordinate 800,346,308 downwards.
TCCCTAAGTTATCTATCTTTGCCTAGTTTCCTCTATGACTCATCCTTGTCTTATATTGGACCTTCCTTTCCTGATTCCCAACAACCAAACACAAACAATCAAACAAACAACCCTGAGCCTATAAATAGCCTAAAATCATAACATTAGAGCTTCAAAGACATACACTTTGAATCATATAGAGAGATCCCTGTCTGGACCTAGGAGGGCTAGATCCTAAGGTCTGAAAGTGGTTCTATGTTGTCTCATCTTTTGGTCTTGTCAAACTGGCCAAAACATGGGAACCCCAACGGGTACTATTTGAGAGCCCCCTATGGTGGACCACTCTAGTAAAGATCATAATGATCTTTCATATGAACACTAGTATTATTGACTCAAAGAATCTTTCAGTCATTATCTGTGATATTTTTAATAAGTTTTTAAGGTAGAGGAACTAGCCAGTAATGATTAGCCATTAAAAACTTTTCACACCATCCCATATTCTTAAGGAGTAGATCTGTCTCCCCACTTATTAAGTAACCTTTAAGGTTAATCATAATCAGAGCTTACAAAATATTTAGGGGACGATAGGAGGTCTCGTGATGAGCCGACCTAACATGACCATGAGATATAACATGCATGACATTGTTGTTGCTGGTCACCAAGCCAGAGTAATGGCTTTCAGCCAAAAGTTGGAAGACAGGAGGTCTCATCACGAGCTGGCCTGTTCATCCATGTTACTTCTTGTGAGTGGCACTGTCATCAGCTGGTTACCAAACCAAGACAGTGGCCTTCACCTAAAAGTCAAATAAGTTAACTCTGAATCTATATTTAGTAACTGGGACAAAGACATTTTGCTGGGTCAAAAGACATCCCTGCCGAGGTTATGGACACCTGCAGGTAGCAAGGCCATGTTTGTGGTATTAAAGTTAATTGCATACTATGATTTTCTTGGTTATCCTTCTCTTCCCCTGAAACTCATAATTTTAACTCTTGGATAATGGTTTTAAGATGATTTGAACATGATGCTTTGAGTTCTATCTTTCAAAAATCAAGAATATTTAATGATGCGGTACCCTTAGGGAAGGTTATTCTTTATACTAATTAAGAGGAAATGTAATTTGGAATCCAGATGATAACGAAATCTAGTGTTCAATAAAGAGGTTGCTTATTGGTATCATAACTCACTTTGATATTCATGGTATTTAGAGTGATGAATTACTCAATGATGACTTCTCACAAGATGTTGGTTGATAATAATGTGTATTGAATGTTCTTGCCTCTACATACATGCTATATGACCTAGGTACAAGATTATTATAATAGGTGCATGAAACTTGCGATATTCTTTTTTTAAATTGCACCTTCTCAGCAAGAATTTTATTTTCATCATAAGACTTTGGGCAAAAACAAAATAAGGGACAAGGTAACAGGTATGTACAACACTCTTTTCTCTAGAATGTCTACTTGTTGTACCTGATCTTGTTACATTCCTACAATTGATACTGTAACGTGGTTGGCAGGCATTGTAATAGTTATGTTGCAGGCTAATGAAGGCATTACAATATCAGGCATCTTCGTCCTTTCTTGTTGAAATCCTTGATGACACACTTATCGGAAGCATGATCTTCAAGCATTTCCCCCACCTTATTTTATAAGTTTTATAGTTTAAAAGTTTGGCTTGCACGAGGACGTGCAAGAAGTTCAGCATGGGGGGATGTTGAGCCGCATTTTTGCCAAGATTTTCACCATATTTATCACATAATTAGATGCTTGTACATGGTGTTTTTGTCCTTTTAAGTTGACGATTAGAGGAATTTAGAGACGAAGATATTAATTTATGAATTCTTCTTATTAGTTAAATTGATGAGTGTTTTGTGTGTAAATTTTATTAATAAATTCCTCCTTGGTGGTAGGTGAATAAGTATAGTACAAGACTATGTTCAAATACAAATCCATGCATAAAAGCAGCAACTGGGTAGTTGAGTACGAGATTGTTGTAGGTGAAAATATCAAATTTTCAACCAAATGGAGCATAATCTCTAAATTCTGAGACATGGGTTTTGTTTAGAGCACCATGTTTCCTATAATTTAGAAACTGTTTGGAAAATTTCGGCTTCATGAAGGAGTTATCATCGGGGGAATATTCCATTGAAAACCATTTCTGAACGTGAACTTATTGAGTCAATTCGGGTCTGGTTTTTGTAGAACAGTTTTGATTGAAAACTTCAAACCAGATAATTGAGTGCTAAAATCAAACTTATTCTCATCGAATTTAACCTCATAATAAATTTGAATCCATTGTATATATATGTAGCAGAGGTTAGGCCTATAGAGTGCATGCTATTCATTTTTGGTAGAGATCAAGACTTAAGAACAAAGGTTCATCACTCTTGGCAGCACGTGAGGCATAGAGCACAACTTCAAACTGTATATCCATGTGGATCTCAACCTCATGTCCAAAATTTGATCCAAGCTATCCTAGATCATTTGTATATTGCCAAAACTCCCATGTTCTATTTATTGGTCATAAGAAGAGATACCATTGAAACTTTGTGCAACTAATGGATCGAAGGGAAGTTCAATTCATCGACAAAGGCAATATTCACGACAACTATGATTTTCTACTTTGTCACAATTTGCATATAGTGGGTGAATTCGAGCTTTCTGTCGAGCATTTAGACATATTGTGAGTTAGCGTTGAAGGATTGAACACCTCATTCAATTGTTTGATTGCCTCTGCCAACAGTGCGTGAGGATTGAATAGAAGCCGATCCTCAATTCAAATTTGGAAGCAAATATGATTTCTCTGAATTGTATTAACCAAAAGAATCCTCAATTTGTATTTTTTATAACCACGAACCATTAAATTAGGAGCAACATTGCTGCTATAAAAATATTGTTGTGCACACATAGAGGGAGGCGAGGGAAGCCAAGGTAGAGTAGTAGAGGAATAGAGCAGTAGGAAGGCAGAGGATGGGAGTAAGCTTGGATTGTAGAGGAATGCAAAGCTATGTACTGGATCCTAGCATTTGTAGAATTTGTGTAATCTGATATGATGTAGTATTTGCATAATTCAATTGCTGTAGCAATAGAAATCTGCATTTAATTTATATTTTTTTCAGCTCTTTTAATTTTTGAAGATGGTGTTTTAATTTAATTTTACAGGAGCTGGGTGATCGGGCCCATCAGTCAGCTCACTATTTAGATGCCTTAGGATTTATTTATTTCTTCGCTGCATTTTATTCTGGCATCGTGTGAGCGTGATTTACATTCTGATCTACAATTTCATTTAATATTGATCTCTTTAATGTTTTTCTATTTAATTACTACATGTTTGATTTATGAATTCAATGATTTATTTATGAGTGTATTTAGTTAGTAAGCATTTCTTTATTTATGTGTCTCATTTTGCTTTATTCAATTTATTATCTAACAAACTAGATTATCAAGTGCAGAGATTCACAACGAAGATAATAATTATAATGTAATCATTGAAAACTCTCATTTAATTGGGCACTCATAAATGTTTCTAATCTTGGAATTTACAATATTCATCATTGTAATTTAAATGCCAGAATATCTATGATCAATTTAAATTGAACACTGCAATTTCATTCCACATATTTCCTTTACGATATTTAATTACATAGGTAGGTTTGATGAACTTAATGTCAGTGTTATTTTAGGATTTACTTTTGCTCAATTAATTAGATTAAAAATATACTATCAATTAAAAAATGCTTCTCATTTTCTCATTTTTCCGAAATCTATATTTTGAGCTCTAGGGATTCAAGATGAGGATAAAATCAACAAGGTTTTCATCTAATTCATTATTTATATTATTGGGAACTTATAAATAACTTAAATTGTTTTGTGAATTAATCTTGGAATTGTAAGGAGATCACGTTTATTTAAATACCAAGATTAGTTTAAATATATTTCGAACATAATTAAAGTGTGCAAGAGTACTCTTGAAAATATCCTCACTGAGGTTTCATTGAATATTTTCATACATCTATGATTTCCTTCCATCAATAGTATTTGCAAGCAACATTTTAAGTACCGATTTTAAAGTGGCATTTTAAGCACAAATCTTCAAGAAGCATTTTAAGTATAGATTTTAAATAGTTATTTATTTCATGCTTTCATATTCACAAGTGTAGTTGTAGTTGATTAAGAAGTTTTGCACCCTTTTCCTGTATAGATTATTAATTTGCAATCTCTTCTCTTGAAATGTTTTGTTTATTTTCCCGCATGATTTCCTTTCTACATTAGTTCTAGGGTTTTGATTGGACAAATCCCCGAGGTCGTATTTTGGCATATATTGTGCTACGTCTCTAAGTCTTACGTCCCCCGGGGTTGAAAATTTAAATGTGGCTGTAAATCTAGCATTTATACCTCCCAACAGTAATATTATCGGTGAAAATAGTGAGAATGATTTTTCGCTTTTTAAATGTATTTGTTTGATAATAAAAATTTGAAATGTTTTTTTAACATAACAAAATTATTCCAACACAGTAAGTTATCAGTGAAAATAGTGAGGACTTCTGCTCAACAACAGTTGATGAGCCTCAACACTTCAACAAATGAAAAAAATCCATTTTTTTCAACTTTATTAAAAATCATAATTTTTAAAACAATAATAATATATATTTTTGTAATATTCCTAAATTAGCTGTAGCTAATGGGAATATAGATTTTTCCTTGTTTATTTTGATTTTCTTGAATTTTTGAATAAATTGTAAAGGAGGATGTCTAATTCTCCTTCAAGTCAAGAATAAATTAGTTCCTCTGTAAAAAGGGACATATTTAGGCCATTTGAATAAAATCTTGCAAGTGTGAAAGGGCCAAGACCACCAAAGGAGATCCTATTTGACCAAGTCAACCAGCGCTGTCTAGGTTCATTGAGCCTCCTTGATGGACTGCGCTGTTCTAGAAGGGGTTTCTAAGTGTGGAAGGAGCCAAAAGATGAAAGTGGTTAAGGGTTTTCCAAGGGACTCCAATGTTATAAAAAGGAGGAGAAAGCTCATGAGGAGGTTGTTGATGATATTTTATTTTCTGAGCTTACTTAAGAAACTCAATTTCTCTTGTCTGTTTAGCTAGAGAAGAGGATTTCCTGTTTAGGAATCCTCTCTCCTTCCATAGAGTAGCTCTTTGGAGGAGATTGTGATGCGTTTCTCCACTATCCGGCATTTTGGCCAAGCTTCATCTCCAGTAGCAGTGCTGGTCATGTTGAGGGTTTTGCAGCTGCTGTGAAGTTGCAGCAAGTGGTGATTCAGATCTACAAGGATCTAGGTGTTTTGAGGGATTTCTCTCAGGGAGGGTGTCTTGTGACCACCCAGAAGAGGATCTCTGTTGTATTTTGATTTCAGATCTTTATATTTTATCTGCTGTAATAGTTTGTTCAAGCTACAACGCTGTCTCCTTAGGGAACTACGTTATTTATATGTACTTCTTTCACTATTGTTTAGATCTTTCATTGTAAAAGCTCTGAGGTGATTGAGGCTTGCCTCTCACCTTGAAGATTTATAGAGTATCTTGCTGATATCTAATGTTCATATCTGATGTGTATTATTAATAAATTCATCTTCAGAAATTCCTAAAGCTTTCTGCAGTTCTGTGTACAAAAATTTAGATCTACATCTTGTTATGTAATATTTTGTTAAAATCCCAAGGGGATCTGATTAAGAAGGCTGTGTAGTTTCCATATCTGGTATGGATCTTATGTTTCAGCCGTAAATCTATTGTAGATATTATTTCTAAAATTTCACTACTGAAGCACACTTAGAGGGACCCTGTTCATTCATTTATGCAACTTTTACATGCATTGCAGCTCCTATTTTTGAATAAATCTTACTTTTTGCTTCATGTAATTCACTGTATTTCTTAAGGAACTCCATTAAAAGTCTTATTTGCTACTGCTATACTATCATATATGTGTAATGGCTTATTTCCAGTGACTCTCTGCTGAAACTACGCAATTCCTAAAGTGGGGTTTCTTTATCACATCAACGCTTCTCTTTAGCTGATTTTTAACTAGTCAGCTTCGTGGAGATTTGTTTAAGGGCCTTAAACCCATTTTTTTTCCCTAAAATTCAGCATGGAGGCCCCACACAGCCTAAAATAAGGCTACCTAGCCCTGTTCTGTGTTATTATTGCACCATTTTTCTTATACAGTGTTTCCCTTGAGCCTATTGCTGATTTTCCTGAAAGTGGAATTTCTCGCTTCTTGCTTGTTTGGTTTTTGCTTCTCTTTTGGATCCATTCTTTAGATATATAGATATAAGGTTCCCAAGGGTATAAGAATCCAAGAGGAGTTTGTTATTCCCATACTTGCTGTGATTCACCAATCTTCTATAGACAAAGTCTGGAATGGGCCAGGAAGCCTCTGGTTTTCACCCTCTCTTTAGATGTGTTATAACCAGTAAATGTCCTACCAGTCTATCTCTAGTTTAGAAATATTGGTGTGATACCACCTTGCTATGATCCCATATCAGAACTTCCTAAGATATTCCCCATTTGCACTCATTTCCCCATTTGGAATATTACAGTGGTATCAGAGCAAGATTTTTGGCTCAGCCTGTGACTTCAAGCCAAAGAGCTGTATAGAAAGTGTAAGGGTAGAATGAAGAATATGATTTTAATCTCATCTATTTTCAGATCTAAGAAGAGCCTCCCCGATGAGGATGTGCAAGAAGAAAGAAGAAGCAGCAGTGAAGCTCCCAAGGAGTTTCAAAAATAAGATCTTCCAATCAGATCTACAAGATTTTTGCATGAGGAACATTCTAAATCCTCATATCATGGATATGTGCATTCAGCCATATCACCAGAGCTTCATCATTTTACCAGTGATTCCTTCATGAAGGGAGAAAAATATGGTGTGAGCTTGATTGATGCATTTCCAAGGGCAAGATCTCCATTTGATGAAGAGTCCTCTTCTCAAGAGGAAAGCATGAGGGTTTCTCCTTCAATAGAGGGCCAAGATCCAAGGTCTCTTGTTGAAGATGAAATGATTTCAGTTGTGGGAGAGGAGGAGGAGAAACGAGAAGATGGTAACGCAGTCACCTCAAGGGCACCACCAACACTTCATGAGGAGGAGGATGGAGCACTTGCTCCAATGGAAGAGACTCTTGCACTCTTGCAAGGAGTCCCACAAGATCTCATGCATGAGGAGCATGTACTATCATTGATTACTGATGAGGTCTTGGAGATAGGAGAGGTAGAAGAGGAGGAAGAGCATCACAATGAAGAGAGAATGAACCCTTCTCTACTACAAAGCTTGGAAACACAAGGAAGGCAAGAGGATCCATGCAGCAATGGCAAGGGAAAATATGCCCACTTACATCCAGATCCTACTCTATGCCTTGATACCTCTTTGAAGGGAGGTACTATACCGGGAGTTCCTCTTAATAGGAGGAGTTCTAAAGTGTTCGCTCAACTTTGGTCAGCCTATTCATATTTGGCCAAGGAGGGAGCATTTGGAACAGTTAGCACAGCGCAGAGGGTCTCTCATGAATTCAGCAGAGAGATGAGAAGTCTTTTTACTGGGGCATTGTCATCTCCCACTTGTTCATCTGTGCTGGGGTTTGAAAAATCAGAGATCTATGGTGTCTTGAGCATGAGGACACATGGTAACTCCATCTCTTTGGGGCAGCCATTAATTTCTCTAATCACTAAGGAGATTTCTGAGCATGGCAAGGGGATGCTAACCCTCTTGTATATGTGGGCCAAAATGAGGAGGTTTTGGAAGTTAAGGACTTTCCAAGGGGAAGTTGATTCCCATATACTTCAATCTTTCCTTGGGCAAGATCAGCTGCAAATGGGGCAGAAAAAGAAAGATCATAAAGCTTCAGCAAGTGGTCTTGATGTTAAGAATGTCAAGGGAGGCAGCATGAGAAGGAAGAGGCACCATTTTAGACTTCTACAACGTTATCCTTTTTGGAGAGTCTAGATCCTTACTGGGACTACGAACTTTTGATGGAATATCATGATGACATTTTCACTTGTGGAGTTCTGGAAGGGGAAGTGATGGATGACAGGTTCAAGGTAGTTGATGGAATCATCTATTTCCATGACCTCATTCTCTTGAACAAAGACTCCAAGCTCAAGGAGAGACTCCTGAATGCAGCCTATGAGATCCTGCTTTCTAAACCCACTGGCTTTGTTAAAGCATATCATACTATTTTGGGTGGCTTCATTTGGGAAGGCTTTGAGGAAGAGGTGCACTCTCATATGGGAAGATGCATGGACTACTTGTTGGAGGAGGGGCACATTTACTAGATGTGTCTTTGGGGAAGGAGATCCCCACTCTTTGTACTATATGCTTGCATGGAAGCATAAGATTTTGTTTTGGCCACCATGTTTGATCACTTGCCTCTTTATGGTGTGATCCATATGCTTGCTAAAGCCATGAATCAGCAAGGAGGTTTCCTTAACAACCCTCCATTCTTTTATGATGGGAGCCATTAGGTTTTACTCACCAAAGGCCAACTTGTACATGGAGGAAAGACCATTGGGAGACAAAGCTATTGCAGAAAATTCAGAGCAATGGAGGAGACCTTTTTGAAGAGGAGTCCCCAAGGAAAGAAGGGGAGATTTTTGCAGCACTCTCATAGTTTCTTGAAGACAAGCAACATTTGGGAGGGGGAGATTATAATATTTCTAAATTAGCTGCAGCTAATGGGAATATAAATTTTTCCTTGTTTATTTTTATTTTCATGAATTTTTGAATAAATTGTAAAGGAGGATGTCTAATTCTCCTTCAAGTCAAGAATAAATCAGTTCCTATGTAAAATGGGACATATTTAGGCCATTTGAATAAAATATTGCAGGTGTGAAAGGGTCAAGACCACCAAAGGAGATCCTATTTGACCAAGTCAACCAGCGATGTCTAGGTTCATTGAGCCTCCTTAATGGACTGCACTGTTCTAGAAGGGGTTTCCAAGTGTGAAAGGAGCCAAAATATGAAAGTGGTTTAGGGTTTTCCAAGGGACTCCAATGTTATAAAAAGGAGGAGAAAGCTCATGAGGAGGTTGTTGATGATATTTTATTTTCTGATCTTGCTTAAGCAACTCGATTTCTCTTGGTTGTTTAGCTAGAGAAAGAGGATTTCCTGTTTAGGAATCCTCTCTCCTTCCATAGAGTAGCTCTTTGGAGGAGATTGTGATGCATTTCTCCACTATCCGGCATTTTGGCCAAGCTTTATCTCCATTAGCAGCACTGGTCTTGTTGAGGGTTTCCACACCGTCTGAACTTCTGCAATGTGTGATTGATCCTATGATCTAGGTGTTTTGAGGGATTTCTCTCGTGAGGGTGTTCATGGACCACCCGTATGAGGATCTCGTTGTTTTTTATTTCAGATCTGTATATTATCTAATTAGAAGATGTCAGGTTAAACATCATTCTCCAGGAATCATGTTATATTATGAACTTAGTTTCACTAGTTGCTAGACTTTCATTTGTATAAGTTTCAGTGATGAGGCTTTCCTCTCACCTTGAAGATTTATAGAGTAGCTTGTTGATATCTAATGTTCTGATCTAATATTTATTATTAAGAAATTAATATTCAGAAATTCCTGAAGCTTTCTACAATTCTATGTACAAAAATTTAGATGTACATCTTGTTATGTAATATTTTGTTAAAACCCCAAGGGGATCTGATTAAGAAGGCTGTGTAGTTTCCAGATCTGGTATGGATCTGATGTTTCAGCCATAAATATGTTTTAGATATGAGTTTTAACATTTCACTCCTGAACCACACTTAGAGGGATGTTGTTCATTCATTTCTACAACTTTTACATGCATTGCAGCTCTTATTTCTGAAGAAATCTTACTTTTTGCTTCATGTAATTCACTGTATTTCTTAAGGAACTCCATTAAAAGTATGATTTTCTGCTGCTATACTTTCATGCATGTCTAATGGCTGATTTTGAGTGACTCTCTGCTGAAACTGCGCAATTCCTGAAGTGGGGTTTCTTTATCACATCAACTCTTCTCTTTAGCTGATTTTTAACTAGTCAGCTTCGTGGGAGATCTGTTTAAGGGCCTTAAACCCATTTTTTTTTCCTAAAATTTAGCATGGGTGTCCCAAAAATCCTAAAATAAGGGAACCCAGCCCTATTCTGTGTTATTCTTGAACCATTTTTCTTATACAGCGTTTCCCTTGAGCCTATTGTAGATTTTCCTAAAAGTCGAATTTCTCGCTTCTTGCTTGTTTGGTTTTTGCTTCTCTTTTGGATCAATTATTTAGATCTATATAACTAAGGTTACCAAGGGCAGAAAAATCCAAGAGGGGTGTGTTATTCCCATACTTTCTATGTTTCACCAATCTTCTATAGATAGAGTCTGGAACAGGCCAGGAAGCCTTTGGTTTTCACCTTCTCTTTAGAGGTGATAAAACCAGTAAATGCCCTACCAGTCTATCTTTGGTTTATATATATTGGTGTGATCCCACCTTTATATGATCCCATATCATAACTTCCTAAGATATTCCCCATTTTCACTCATTTCCCCATTTGGAATATTACAATTTTTTAATATTATGTTTATTAATTGTTTATATGGATTTGAGAGACTTAAGTGTTATTTTACAGAATCTAATTTTACAGGTATATTCTGACTCTTTGAAAAACATGGATGTCTCTTGCATAATGTTTTGAGATTCAACAAGAAGATTCAGCACTTACACCTAGTGCATTAAGCACCTGGTTGCATTAAGCACCCAGACTAGGGTGGGGCCCACAGTGCTATTTTTGGGTGCATGCCTATTTTGATTATCCCTTAATTAATATGGACATTAAACTATAATATATTATCAATGTGGACTTGAATGAGTTAACTGAAAGTGATAAATTCAGTTATCTAGTGGATTTCGAGTTAGAGGGGTTTGGTGAGGCATGTAGAGTAATTCTACTTGTAACAGATTTCGAAGTACAGTGGTGCATGAGTTGGTGCAAGTTGTAAATAATTTTAACACAGTTAATTGAGTTAAAATCAGTTTTTCTAGTTGTAACTTAAGATACACTAGTGAGAGATCTAGTGACTTAAATATTAATTAATTCACAATTAGTGATCTCACATGCAACTGAGGATTTACTATTATTAGTTGCATGCATGTCAGATCCAATGGAGACATAGTTGAGTTCTAGGTGAGAGGGAAGTTGACTATCAGTTGTTGGATTATTGGCTTGCACACATGCAGGCAGACACCCATTGGATTTCCCATGATACTTGCATAGTCAAGGCAGGCAAGAATTCATATCTTTTAGGGATCTTTACCATCAGGGATTATGCAAGGTAGGCAGGCTGTCTGGAGGCTGATAATTGGGTATGTGTTGGTCAGTTTTGCATATGACGGTGTGAGACAATTAGTTGAGTACTGGAGGGCTCTTGTGAGAAGATTTTTGTATGTAGTTGTTTCATGATCCATGCTTAATATACAATAGAAGATATTAGGGTTTTTAGCTATAAGCTTTCCCCAGGAAATTATCTGCATTTTGTGTGATTGATATTTATTCATGTTCATGTGATTAGCGATTGTGTTTTTAATTCCACAAAATATTTGTAGAAGAGATTTAGTATTTAACTTTAGTACATTGTTAGATAGATTGAATCCAATATATACATGAATGTTTTATAATTTATACATGATATCGGAGCACATGAAATTGTAGAAGTGAAGCAGGAGCTGAGTTTGTGACTGGATAGAATTCAAATTTGCAAAAAGACTTTCTTGGTGCTACAACTAATTCAAGATCGAAATGGCTTTCAATGGCTTGAGGTTAGATTATGCTTTCGATGGCAGCTCAAACTAAATTGCTTGGAAGGACATGATGGAGGCAGTAGTCGAAGACAATGGGTTGAAGGAATTCATTGACAAAGATGTTCCTAAACCCGATGCTGCAGATGCCGCAAACCTTGATGCATGTCAAAATGAAGTGGCAAAGGCGAGGAGGATCCTGTTGGAGGGAGTATGAGACCACATTGTCTCAAGCCTCCATGGGAAATCCACACCATATGCAATGTGGAAGGCTTTGACAGATCTATTCCAAAGCAGCAATGACCATAGGAAGTTGGTGCTCAAAGATAAACTGAGGAAGATCAAGATGGAAAAGGGCGAGACCATTCCAAAATATCTAAAAAAATTTGTCAAATGTCGTGATGAGTTGGGGAGTGTTGGAATAACAATTGCTGATGATGATTTTGTGATCTTGGCTCTCCTAGGACTTTCTAAGAGTTGGCAGAGTTATCAAGATTCTGTTAATGGAAGGGAAAAATTGCCAGATTGGGAATAACTATGGTTAGATTTGGTGCAGGAGGAGTTCAGACAAAACACCAGAGATGGATCTTCATCTAAGAATGAGGATGAAGAGGCTTGTGCTTTGGCTACCAAGGCGAGGAATAGGAAGGGAAATAAATTCCATTATAAATCTAAGTCCAAGAATGGAAAGAAGCAAAACATATCCAAGGTGAAGTGTTTTCACTATCACGAGCATGGGCATTTTGCTACTATCTGTCCACAAAATAAGAAGAACAAGAAGGGTGATGGATCTGCAGCTAGTGAGGCCATTTCCTCGCAATTTGAGCTTGAATTCTCATTAATCGCATGCATGGTTTCGAGTGCATTAGGATATGTGTGGTATTTGGATAGTGACACTTCCTTTCACATGACAGGAGATAAGGAAATTTTCAGTGACTTGGATGAGAAATATCTCTAGATGCATATTGAGATGGAAAATGATGGACGGTACCGTGCTACCAGGATTGGTACCATTACCTTTCAGAGGGAGTCAGGTAAACCATTTCAATTAAAAGATGTGATGCATGTACTATGTCTGAATAAAAATTTGGTCGCAGTCGCAATGTTGGAGGATAGAGGCTATGTCATTGTTTTTAGTGATAGAAAGATTTCCTGCGACATAAAACAACGGGTCAAGCCAAGAGGATAGGGATTCGAGTTAAGAATCTCTACAAGCTAGAGGTAGAGGCTTGTGTAGAAATTTTGGGCAAGGCAGATCAAGTGGTGAGATGGGTTGAGGGCGAATTATGGCACAAGTGATTGGGCCATCTTCACCATCGAGCCTTGAATGTCATGTGATAGATTTCTACTGGTCTTCCCAAGGGTACACTTGCACAGTCAGACACATGCAAGGGATGTACTATGGGAAAATATGTAAAGGCCACCTTTCATGGGAAGGAAAAATGAGCTTCGGGGATCCTTGAGAGAGGTCACACAGACGTGTGTGGTCCTTTCTCGGTTGTTTAAAAAAAAAAACATAAGTACTATGTAATATTTGTTGATGAATTTTAACGTAAGTGCTAGATATTCTTCATGCATAAGAAATATTAGACGTTCTCTAAGTTCTGTGAGTTTAGGGTACTGGTGGAGAAAGAGTCGGGGAAGCAAGTGAAGGCTCTTAGGAGTGATAATGGTGGAGAATACATCTCTAACGAATTCAAGAACTTCTGCACCAAAGAATGAATTCGAAGAGAACTCATAGCACCTCATAACCCACAGCAGAATGGGCTCGCGGAGAGTAAGAATAGAGCTATTGTGGGTGCATCACGAGCGATGTTGCATGATCAAGGCCTAGCGATGCATCTGTGGGTGGAAGCATGCAATACAATGGTACATGTGAAAAATCGTTGTCCTCATAGAGTACTTGGCATGAGTACACCTGAAGAGGCTTTCACTAGTAAGAAACCTGATGTTCCACACTTTAATTTTTTTGGCTCATATGTTTATGTGCATGTGACCAAGCACATCAAGAAGAAGTTGGAACCGACTGTTGAGGTTGGGATTTTTGTGGGGTACACTGAAACACCCCATAATTATCGTGTTTATTTTCCAAACAACAAAATTATTGTTGTGCGAGGGGATATCAAATTTGATGAGGAGAAATCCATGCAGTTGTCCCTTGAGAGGGAGTTGGACTTGCATGTAGAGGAGGAACTATTGGTTCCCAAGGATGAGTCTCAAGATGTGGATCAGCCACATGAGAAGGTTCATGGAGTGGAGGAAATCACACATGCAGATCCATCCATTAGAAATGGAAGAAGGTGCACCACAGAAGTTGATAGGTTGGGACTTGATGCTGCACAGAATGTAGGAGCCCCTACTTCACAACGCAGACATAGAGAGTCTCCTGACCGATTTACTGGATACATGGATCTTATGAGAAAATGTATTGTGACTTAACCATATTCCTCTCAAGAAGAAATGCAACAGCCTACTTGGGTTGATGTAATGGTGGAGGAGTATAACTCCATTGTCAAGAACAATGCATGGGAGATAGTCCCAAGACCGGTCGACAAATCAGTAGTTGGATTGAGATGGATCTACAAGGTAAAGAAAGTTGCTGATGGGAGTGTGGATAAATACAAGGCCAAATTTGTGGCCCGGGGATTCTCATAGATCGAGGGGATAGATTATGATGAGACTTTTGCACCTGTTGCAAGGTACTCTTCTATAAGATCCATCCTTGCACTCTCATCGCAGATGGAATGGCGCATTCATCAAATGGATGTGAAAAATATGTTTCTCAATGGGATCATTGAGGAATAGGTGTACATAAAGAAACCTGAAGGTTTCAAAATATTCAACAGTGAGTCGCATGTGTGCAGACTCAAAAGAGAATTGTATGGGATGAAGCAAGTGCCCTTTGCTTGGTACACTTGGATAGACAACTATTTCACCGGACTGGTCTTCACCAAAAGTGAATCAGATGCAAACTTGTACCAAATTGTGGTTGAGGGTAAGCTATTGATCATTTTTCTTTATGTTGATGATCTAATTTTGAATGGTGATGAGCAGCTGATACACTAATGTAAGGAGGATCTTGCAAGGGAGTTCGAAATGAAGGACAAGGGACTCCGTCAATATTTCCTTGGATTGGAAATATGGCAACGGGATGGTGAAATTTTTGTGTCTCAAGGAAAATATAGAAAGGAGATATTGGTTAAGTTTAACATGGAGAGCTGCAAACCCATGGATAATCCTCTTCCAGGAAATTAGAGGAAGAGGATGCTACTTCTGGAGAGGTATTGAATGCTATTGTCTATCGACAGTTTGTGGGTTCGCTAATGTATATAGTGAACACGAGACTGGACATTTGCTACCCAGTTAACCAGTTGAGTCAAGCTATGGTTAAGCTTACCAAGCTATTTTGGAAGGCGAGGAAGCATGTCCTGAGATACCTGAGGGGCACATCACAGTATTTTTTGTGGTACAAACGGACGGATGGAGTGAAGCTGCATGGCTTCATAGATGCAGAATGGGCTGGTATTCCATCGAACATAAAGAGCACATCAGGGGGGATCTTTGGCATTCGATCGACAATAGTTTCATAGTACAGCAGGAAACAATGATCTGTGGCACTCAGTTCAGTGGAAGCATAATACTTGGCAGCAAGTCAAGCTACACGTGAGACTATCTGGATGAGAAAGATCTTGGTTGGTTTGTTTGGTTCTCAGATGGATTCGAAAGTGATTCATTGTGATAATCAGAGTTGCATTAAACTCTCGATTAATCCTATGTTTCATGATAGGACCAAGCATATAGATATCGGGTACCATCATATCAGATATTGTGTGCAGAGGAGGATCATGTTGCTTCAGTACATTCCCACGGAAGATCAGGATGCAAATATTCTAGCAAAGGCGCTCACCAGAAGAAAATTCGAATACCATAGATACATTAACGAGATGAAGGATAATCCCTTTCTTGTTGAGAGGGAGTGTTGAGATTCAACAAGATGATTCAGCACCCATGCCTAGTGCATTAAGCACCTAGTTGCATTCAACACTTGATTGCATTAAGCACCTAGACTAGGGTGGGGCCCACAGTTCTATTTTTGGGTGCATGTCTATTTTGGTTATCCCTTAATTAAGATGGACATTAAACTGTAATATACTCTCAATGTGGACTTGAATGAGTTAAAAAAAAGTGATAAATTCAATTAGCTAGTGGATTTCGAGTTAGAGGTTGTTCGTGAGGCATGCAGAGTAATTCTAGTTGTAAAAGAGTTCGAAGTGCAGTGGTGCATGAGTTGGTACAAGTTGTAAATCAGTTTAACTTACTTAAGTGAGTTAAACTCAGTTGTGCTAGTTGTAGCTAAAGATACACTAGTGATATATCTAGTGAATTAAATATTAATTAATTCACAATCAGTGATCTAACATGCAACTGAGGATTTACTATTATTAGATGCATGCATGTCAGATCCAGTGGAGACCCAGTTGAGTTCTAGGTGAAAGGGAAGTTGACTATCAGTTGTAAGATTACTGGCTTGCACACATGTAGAAAAACACCCATTGGAGTGCCCATGATACTTGCGCAGTCAAGGAAGGCAAGAATTCCCATATTTTAGGGATCTTTACCATCAAGGATTGCGCAAGCAAGGCAGGTTGTCTAGAGGCTTAGAATTGGCTATGTGCTGGTCAGTTTTGCATATGAAAGTGTGAGACAATTAGTTGAGTACTGGAGGGCTCTTGTGAGAAGAGTTTTGTATGTAATTGTTTCATGATCCATGCTTAATATACAATAGAATATAGTGGGGTTTTTAGCTGTAATATTTCCCTGGGAAGTTATCTGTGTTGTGTGTGATTGATATTTCTTCATGTTCATGTGATTAGTGATTTTTTTTTTTTAATTCCGCAAAATATTTGTAGAAGTGATTCAATATTTAACATTAGTACATTTTTAGATCGGGCGAATCCAAGATATACAAGAATATTGTATAATTTCTACACAATGCTTGGTTTATTTCAATTTTTTTTACTAGTCTTTACATAGACCTAAGTGTTATTTTATAGAATCTACTTTACAATTATATTCCGACTCTTTCAAAACCATGGCTCTCTCTGGCACAAGGCTTGGTTTATTTCAAATTTTTTTACTAGTATTCACCGTGTTACTTTGATTTGTCTTCATATTCTATGGTGCTTATGCTTTGATTCTTAAAATTAATTTAATGGGCTTAAGATAACTACACTTGCCAAAAAAAACTGATTAAATTCTTTGTATATGATACTATTATTATGGACTACAAATTGGTTTTGGGTGTCATTTTCGATCTTCGCTCTAAATATGGATCACATTAATGCTTGTTTTCAATATAATTTTTTGGTTGTGTACTCCATACATTGTTGAGCTTATATGTTTGATTTTAGATTTTATTTTTGGTATTACCAAACCATCAAATTTATTAAATTAATAAGGAGACCTATGAAACACAAGTTTTTCTATTAAATTTCACTATATAAAGACAAATTGGATATATGGTAAGAGTTATATCCTCTCAGCTAACTCTCTTGCTAATATTGGAAATATCCAAAACTAATTAACTCTGCATCCACGGTCGAACTCTTACTCAAGGCAGGGACTAGCTGCCTTGCAGCTATTGGCAATATCCAAAACAAGTTAGCTCTGCATCCACACTCGAACTCCCTCTCAAGACAGGGACTAGCTGCCTTGCACCCGTCCTTTTTGAAACATCAACTCAGTGTTTAAATAATGTAAACATTCCCTAACTGAGTTTAAACAATCCATGACATGATGCTTTGGTGAGAGCAAGTTTTATGGTTGTATATTCATATGTACAATAATAATGTATTACGAAGTTTCAAACTACAAAGTGTTTAAAATTACGATCATGTACATAACATGAATAACCTACGTATGTCCTATTAAAAGGTGCATGTAAAATAAAATTATTATAATAATATTTGGCGACCAGACCTAATATGCATGTTGTAAACCTTTTTTGTGTTTTAGTTATAATATATTTTAATAATATTTATATATACACAAATTCACAAATTCCTATGTTAATAATTGAGTGTGATTTTGTATATATATATTTTAAATATATGTTGTATATATTATTGTAATAAATAAGTTTATATATCTATATCTATCTATATATATATATATATAATGAATTATGAGAATGTTAAAAAAATGACCAAACCGAACTAAGGTTATATAATTGAAAATAAATGCATTATATGAAATTGGATGTGGTGAAACTAATATAAGACTTCAAAAAGGACATCTTAAAGGAAATGGTCCATCATAATAAGGCGTCATAATGGTAAAAACAATGACACTTTGAAACTACAAGTGAGATGCACCACGAGCAGGGCTAATATAGAAATTGAAATAGATGTGAAAAATTGTTCGATAATCACAATAACAACCTCAAAGATGGAGACAAAATATGTGTTAAAGCATGATCAAAATCAAAGGAGAAAGAAATGAAAAGACCAATGAATGAATATAAGAGAATATTCCAACAATTCAAGCTCAATAAAGGGGAAATTTTTCAAAAATTTGAATGGGGGCACCTTCATTTTAGCCAACAATGTAAGTGGGTTTGTTGGTGGGCCAACAATTTTTTGCACCCCTCTAGAAGCTCTAGCTCATATTCCACCTCAATTATACATCTTGATATCTTGTAGGGTCCATAGAATTTTGGTTTCAATTTCTCCTCCCCTTGAATTTTAAGTGATGATTGTCGGTAAGGATGTAGATGAAGATATACCAAGTCCCCTACCTCAAATTTACACTCCATTTGATGCCGATCTGCATAAAATTATTGTTGATTCTAAGCCATGTGAAAATTATCTTTAAGGATTCAAATTATGTCCTAGCTCTCATGAGTTCAATATTTACTTTATATTCCTTTTTGTATCCAAACATCTTATCCATAAATGCACCATAAATATTGGTGCATCATGTTGGACACCTAATCCTCAACGGGTAGGTGTGGAAGGCGAATGGACTAATGGAGTCCAAGAGACCACTTGGAATGTGAATCCAAGGGTCACACCAATGTAATATAAATGTACATCTATGGTGCATAATAACATAACTCATGCTTATCCTACCTTTCTATGTGTGTGTTATCCATTCACCATCCCCGTGTTTAACATGGTATCAGAGCGGGCGATTGCTGGCCAAATCCAATCAGCTAAATTATAGTTATGTTCTTTGAGATTTTCAGTCCATAACACTCCCTTTGCATTCCCTCAGTGCTCGGCCTCCTCGCATTCCCTCGTATGGTCTCGTTGCTCTCATTGTTTGGCCCTCCATATGCAGTTCTCCTTACCTACTTGGCCTCCGGTTGCTCCCACTCTTGTTACCACATAGATTCTTTGATAAATCTGGTGGAAGCTCGAACGTTGGAAAAAGGGAACAATGGTGATGCATTGAATTGATGCTACACCTCATTGAGTTCTGTGATAGGATTTATTTCTATGTTGGTCCATAATACATAGGATTTATTTATGTGTGATTGAATGGTATATGCAATAACATTGAATTCTATGACTGACTGAACGTTGCACTGAGTCATCTCAATGTTGGTCAAAAATTCATGTGCTCATGTGTGTGGTCTGCTATGTGACGATGAATGTTGCTTGATAATCAAAGACAAGAATCAAAGCGTTGAAGGTTGCAGGGGACAAACAAGGGTTGTTGTTGAGACTGTTGACAAAAGTCGAGGAGAGGAGAATGACATGGCTTCCATAGTGGGAAGACATGGATATAAAGCCTCATGGTGTTGCGTGGCTATGTTGAGATGCTATCGACCTAACCACCATTGAAAAGCACAAATATAAACCAGAGGTTGTAACTTTCCTATTAATAATTCTGTGTTGGATTTCCTGTTTTTACAAAGCTAAATCATGTCTTCATTTGCATTGATTTTCCTTTGTGGTTGAGCACATTGTTGTGTTAATTTGTTGTTTATTGAAATTACTGCTCGCATTTTAATGGCCGCCCTACATTTTGTCAATATCGGTTGAATAGTTATCGAAATAGGAAGGTAGTATCTATGTTGTGTGGGGTTTTCTTCATCTTACAGTGGATTAATGGTGGATATTTACCACCAATAGGCTTCTATCCTGAACCTTTTAAGTAATTTCAGTCTTCAGATAGAAAATCAATGATTCTCATAACTGTATTGTTGTAACAATCTAAATTTCCCTTTTCACTCCCTCTCGAGTTTTGTTGGGGTGTATGAATGCCGAATGTTAGCTTCTGGTGAGTCGATTTGGCTCACCTACGTACCGTTCATTATCTCCATCCAAATTTCTATTCATCCTAGTGTCTCTGCACATGTTGTTCGTTGGCCTTCTGTCACTAAACGAAGGCACTTTGTTGTGTTGTGCATGCAAAGAGACTGTGATTTCTGGACTATTGGAATATTGCATTATCATACACAGATCTAGGTGTACGCATTACACCAAGAGACAAGTTTGATGTTCCGATTTGAAAAGAACCAGGGGTTATCTCTATTGTGCGTAAAACAGTCCTCAACACTTATTTTGTGGGCAATGCTAAATTGATTAATAGTTGATATGGTCATTGATTGAGAAGATTAGTCACTAAAGCTTTCAGTGAAATATTTCAAGGGAAAATATTCTCCCTCCTACGAGTTTCAGCTGCTGCCAAGGAGTGTGGTTGAACTCATTTGGGAATATGAAGCTTCGACCTGTTACTTGAGGGACGAAGGTTGATGTCCTAATAAGGCCTTCACCTTATCTTTGCTTCATGTGTGAGAGGAATTTCTTAAGGGAGCAACATTATAACCTCTATGGGGACCAATATATATACCAGAGAAAATGGTCAAAGTTGATGAGGTACTAGAGTTATTAAATACTCTCATACAGTCTATTGTTGATAACACCGCCAAAATCAACAAAGCCTCTCTCCTTGATATTCAAATTTGTCTACAAACCGCACAAGAAAATATTGATTTTTTGCAGCTTGAATCTCAGTTACAACAAGAGGAATTACAAAAGCGAAGTAATCATTCTGAACCTGTTTATGTTCAGAACATTGGAACAAACTCCCATAAGGAGCAAGTCAATAACGATGCGGTTGATTCAGATCTAGTGCTCAATGAAGGAGAATATTTGTATGTAGATGCAGAGGCTCACGCTTCACCTCCCAAGCCCATCATATGACCTTGGGAAGAGATTGTCCATAACAAGAACAGAACATGTCTTAGATATGACAAGGATTTTTCCTTTCATATTCCGGATGACTCCAAGCCCATCAAATTTTAGAGTGCCGGATTTCTTTATGACATTTCACCTTCAGTTGTTCCAGATCCTGCTCCTCTTCCACAATAGAAACAACAGATTGTAAAATTCCAACACTTTGATCAATTTGGCCATATGAAAAATTAATGTTTTGATCCTCACCCATGCAAGCATTGTGGTCGGCACACCCATTCTTCACACAGATGCTTCAGAAACAAGCCTCCTGCAAGAAAAAAGATTCATCTTGGATGGATTTCTTCTTGGCAATGGGCATCGTAGCCAAGAAGATGTTTAAGTCGCATGTCAAAACTTGTTCTATAATATTGAACAATCTCATATTCGGGTTTTCGCTATCATCTCACCTTGTACCTAACAGGGGGGGAAATGGTGGTCATCTACAAGCTTCGACGCCACATCAAGAGAGCTTGAGCCACAACCTATCATTCCAGATTAGAAGTTGTAGCCAGAGACATAGAAGTTCAAGCGAGCCTGAGCCACAATCTCTCATTCCAAATTCAGAGTTGTAGCTAGAGACACAACAGTTCAAGTGAGCCTGAGCCACAACTTGTCATTCCAGATTTAGAGTTGTAGCAATAGAAACAAATGCGCACGAGCATTCCTTCGGTTGGTGGACAACCTTAAACCATCTATGTGAGGCTGATATTCTTCCTCTTCAAAGAATTCAGAGCACTTCCTATAGCAGAAGACTTCATCTTCTTGCCATTCTTGGTAGAGTTCCGGGAAATGCATTAAGCAGTCCATTGTTGGTGGTCATCCTTGTTAATCATCAGTAATTTTTTCTTTGTATGGATTACTAAAATATTTACCCTATATTTCTAGAAACAAATTTCATGAACATTGTGAGTTCTAGAAATCTCACTACCTTCATTATCCTTAGGATAAATTTTTCACTATCTTATCATCCTATCAATTCATGCCTAGCCTACCACTCCCGGAGGACCCATCATGGGCTCATGCCATTCATTATTCGCCATGTCTTGTCACCTTTGGCCCAAATCCTCTATTTTTTGTTTTTCCTAAAAACCATCCACAACCACCTAAGGCCACCTATCAAACAACTCTATTGTCTTTCCCAAAAATACCCCAAACACTGATGGTCTCACAACTGTATATGTAGGCTCTTTAGATAAATCGAGTACATTAAATTTTCGATATTCAATACACCAGTTTATCATAAACTCTATCTTACACTTGACGACCCAAAATTCTAAGTTTCAATCCAAAATCCAAGTCCAAGGAACCTTCCACTAGGTCACTTAGGGTTTCACAAAGTCATAGGGTGGATTTGGTATCCTAAAAACTCTGTTTTTCCTTTATAAAGAAATTGCATTCAAAGAAGAAAGGGACAAGTGATTTTGTCCAAAACTCATCAAAGAGGTCACTCGAGGAAAGATTTTTTGGCAAAAAGCACAAAACTTGCAGGGGGACAGCTACCCCTTGCTCACATTTTTTTAAAAGAATCAAATGGCCATCAACCTAGAAAAAGGTAAGGTAGTGGGAAAATCATCACAAGAATACTATCAACAATAAAGTGAAGGCAACAAGGCCTATGTTTGAATAGAATCAGGGTTTGTGACTAATTAGGCCAAGCAAGCGAAACAATACTGGGGCTACAAGGGCAAAGGTCACCTCCACTCTGTCAAGTGCACATTGAAGATTATTTAGAAATGATAAATCAATTTTGAGAAGTTTCAGAGAACCTAGAAGACAACACTATTTAATTTTATCTAACAGCCCTAAAAACCTAAGATTTTGGGAAGAATGAAAAAACTAGTCAAGAAATGATGATGAAGCCTCCTTCATAACATCAGATGGCATGTCAGGGGATATTCAAGCTGCCCTCTAGGGTTTGAAAAGAAGCACTGATTCCACCTCACCAAGAAGACAAAATGAAAAAGAGTATCAGTACAAAGGCCCGAGTTTTCAAAAGGTACAATCAGAGGTCGTAAAAAAGGATCAAAGGAGGAAAGCATGAGGTAAAATTGCCTAGGTTCACTGCTGAAGAAAAGAGGTGTCAAACTCCAAAAAGGACAGTGATTAAAAGCAAAGGTTGTGTAGGCACCTGCAAAAACATAAGTGGCCAAGGGGGAAACATAAAATGGTTTAAAAACTGCTTACTTTTCCAACCAGAAATATATCACTGTCAACATGGTTAAAGAGACAAATAGGTAACTGGTCTAAAAATCAGAGAAGCCTCCAAAAATTTTTTCCTTATCAAAATTATATTCTCCAAGAGATAGATTAGCCATGAATGACACTTCTGCAGGACTGTCAAAATGGTTACCTATAGGAAAATTGATAAGGTCAAACAAGCTTAAATGTTTTTCACAATGGTGGCACATATGAAAACTAAAGGAGCTATTGATACCAATTGCTAGGGTTTTCACACCAGGAGTTTTTCTCACTGCTTCATAGAGAAAACATGACAGAATGTCAATCAAAGGAAAACATGTCAAAATGATCACAAGTTTTCTGTTTACAAGTGTTAAAAATCATGAAAAGGGTTCATGTTTCCAAAAATGGATAAGAGGCATAGTTTAAGCTCCTTCAAGAGTTTGTCAGTCTGAGGGGAGACATCAAAATTCTCCAGCAAGGAAAAAGACCATATTTTTAGAACTCTGCCACCTACAGGACAAACAGACCAAAAAGACAGTAAAAAAGGTAAGACGAGAAATAAACATTACAAAGTGGGTTTCGATCATGAAATATTTTTCAAAAAAGGAGTATAAGGCTCTGCTTTCCCTCGCTCCCACCTCATATTTGTCTTTTCAAAAGAAGAGGAGAGTCGTTGGGTCGTTTTTAGGGTTTTCTGCAAAAACTTGGCAAAATTTTCAGGCGTTATGCACCGACAAAGGCGCTACGCACAGAGTAGTCGATGCTGCGCACAGAGGAGGCAGCTGCAATGTTAAAATACACTGTGCTACGCACCAGAGAGTACAGGCCCAAGTTCGGCCCGACTTACCCGCCATTTCAATGGCGCTATGCACCGGGAGGCACGACAAGCCCGTTAACTCACCCGAC
Organism: Pinus albicaulis; assembly: GCA_034641835.2. Classification (NCBI taxonomy): domain Eukaryota; kingdom Viridiplantae; phylum Streptophyta; class Pinopsida; order Pinales; family Pinaceae; genus Pinus; species Pinus albicaulis. Next base: position 800,322,239 of record CM076575.1, on the reverse strand, counting down.
TTGCTCACAAAACCCTTCGACACTGCGCATAGGCTAGCCAATAGCCCGACCCAACCCGGTGCTATGCACAGGGAAGGTCCGGCAGGAACAACCTGTCGGGTGGCGCTACGCACAGGGGAGACTTAGTGAAATTTGCTAAAAAATTTCCAAAACTCAAATTTTCTCCTCCTCAAGATGTCTACAGGCTCCTGCATGAGTTAAGTAAGTTTTTTGGTCACTTTCTTGCCCTCCAAGTAATATTTTTCATTCATAATCAAAGAGAGTATAAAAAAAAAACCTAAATTGGCTAAACCCTAACCTTCATGCAAATCAAATATTTGACCTCCTAGGGCAATAATTACCATTTGAGGAGTGATCATGAGCATAAAGACACTCAATACAATATAAACCTCCTCCTAAACTCTGAAAGCATTCCTAGACCTGCCTCATGTTGCCCTCCATTTGCTAAAAAATCTCCCTCACCATCACTTATTCTTCCTCTCTAGACCTAAAAGCTCTTACCAAGCTAAAAACATTTTGTTCAAGGACAAATCCGCCACCATGTCCAGAGAAGAGATCAGTACTAATAGTAAGGAAAGCCAAAGGCCTATCAAGACAAAACACAAGGGAGGAAAACATAATAGGTTTGAGCCCTTGGATATAATTCAAATCACCTCTTCTCCCATGATCCTTGCCTATTTTCAAGAATTTGGATGCTATCAGTTCTGTGAGAAGGTTAAACAGGTCCAAATCCACTCATATTTGACTAGGTTTTTCATTCTCAACCTACAAAACCACCAAGTCAACCTAGCAAGATTAAACTTTGAACTATCATCTGAACCCATTGCTAAAGCCACAGGAATACCAAATATTAGTGAGATATGTTTCAAGAAAAAGAAATTGGCGTTAAGCTACTATGAGCCCTACCTCAAACCTACTTATCAACAGAGCTGCAAGATTGTTTTCCCCTTCTCCCACCTGCTAGAGAGATATGGCCTACTGATGAGGTAGATCATTAAGTACTTCACTTCTGAGGGGAGGTACTCCAAGATTTATTCATATCACATAAGGCTGCTAATGCACTTCACTAGGGTCAGATTGCTAAACCTACCATACTATCTCTACCGGAGCATTGACAAGATGGCTTCAGTAGTCAAGAAGAGGAGTTATGCCCACAAAATGAAAAGCCTTTTTCATCATTATTTGATCAAGGTGATTATTTTACACTAGCTAGAGCAGCAGGGAATCCCTTGGGAATTTTTCATCACACATGATGTATTTTCAAATCCCCAAGCCTTCATTCAGAAAAAATTTCCTTCCACTTCACACTCACTTACCTCCACTCCTCCATCACCTCAAGCTATGCCTTCTCCACAAAGAAATATGCCTCTTTCCTCTTCTCGTAATGCATCAAGTGAAGGAGGTGGTAGTAGCAATGAGAAACATGTAGATGACAATAAATATGAAGAAAACAGTGGGGCTGATACAGAGTTTAATGAGGAATAACATGAAGATGATGATGACAAGGAGGATGGAGATGAGCATGACAGTCATGAGGATAAAAACAATGAGCATAAAGAGGAAGAAAATGAAGGTAGTGGTACAAATGAATGACTCCCAAGTACAGAAAAAGGTGGTGCTAGTGAGAAAGATGAAGATCAAGAAGATGACAGTCAGCAAGAAAATGAACAAGACAACCAAAGGGATAGTCATGACAGTCATGACAACTTTCATGACTGTCATGACACAAATAAGACTCCTAATGACGATGGAAGTGAAGATAGCCCAGAAAATTATGAAGGAAAGGAACATTATGAGGAAGAAGGTCAGAATGAGGAAAATGAACAAGATAATGGCACTACCAAAATCATCATCACTCCTCTCACATGCACATACCATAGAGGAAAGAGAGATGTGTTTGCTGCCTCAAAAAGGAAAAGGGCCATCTCTTCTCAAGCTATCAAACCATTGGACAAAGGCAAGGAAAATATGGAAAGGATTAAGCAGCAGGTAAAGGTGAGGAGAAGTAAGAGAATCAAGAAAACTACTCAAGAGCCTCAATTCATTGATCTAGACAGTGACAATGAGGACAAGGAGATGACCACCAAATTGCTACTCCTAGGCAAAGATGCACAAATCAAGGAGTGGGAGAGGGATTTTGAGATAGCACAATGCATCATTCAGTATTACAAGGATGAACATAATGACTTCAAGAAAATCAAGAGAGGCCTTGCCCTCCAGAAGAAAATGACAAAGCACTATGCAAAGAAAAACAAGCTTGCTTGTGCCAAACTTAAGGAGGCCCTCCTAGAGATAAAAAACTAAAAGAGGTAAAAGAGCATGATAACCTTGGATTTTTGGTTGAGGCTTCTTAGCAGGTGTCCAAGACCTCTTGAGGGACCATTCCACCAATTTTGGGCAAAATTGAACAATTTTTTTTTTTTGAAATTTTGAGGCCTCTATGCGTAGCACCCTAGGCTCTACGCACAAATTTGGTGCATCCTCAACTTGAAAAATTTAATTTTTTGGATTCCTCTCATCATCAACAGTCTTCTCACAAAATTTTATACCATTTGGAGCATTTTTGAACCCCAAAAGGTCAAAAAACACCTCAATTTTGACCATTCTGCCTCATTTTCAAGCAAGGTGCTACGCACAGAGCAGTGTTGGGAGAATTTATTTTTGGACAGGAAAATGGCATTCAATCAGAAAAATAAAGATAGATCTGGAAATCCAACTTGACAAGCTTTCCAACGAGCCATCACGGAGCAAACTCTGACACCAGGAAGGAGGTCAAAAATGGATTGCAAGTACACCTATTTTATGATATTTTGGCGCTACGCACAGAGGACCAAAAGTGGAAAAAGTCAACAAAACACACTCATTTATTGTGAAATGATTTTTTTTAGTATTTTTTAGGAAGATCACTCTAGGACTAGGTGTTAGAATTTATTATGCATTTATTTTTCTTAGATAATTATTCCTTGGGCCTTGCATGGTCACTTGGACATAAATTCTCATTTATGACTATTTTGAATATTTTAATCCTAGTTAGGGTTTCTAGAAGTCTCTAATGGTTTCCACCTCCTCATTTTGCTCCATAAATAGAGCATGAGGCTCTTATGTATTTGGTTGGCATTTGATGACTAATTCTGAAGTAATACATAGTCTCTAGGAGGTTGAAAGAAATTTGATGTCTTGGAGGTTATGAATGCCCTGTTTTGTTTGTGGATGGAGGAGGATTGGTTGCAGGATCCCTGAGCTTGGTTGATGGTGAAGTGATTCTTCTTGTTCATGTTTCTCTAGTTTATCATTATGTTTCCATCTTTCTATGTTGCACTAGAACAAAGAATTTAGACTAAGAAATGTTTCTGATGGCACCTTAGCTCTACTTGTTCTTCACTGCCTTGATGTTTTCTTCTGCTGGGACATGTTAGATAATCCTTCATTTCTATCTAGATCTCCTAAGTTTTTCTATTTCCTGAATGGTTTAATATAGTAGGTATCAAGCATGATTCATGGTTAGCCCTGCTTGTTTGATGTCACTAAAGAACTGTTCTTGAAGTCTCTCTTTAAAGTACCATTACTTAGGTTTGTCAAAAGAAGTTTTGTTTCAAATCATACTCTTTGCACTTGCTTAGTTAATTGTTTTAAAGATATTCATAGCTATAATCTTAGATGTGCAGGAGTTCCCTCCTCTCTGATTGTAGTTATATGTGACCTTAAATGTTTTCTAATTCTGAAGGTGAATTTACTAAAGTTAGATAAGCTCTTATGCTTCTATGTTTCACTAGAATGTTTATCTTGGATATTTATCAGTTTAAGTATTGTTCATTGAGCTTAATGGTTTTCCCTACCTAATGAGTTATAGATTTTACTTATCAGTATTCAAGACATCCTTGTTTAAAGTATATGATAAAGGATTCTTGATTTCCCTTTGTTCAACTTTTTGTTCTCAAATTTGATGTCCATCTCATGATCCTTTAAACCCTGAAGATCCACCAACCAAGCTAGATTTTCCCTAAAATACTCCCTAATCCATTAATGAACCTATCTGACTTTATTAGACTCCATTGCCCAATAACTTGAATATTTTCTTGCTCTATCTATTCCATCTAATCATCATACCCAACCAAAACAAAAACATACCCTACACTGAAAATCTAGCCTAAAATCAACTATCTAAAAGCAAACAAGTTTACATCTTTGCACAAATTAGAGAGAGCCCTCTCTGAGTCTAGGAAGGGTAGGTCCTAGGACTCCAAATCTTGGTTTTATGTTACCTCTGTCCATTTGCATCTCAATAAATCTAGCAAATTATGCGGAGCTAACATAATGGCGATCACGGTGGGACCTAAGTAAGTAACAAGCTTAGATATCCTTAGGACCTCAGAAAACCCACAAACATCCTTAGATTGGTATTTAGTTGCTTATGGTGGACAACAAACCACCTTAAAATATTTGAAATCATCCACTTGACGAATCCACAACTCTCAATAGACCTAAAGACTCCACTGGAGGAAGAACCTGAAACATGACTAGTCATCCTAGAAAGAAAGAGCATTCAGGCCTAAGTTGGATTCAAGAAATTATTGATTTTATCTATAGCTATGTTCTATCCTACTTTAAGCCTGATAAATAATACACTGATGAGATCTACATTGATCATTGGAAAGATCTCGAGCCTCGAAAACCTAAGCCTCAAATTTCAGACCATGAGCAGATTTATACATATGTGCTTACCCCAGATTCACCTGTGGAAGACCTAGTGAAACATGAGCCTCATGCTACCTTTCCTCCTCTTGTTGAAACCTCAAATAGTCATAAATCTCTTTTTACACTACCTATACCCATAAAGGTCCCAAAAAGATACAAGCCTATGATTTTACGTCGTATCTTCCAAGCCCTCCCTACAAATATTGCAAATAGACTACCTAGATTTGATGGAGAAAGCTCAAAAGTCACCGCTGAAGAACACATTCAAAATCTTGAGAATTTACTTGACCTTTTTGAAATATAAGAATATGATGTGCGTATTCAAATGTTTGCCTTATCATTACAAGGAAAAATTAAGAGTTGGTTTAAGGACCTTCCAATTGCAAGCATTATCAATTTTCATCAATTCACTCAAGTATTCCTAGATAGGTGGGTGGTCATGGGAAATGAAGTTCTCATCATAGAAGAATACAAGCATTTAAAAAGACAACCAGGGGAGACAGTACAAGACTTTTCAGCCAGGTTCAATAAGGTATACAATGCAATACCTGCTAAGATAAAGCCACCTTCGGGGTGGTCTCTCTTGCACTACCCAAGTACTTTTGACCCATAAATGGAATTCCAGATAAGAGAAAAAGACCCTTAAAACCTGGAAGAAATTCAAAATATGGAAATTATGGTGGAATTCAACATACCGGAAAGAGAGGAAAAGTTAGAAGAAATAAGGAAGGACAAAGCAACTCAAGAGAAACTGACTTCTTTAGAGGTAAAGCTAGAGATGTTGACAGATACAATCAGCAAAATGATGCATATAATTGGTAGGAAAGAGAGAGAGTACACATTTGAGGATGGAGCTAATTATTCAAAGCAACTGCTACCATTTTCTTGGGAGGAACAAAATTAGTCATTTCAATGCAAAGATAGCTATCAAAACATACTAGCTAACCAAAGTTTCAAAGAAGAAGATGCAAAAAGTTGTCAAGTAATTACTATATGCCTTCCTACATCTTGTGCTTCACTATTAAGAGAGTATTATGAGAAAATTAAAAATAGAAACAAGGTAGAATGTTCTAAAGAATCAGAAGGGATGAAATGGATAATACAAACCCTTTTTCAAATCGTGAAGTTCTCCCCTCAAATCATCTTGGTATGACTTTTTGGATTACGAAACCAAAAATGGAAGATGAGCCAACACCTCTTAAGTCCCTACCCTTGTGCTTCAAGGCATTTTAGATTGCTAAAGGAGAAGCTATTGGCCATGAAAAATCTCCTTTTCATATGATGGAAAAATCTGTTGATTAAGTGTGCATAATGGATGACATTCCTCCTATGAATAAGCTTCCAAAATATGATCAATATGATGATGATTATGTTCTCCAAACTCAAGCCAACACTATCAAACAATCAGTGATTATTTTGTGGGACAAAGACCGTCATTTTCAACAACTCAAAAATAGTGATCAACAAATACCACTTAGCTATGATAGTGAAGAAGAAAGTGCAGAAATTTTGGGAGAAAGGGAAAGATATTTACCTCTTTGTTGTGCATCCTTTCAGTTCATCAAAGACAACCTTAATGCAATCAGAAGTCAACAATGTTTGGGTATTTATTTTAACAACAAAGAACACATTCAGCCCTATGTCCAGCCTTCACAAGAGAAAGAGAAAAACTATACTTCTTTTCAATTAGGTTTGCTAGAGGACAACATGTAAATATATGATGAGTTTGACAGTGCAGATGATCATGAGGATGAGAAGGGGTTTCTTTCGCAAAGGAGTCCCAAGCTTAGCCAAGTGGAGGAAGAATCATTCTTAGATCAAGCTTATTTTCCAAATCCTCACGTTCAGGTATTGTTTCAAGATCCCTTTGCTGATTTATTAGAGACATATAAAAGAAGAGTATGTTATGTCACGAGCAGTTTGTTTGCAAAGTGCTATAAAAATTTTAAGCACTATTGTTCAAACAAAAGTGAGGTGGGAGTGGCCTTTTGATATTTTCAAAAAAATCAAAGAGTTGAACCAAGATCCCTCATGGAATCATCTGCTTGATTGGTTGTATTGGAAAAGAGAGTTCACCAAATGAATGTATATCATGTATAGGTTAGATTAGGATAGATAGGCATGAAAATAAGCTCAACCTTTGAGCATATTTTAGTTATAGATTGTTTTGAAAATACGAAAACAGAGAAAAGATGAAAAAGAGGGAAGATTTGAAAAATATGTATAGCCCCATACCCAAAAAAGAGTACTACTGAAAGTGTGCAAGCCTAAATTCCACTACTTGTTCCAAAAAAAGTCTTGTTCAGTCATCTAGCCTAATCATCACTGAACATGTTTTCAATTTATTTCTGATAAGTTAGTGAAAGAGAGCTTGTCAAATCATACAAACTTGACTTGTTAAAAAAGAATAGATTAGGAATGAAAGATACTGGTTCCACATACTCAAAACTGAACAAAAGAGAAAGATGGGGATGCATACCAAATGATGAATCACCGCCCTCATGTTTTCTAAGTTTTGTTTGTACAAAAATATTTTTTGTGTGCAGCTTGTCCTAATGCCACAACCCATGGTAAGTAAGATTGCTAATCCTGATTTGAACCATGTTTTCAATTTCATGTCAATAGCTTAGAGAATGAAGTTTTTCAAACAACTTAATCTTGACAAATGATTAGTCTAGGTAGAAAATAAAAAGAGTTCATTAGACTAATCTTAACTCTTGGAAAAAATAAGGGTACAATTAGATAGTTTTATTTTTGTTTTCAAAAAGAAAAATGTCAAGGGTTTTCCAGTTCAAGTGCACACAAGGAAGAAAAAATGTTAGGCAATTAGGTTGGGTAGGTAGAGATGATGTTGATGTTAATCATGCTTTTTCAGATAATAAGATCACAGCTTCAAGAAAGCACCAGTAATTGGAAAAAGGTAAAAATTTGCCCAATGGATGAGGCACTGGTCTCCATTAAGCTAGAGATCTGAAGTTCTGGACACCTCACGAAAAGGAGCTGCCCTCCCCAAGTGGAGCCACTGTTAGTCATCAGTAATTTTTTCTTTGTATGGATGACTAAAATATTTACCCTATATTTCTAGAAACAAAGTTCATGAACATTGTGAGTTCTATACATCTCACTTCCTTCATTATCCTTAGGATAAATTTTTCACTATCTTATCATCCTATCAAGTCATGCCTAGCCTACCACTCTCGGAGGACCCATCATGGGCTCATGCCATTCATTATTCGCCATGTCTTGTCACCTTTGGCCCAAATCCTCTATTTTTTGTTTTGCCTAAAAACCCTCCATAGCCACCTAAGGCCACCTATCAAACAACTCTATTGTCTTTCCCAAAAATACCCCAAACACTGATGGTCTCAAAATTGTATCTTTAGGCTTTTTAGATAAATCAAGTACATTGGATTTTCGATCTTCAATACATGAGTTTATCATAAACTCTATATTACACTTGATGACCCAAAATTATAAGTTTCAATCCAAAAGCCAAGTCCAAGGAACCTTCCACTAGGTCACCTAGGGTTTCACAAAGTCATAGGTTGGATTTGGTATCCTAAAAAATTTGTTTTTCCTGTATAAATAAACTGCATTCAAAGAAGAAAGGGACAAGTGATTTTGTTCAAAACTCATCAAAGAGGTCACTCAAGGAAAGCTTTTTTGGCCAACTTGCAAGGGGACAGCTACCGCTTGCTCACATTTTTTCAAAAGAATCAAATGGCCATCAACCTAGCAAGAGGTAAGGTAGTGGGAAAATCATCACAAGAAGACTTTCAACAGCAAAGAGAAGGCAACAAGGCCTATGTTTGAAGATAATCAAGGTTTGTGACTAATTAGGCCAACCAAGTGAAATTGTACGAGGGCTACACGGGCAAAGGTCACCTCCACTCCATCAAGTGCACATTGAAGATTCTTTAGAAATAATAAATGAGTTTTGAGAAGTTTTAGAGAACCTAGAAGACAACACTATTTAATTTTATCTAACAGCCCTAAAAACCTAAGAGTTTGGGAAGATTGAAAAAATTGGTCAAGAAATGATGATGAAGCCTCCTTCATAATAGCAGATGGCATGTCAGGGGGTATTCATGCTACCCTCTAGGGTTTGACAAAGAAGCACTAATTCCACCTCACCAAGAAGACAAAATGACAAAGAGTATCAGTACAAAGGCCTAAGTTTTCAAAAGGTACAATCAGAGGTCTTAAAAAAGGATCAAAGGAGGCAAGCATGAGGTAAAATTTCCTAAGAAGGTAATTACGATAAGCATAGGTTTACATCTGAAGAAACGAGGTGTCAAACTCCAAAAAGGACAGTGATCAAAAGCAAAGGTTGTGTAGGCACCTGTAAAAACAAAAGTGGCCAAGGGGGAAACATAAAATGGTTTAAAACTGCTTACTTTTCCAACCAGAGATATATCACTGTCAACATGGTCAAAGAGACAAACAGGTAACTGGTCTAAAAAGCATAGAAGCTTCCAAAAATGTTTTCCTTATCAAAATTATATTCTTCAAGAGATAGATTAGCCATGAATAACACTTCTGCAGGACTATCAAAATGGTTACCTACAGGAAAATTGATAAGGTCAAACAAGCTTAAATGTTTTTCACAATGGTGGCACATATGAAAACTAAAGAAGCTATTGATACCAATTTCTAGGGTTTTCACACCAGGAGGTTTTCTTACTACTTCACAGAGAAATCATGACAGAATGTCAGTCCAAGGAAAACATGTAAAAATGATCACAAGTTTTTTCTTTACAAGTGTTAAAAATCATGAAAAGGGTTCATGTTTCCAAAAATGGATAAGAGGCACAGTTTAAGTTTCTTCAAGAGTCTTTCAGTTTGAGGGGAGACATCAAAATGCTCCAACAAGGCAAAAAACCATATTTTTAGAACTCTGCCACCTACAGGACAAACAGACCAAAAAGGCAGTAAAAAAAGTAAGACGAGAAATAAAAATTACAAAGTGGGTTTCAATCATGAAATATTTTTCAAAAAAGGAGCATAAGACTCTCCTTTCCCTCTCTCCCACCTCATATTTGTCTTTGCAAAAGAAGAGGAGAGACGTTGGGTCGTTTTTAGGGTTTTATGCAAAAACTTGGCAAATGTTTTAGGCGCTATGCACCGACAGAGGTGCCACGTACAGAGTCATTAGCGCTATGCACAGAGGAGGCAGCTGCAGTGTTAAAATACACTGCTCTACGCACCGGCTAAGGCGCTGCGCACAGGCCCGGGTTCTTCCCGACTTGCCCGCCATTTCAACAGCGCTACACACCGAGAGGCATGACAAGCTCGTTATCCCACCCGACTTGCCCACAGAACCCTCCGGCACTGTGCACAAGCTGGCTAATATCCCGACTCAACCAGGCGCTACGCACAGGGAAGTCCCGACAGGAACGACCTGTCGGGTGGTACTACGCAGAGGGGAGACTTGGTCAATTTTTCTCCTCCTCAAGATGGCCACTAGCTCCTTCATGAGTTAATTAAGGTTGGTGGTCACTTTCTTTCCCTCCAAGAAATATTTTTCATTCATAATAAAAGAGAGTATAAAGAAAAAACCTAAATTGGCTAAACCCTAACCTTCATGGAAATCAAATATTTGACCTCCTAGGGCAAGAATTACCATTTGAAGAGTGATCATGAGCATAAAGACACTCAATACAAGCTAAACCTCCTCCTAAACTCTAAAAGCATTCCCATACCTACTTCATGTTGCCCTCCATTTGCTAAAAAAATGCCCTTAACATCACTTATTCTTCCTCTCTAGACCTAAAAGCTATTACCAAGCTAAAAACATTTTATTCAAGGACATAATCAGCCACCATGTCCAGAGAAGAGATTAGTACCAATAGTGAGGAAAGCCAAAGGCCTATCAAGCCAAAACACAAGGGAGGAAAACATAATAGGTTTGAGCCCTTGGATACAATTCAAATCACCTCTTCTCCCATGATCCTTGTCTGTTTTCAAGAAGTTGGATGCTATCAGTTCTGTGAGAAGGTTAAACAAGTCTAAATCCACTCAGATCTGACAAGTTGTTTATTTTCAACCTACAAAACCCTAAAAGGCTGCTTGGGGGGTCCAGGGGGAGCGGCTGCGACTTTATGGAGCCCCCCCTTGGCGGGGGGTTTCGAGGTCAGCACCCCTGAAGCTAAAAACAGATGTAAAATTGCCTTTTAAAAGTATAGTAATTTCTATTCAATTTGAGCCGTTCATTAGGGGGATGACCTGACGATAGAAGTTATGTTTAGTTTAGAGCTTTTTTCCCTAAGAAGCAACCCCTCTCTCTTTGTATGGCAATATTGTATTGCAGTTGTGTATTGTATGTGTATTCTCAGAGCGAGAAACAGATAGGGAGACTGTGAGAGAGAGTAGAGGATATTACAACAGATCTACTGTAGGTTGTGTCTCTTCATTTTGCTGGATAATAGAAAGGAAGGACTGGCTGTTCGAGGTGGAGGTATCCAAAATTGGGTGAACCACGTATATCTGTGTCTCTCTGGTTTTATGTGTTTTGTGTGCTTGTATTTGCCGCATATTTTATGTGTTGCATTGCTCTGTAATATATAATTTTCTAATACAAGTCAACCTAGTAGGAGTAAACTTTGAAATATCATCTGAATCCATTGCTAAAGCCACATGAATACCAAATATTGTTGAGAGATGGTTCAAGCAAAAGAAATTGGCCTTAAGCTACTATGAGCCCTACCTCAAACCTACTTATCAACAAGGCTGCAAGACTATTTTCCCCTTCTCCCACTTGCTAGAGAGATATGCCCTACTGATGAGGCAGATCATCAAGTACTTCACTTGTGATGGGAGGTACTCCAGGATTTATTCATATCACATAAGGCTGCTAATGCACTTCACTAGGGTCAGATTGCTAAACCTACCATACTATCTCTACCATAGCATTGACAAGATGGCTTCAGTGGTCAAGAAGAGGAGTTATGCCCACCAAATGAAAAGCCTTTTTCATCATTCTTTGATCAAGATGATTTTTTTACACCAGCTACAGCAACAGGGAATCCCTTGGGAAGTTTTCATCTCACATGATGTATTTTCAAATCCCCAAGCCTTCATTCAACAAAATTTCCCTTCCACCTCACACTCACTTACCTCCACTCCTCCATCACCTCAACCTATGCCTTCTCCATAAATAAATATGCCTCTTTCCTCTTCTCCTAATGCATCAAGTGAAGGAGGTGGCAGTAGTGATAATGGACAAGGAGGTGGCAGTAGCAATGAGAAACAGAAAGATAACAATAAAGATTAAGAAAACAGTGGGGCAGATGTAGAATTTAATGAGGAAGAATAGGAAGATGATGATGACAAGGAGGAGGCAGATGAGCATGATAGTCATGAGGATAAAAATAGTGAGCATAGGGAGGAAGACAGTGATGGTAGTGTTACAAATGAATCACTCCCAAGTACAGAAAAATGTGGTGCTAGTGAGCAAGATGAAGATCAAGAAGATGACAGTCAACAAGAAAATGAACAAGACAGTCAAAGGGATAGTCATGACAGTCATGATAGCTGTCATGACTGTCATGACATTGTAATATTCCTTTTTCAGGAATTTTAGCAATATGCTCAAGAGAAACGTTGTATAAGGAAAACCATGCAAAAATAATGCATATCAGGACTTGGTTCCTCTTATTTATGCTATGTGGAACTTATATATGAAATTTCATAAAAAAAATAAAAATAAAAATAAAAATCAGTTTAGATACACTAAACATACTCCCACAGACTAGACTAGCTAAAAAACACCCAAAGAGGAAGGTTGCAGCTACATGCAAACACTGCTTCAGAAATTGTGCAGTTTTATTAGATATTCAGAGGAGATCAGCAAGGAGGTTCATCTTTCAGCAATACAGTAGCAAATCAAAATTATAGTAAAGCTCCTTCAATATACAGTAGAATACATGAGGCAATAGAGCAAGAATCCTTCAGAAAGAAAGGCTGCAACATATATATAAACTGCAGAAATGACTTAACAACGTTATTTTGATGGGCTATAGCAGTTGAACATTACAACTCAGATCTATGACAGATCTGTGGATAAAAAATTAGATCTATTTCAGATCTGGAAACTACATAGCCTTCTTTACAATATCCCCTTGGGGTTTTAACAAAATCATGCATAACAAAGTGTAGATCTGACTTTTAAGTTACAGGACTGCAGAATGCTTTAGAAATTTCTAAAGATGAATTTTCATTAAAATAGATCAGATCTAACAAAGCATGGATCAGCAAGCTAATCCATGGATTATCAAAGTGAGAGGCAAAGCCCAACACATGAGATCTCTCATCAAAACTGAAAGCAAAACACCTTGAAGAATCTCATATAAAAATAATGCAGTCCATCAATGGAAACTGCGTAGTAGCTTGAATACAATGGATAACTAGCTGCCAAGTACAGATCTGAAGAAAAAATAGAAGAGACACTCTTCCAGGAGGTTAAAAGACACAATCCATGAGAAGAAGCTCTTGAAACAAGCTAGATCTATGCAGATCTAAACACCCACTTGCTGCAGCTTGCAAGAGTAGAAAAACCCTCAATGGATCAGCGCTGCAATTGAAAGTAGAGCTTGGCCTCAAACCAGATAGTGGATCAAATCAGCAAATACTCCTCCAATAATTCTCAAGGGAAGAGGTGAAATCCCTACATAGGAATCTCAAGTGCTAAGAAGCACAATTCTCTATTAAATAGCAGAGAATAGTATTGACTAAGAAGACAAGATACTCAGAAATATGATCAATGAAAAACATCCTCTTCTTGCCTTCCCCTTCCTTTTATAAGATGAGAGCCCTTAAAAACCCTAAACCACCTTGATGAGTTAGCTTCTTTCACATGAGGGGCCTCCTTCTAGAACTGCGCAGTCCCTTTATGAGATGCATTGAACTTGCAAAGTGATGTAGATTTGGTCAAGGTTGACCCAGTCTTATAGCATAAACCCCTTTCACACCAACTAGTGATTTATTTACATAGCCCTGATTTATCTTTGTTCACATGGGCATTGATTTATTCAGTTTTTGAGGATTTTTACATGTCCTCCTTTATTCCTTTATTCATGCAATAGAAAACAAAACAAAAATGAATATTCCTCTTAGCTTGGGCTAAGTAGGAATATTACAGTCCCCCCTCCAAAATGTTTCTTCTCCTCAAGCAACTGATAGGGTAAGAGCTGTAGTACTTCTCCTCCATTCATGGTATCATCAAGGATCAAGTCCCCATCATAAGCTAAGTGCTCAATAAGCCAATCTCCCATGAATTTCTCCTCCAAGGTCAACATAATATGTACATAGTCCATCCCACTAGGAGTGAAAAACTCAACAGAAATAGACATGGTTGAAGTAGTACTACATCTAAAACATGTATCATGAAGTAAAGGTAGAAGTTCTAAACCATGGGGCACATACACACTGCCCATCCTCTATCCATACAACCCCATAAAAAATATAGCTATATCATCCAAGTATGGAAGCAAGAGTACATATAAACAAACTGAAAGTTGAGCATAGGGAGGTGGATCTTGACCCCACATGAGGTACCAGTGCAGGGTATCTCCTTCCTACAGTATATCTATGTTTGGTAAGTGGTTCCCCCACCACCTAGTTATTGCACAAGCTATCTCATCATAGCTGAAAATGAGAGATATGTTTGGTGCCTTTGGGAAGAACCCATCATGAAAAATTATCTCCCTTTGCACCTCAAGGGAGTGGCCAGATTCAGAATTTTTATTGGCCTTACCAATGCCATGAGATCTACATGTAATATCACTCCCTTTAGGAGCCATGGTTTGCATACATATGGTAAGAGAATATGTCAAATCAGCAAAATAAACATGCTCCATAAGCTCAGATTCTTTACCATTCAAGTCTCCCACACACATGGAGTTGGGCATGGACATTTCTCCTCTTTCAAGAGAAGGAAGAGATGGCTGAAATAACTCCTGCATAGAGTCCTTTGGCCGCCCCAACTCCTCATAACTCATGCACTCTTGAAGGTGCTGATGTAGTTCCTCCCACTCATAGTGCTGATGTAGTTCCTCCTTTATGCTCCCCCAATCAAATCTCCTCATGATTAGGGTGTAGATCTTTGCTGACTGCATATGGCTAGAAAGGAACTCTTTATGTGCCCTTTGTAGTATCTCTTGCTTGAACTTGGATGCTCTAGACAAGAATACCCTACCAAGATGACAGATGACCCCTTCATGGACCAAATATCCTCCCTATTGCTTCATGCCATCTAGTATCATCCCAGTGTGAAGATCTTTGGAGTACTCCACAAGGAGTTGAGATCTCCAATATGGATCCAAAATTTCCAACAATAACAACGCTGGTGATATCTCCATAGAAAAATCTATTATGTTTCTGATCTTATTCTCCTTATTTTTGGCATCTCCCATGCCAAATTTTATGATGGAAGGCTGATCCTCCCATCCTTCTCCTCCCACAGCGCAGATTCAAAAAAGAGAGAGGGAGATAGTGATGTAGGAAGAAGATCCCCCTCATTCTTGAACTGTTTCAAGCCCTCCAACGTTGTGACTTGGTCTCTCATTGCTCCAATCCTTCCTTGATCTAGATTTGGAGCAACATTTTTTGGAGCCTTCCCCACAAGATTTGAAACTAATGGCATCTCAGGTGGCTTGCCATTAAATAAGAATGTCCCTTGCAGCATCCTCATGAACATCAGAGAGGGAACTGTGAGATCCCTGCTTCCACTGCGCAAGTCCATCTCTGTTGTTTGTGTGGAAGTACTAAGTGAAGGATAAGTGTGCATACCTTGAATAATTTGTGGTTTCCCACTCTTTGATTCCACCCACTCCATCTGCAAAGCTTTCCAATCAGTGTTAACCTTTCCTAAGGTGATCAACCATTGGACACCCAAAATGATGTTGGTGTCTGGTATATCCACAACAAAGAAATGATCCACCAGAGTGTAGGATCCCATAGTAACAGAGAGGGATGGAACATATGTCATGCATTGCATGGTCCTATCCCCTGGGACCAAAACAAAAAATCCCTCAAAATTTTTAGTGGGGATTCATCTCCTTTGCACAATATGAGCATCAATAAAATTGTGGGTTGCCCCACTGTCAATCAGGACATATACTCTTTGATTCATGACTTAACCTTTTACTCTTAGGGTCAAGTACTTGGGCACTCCTATAAAAGAAGAAAGAGTCCCATTTGTTGGAGCAAAGGCCCCCTTCCCATCTCTAGATTGTGCTTGATCTTCCTCCTCCTCATCAGTGCTGTGACCCCTCCTAGGTTCATCATCTTCATCTTCCTCCTCAAGATCTGAGAAGACTTCTATGTAGTGTGCTTTTCCCGCAGCACATCTATGTCACGGTGCCCATGACTCTTGGTAAGTAAAGCCCAATTTCTTCTTCATCAATTCCCTCCTGAGATCAACATCAAGAGGCTTCTTCAAGGAGCTCTCCTTGGGAGGAGAAGCTTTTTCTTCCTTCCCCTTAGAAAAGTGAGAGGCCTTGTTCTGAAAAGTTTCCTTTACTTTTGGCAAGGCATCTTGGAGGTCTCTAGTCCTCTCAATGGCATCATGAAAAGTGATGGGCTTGGTGGATTTAACCAACCCATGTAAGGGTTCCTCTAAACCATCAAGGAAAATGTAGACCCTCTTGGCTACAGATAGATCAGGGACCATGACTGATAATCTCATAAACTCAGAGATATAAGTCTCTACATCTCCTGATTGCTTCAGCTTTGTAAGGCTTATGAAGGGTGCTTCAGGATCCTTCCTGTCGAACCTCTCTACCAGTCTTCTAGTAAATTCAGAATAGGTAGTCACATATATGTGTCCCAATGTAGACAACCCATGGAACCACCAATTGTGTACTTCACCTTCAAGGTGCAGCACTGCAATCTTTATGGCTTCAACCTCTGGGACTTTGTTCAGCTGAAAATAAATATCCAGCTTTTCTACCCATGCCTTAGAAGAACTGGATGATGATCCATCAAACTTGGGCAAAATGAATCTGCCCATAGAGTGGTGTCTATCATGACTGTGGAAGAACCCACCATCTCTATACTGCTGCTTTGGTCTTCTTCTATCCTTGAGGTGACAAAATTCTTAGAAACTCAAGTTATTCTTGAATCTCTGACTCTGAGAATCATACTCCACAAATTAATCTACAAGAGAAGCTTGTTCTTGTGGTACTTCATTCTCCACAGCCAAGAAAGTAGGCATGGTGGAGTGTTGTGAAGCTTGAGGAGCTTGTGGTAGGTTCACTGGTTGACTAGTTCAGTGATGAGACATGTCAGAACCTTCCCCCAAATGAAATATCCCAGGATATTCCCTCATTCTATCCATCCTCATTTCCTTGATCTCTTTGGAAATATCTTGCATGGCCACCAATAGATTTCTTGCAAACTCTTCTCCTTCTTTGTCATTTGTAGTTTCAGGGGCTTTACCCTTGTCTTGATCTTCAATAGTGTAGTCATACTTCTTGTGAATTTTTTTCTGATACCTCTTGTCCCTCTCAATAAGAAGAGGCTCATATTATTTTGAATGCATCATGGCTGTAATTCTCCACTGAAGCACAGGTTGTGCCAAGAAGGGAGCTCTGATACCACTGTAATATTCCTTTTTCAGGAAATTCAGCAATATGCTTAAGAGAAACATTGTATAGGGAAAAACATGCAAAAATAACACATATCAGGACTTGGTTCCTCTTATTTATGCTATGTGGAACTTATATATGAAATTTCATCATAAACAAATCAGTTTATATACACTAAACATATCTCCCACAAACTAGACTAGCTGAAAAACACCCAAAGAGGAAGGTTGCAGCTAAATGCAAACATTGCTTCAGAAATTGCGTAGTTTTATCAGATATTAGAAGGAGATCAGAAAGGAGGTTCATCTTTCAGCAATACAGTAGCAAATCAGAATTATAATAAAGCTCCTTCAATATACAGTTGAATACATGAGACAATAGAGCAAGAATCCTTCAGAAAGAAAGGCTGCAACATATACATAAACTGCAGAAATGACTTAACGGTGTTATTTTGATGGGTTACAATAGTGGAACATTACAACTTAGATCTATGATAGAACTGTGGATAAAACATTAGATCTATTTCAGATCTAGAAACTACATAGCCTTCTTTACAATATCCCCTTGGGGTTTTGACAAAATCATGCATAACAAATTGTAGGTCTGAATTTTAAGTTACAGGACTGCAGAATGCTTCAGAAATTTCTGAAGATGACTTTTCATTAAAATAGATCAGATCTAAAAAAGCATGGATCATCAAGCTAATCCATTGATCATCAAAGTGAGAGGCAAAGCCCAACACCTGAGATCTCTCATCAAAACTGAAAGCAAAACACCTTGAAGAATCTCATATAAAAATAATGTAGTCCATCAATGGAAACTGTACAGTAGCTTGAATACAATGGATAACTAGCTACCAAGTACAGATCTGAAGCAAAAATAGAAGAGACACTCTTCTAGGAGGTTAAAAGACACACTCCATGAGAAGAGGCTCCTGAAACAAACTAGATCTATGTAGATCTAAACACCCACTTGGTACAGCTTGCAAGAGCAGCAAAACCCTCAATGGATTAGCACTGCAATTGAAAGTAGAGCTTGGCCTCAAACCAGATAGTGGATCAAATCATAGAATACTCCTCTAAGAATGCTCAAGGGAAGAGGTGAAATCCCTGCATAGGAATCTCAAGTGCTAAGCAGCACAATTCTCTACTAAACAACAGAGAATAGTATTTGTCTAAGCAGAAAATATACTCAGAAATATGATCAATGAATAACATCCTCTTGTTGCCTTCCCCTTCCTTTTATAAGATGAGAGCCTTTGCAAACCCTAAACCACCTTGATGAGTTAGCTTCTTTCACATGAGGGGCCTCCTTCTAGAACTGTGCAGTCCCTTAATGAGATGCATTGAACTTGGACAACGCTATAGATTTGGTCAAGGTTGAGCCAGTATTATAGTATAAACCCCTTTCACACTGCAAGTGATTTATTTACATAGCCCTGATTTATCTTTGTTCACATGGGCATTGATTTATTCAGTTTTTTAGGAGTTTTACATGTCATCCTTTATTCCTTTATTCATGCAATAGAAAACAAAACAAAAATGAATATTCCTCTTAGCTTGGGCTAAGTAGGAATATTACAGACACAAATCAGACTCCTAATGATTATGGAAGTGAAGATAGCCCAGAAAATGATGAAGGAAAGGACCTTTATGAGGAACAAGGTCAGAATGAGGCAAATGAGCAAGATAAGGACACTACCAAAACCATCATCACTCCTCTCACATGCACATACCACAGAGGAAAGAGAGATGTGTTTGCTACCTCAAAAAGGAAAAGGGACATCTCTTCTCAAGCTATCAAACAATTGGACAAAGGCAAGGAAAATATGGAAAGGAGTAAGCACCAAGTAAAGGTGAGGAGAAGTAAGAGAATCAAGAAAACTACTCAAGAGCCTCAATTCATTGATCTAGACAATGACAATGAGGACAAGGAGATGACCACCAAATTGCTACTCCTTGAAAAAGATGCACAAATCAAGACCATTTAACCAAGATGCCTCATCACCGTTTAACCAAAACCCCATAGACAAAACACACTCATTTATTTCGAAATGAGTTTTTTTAGTATTTTGGAGGCAAATCACTCTAGGAGTTGGTGTTAGAAGTTATTATGCATTTATTTTTCTTAGATAATTATGCCTTGGGCCTTGCATGGTCACTTGGACATAAATTCTCATTTATGACTATTTTGGATATTTTAAACCTAATTAGGGTTTCTAGAAGTCTCTGATGGTTTCCACCTCCTCACTTTTCTCCATAAATAGAGCATGAGGCTCTTATGTATTTTGTTGGCATTTTTTGACTCATTCTGAAGTAATACATAGTCTCTTGGAGGTTGAAAGCAATTTGATGTCTTGGAGCTTATGAATGCCCTGTTTTGTTTGTTGATGGAGGAGGATTGGTTGCAGGATCCCTGAGCTTGGTTAATGGTGAAGTGCTTCTTTTTGTTCATGTTTCTCTAGTTTATCATTATGTTTCCATCTTTCTATGTTGCAGTAGAACAATTAATTTAGACTAAGAAATGTTTCTGATGGCACCTTAGCTCTGTTTGTTCTTCACTGATTTGATGTTTTCTTCTGCTGGGACATGTTAGAGAATCCTTCATTTCTCTCTAAATATCCTAAGTTTGTCTATTTCTTGAATGGTTTAATACAGGAGGTATCAAGCATGATTCATGGTTATCCCTTCTTGTTTCATGTCACTAAAGCACTGTTCTTGAAGTCTCTCTTTAATGTACCATTACTTAGGTTTGTCAAAATAAGTTTTGTTTCAAATCATACTCTTTGCACTTGCTTAGTTAATTGTTTTAAAGATCTTCATAGCTATAATCTTAGATGTGTAGGAGTGCCCTCCCCTCTGATTGTATTTATTTGTGACCTTAAATGTTTTCTAATTCTGAATGTGAATTTACTAAAGTTAGCTAAGATATTATGCTTCTATGTTTCACTAGAATGTTTATCTTGGATATTTATAAATTTAAGTATTGTTCATTGAGCTTAATGGTTTGCCCTACCTCATGAGTTATAGATTTTTCTTATCAGTATTCAAGACCTCCTTGTTTGAAGTATATGATAAAGGATTCTTGATTTCCCTTTGTTCAACTTTTTGTTCTCAAATTTGATGTCCATCTCATGATCCTTTAAACCCTGAATATCCACCAACCAAGCTAGATTTTCCCTACAATACTCCCTAATCCATTAATGAACCTATCATGAATTTATTAGATTCCATTACCCAATAACTTGAAGATTTTCTTTCTCTATCTATTCTATCTAATCATCATACCCAACAAAAACAAAAACATACCCTACACTTAACATCTAGCCTAAAATCAACTATCTAAAAGCAAACAAGTTTACATATTTTCAAAAATTAGAGAGAGCCCTCTCTGAATCGAGGAAGGCTAGGTCCTTGGATTCCAAAGTATGGTTTGATGTTACCCCTGTCCATTTGTATCTCAATCAATCTAGAAACTATGGGGAGCTAAAAATCCTTAAACCATTGTAGGTTGTAGACTTCCCTTCTTATAGGTTGAAGGTCTCCCTCTTCAAATATGAGGGACACTTCCTCTAGCAGAAGCCCTCAACTTCTTGCCAGATTTGGAAGAGTTCCAGGAACTACACTAAGCATTCCAGTGTTGGTGTTCATCCTTAAACCACCTCTTTATGCCAACATTTCAGAGAGCTAATTCAACCTAAGTGTTGTCATGCATACTTTGTAGATTTGTATTACAACTCTCTTCTTGGACTCACACATACCCCTTCGGATCAAGGGGGGGAATGTTGGACACCTAATCCTCAACGGGTAGGTGTGGAAGGTGAATGGACTAATGGATTCCAAGAGACCACTTGGAATGGGAATCCAAGGGTCACACCATTGAAATACAAATGTACATCTATGGTGAATAATAACATAACTCACGCTTACCCTACTTTTCTATGTGTGTGTTCTCCATTCACCATGCCCGTGTTTAACACATCATACCCACACAAGGCTCTAAAGGGTGTCATCCAAATCGACATATGATAAGTGGTGTTATAACAATGATATCCTAGGTGTAATCACTTTATTCAGTGATGGCAATGCAGGCCTATTAATCCCCAAACAGTCTCAAGAAAGAGACTTCATTCATATAGCACTACCAAACCAATGAAGCATACCAGTGAAATAATTGAAAGGACCAAGATAATAACCATATATAATGGTCCATCTCAATCCATTAAATCTATTAATATCCAAACAAATCCAAACCTGTAAGAAAGATCAAAACATGATACTTTTATCCTTAACGGTTTTACTTTGTTTTTCTATTCATTCATTGCAAAAGCAAGAATTAGTTCACTCCAAATTCTTAATAGATCCCCAAATCTTATAAATTGAATGGGAAATATGAGTTCTATTTGTATTCAAAGGTTTACTAGAATATAGACAATCATTTCCAAATTTAGACAACCATCTGTTAGGAAAAATGCGAGAGTGAATCGGTATTTAGAGATGACTGACAATTTTTAGTTTTCCTTTCTTTTAAAACCATATGTTACATTACTGCATCCAACTTGTATGTCCAGAGATCTTATTATGTCTTTAATTAGATCATTGCATCATTCATTCATCAGATAAGCAGTAAGCATGTACAGAAATAACAGAACAAATCATCAAACATAAGCAACACGTATGAACACCAGGATTTAAGGTGGAAACCCAATTCGGGAGAAAAACCACCGCTGCTGTAATCTTCGTCTTCAATATTTATTATAAAGAACACTTCTTACAATTTTATGCTGGTGCAGACTCATACAAGCACGCAGACACCCATCTACAGAAGGCTACAACCTTCTCTCGTTTACCGACCTCTCCTGGAAGGGAGCACTGCCCTGTTCTTGTTCCCACAGCCTCTCCTAGAAGGCCTACTACACCTTGCTCTCATTTACCGGCTACCCTTTGGAAGGGAGCTACTACCCCCTGCTCTCGTTTTAGCTACCCTTTGGAAAGGCTACAACCCCCTGCTTAGAGGAAGCTTAGACCCTCAGATCTACTACAGAGACCATGTTTCATCAATTTTGAGGCCGGATCCACCAGTGTCCTTGCAGGCCACCAGATTTATTCATTCAGTACACTCACACTAGTTCTTCATGGTTTCGTCCGTCGTTCAAACCAGATATTCATCATTGTCAGATCATTATATCCATGGGTGCATCGTAGATTCAGATCTATCAGTTAAGAACCGAGTTCGCCCATACAGATATTCCTTAGAGAAATTTATTCATTCATGACCCTTACGATGCATACGTTCTTCATGATTTCGTCAGTCGATTAAACCAGGAATCAATCATCATCTGATCTAGAGATCTTGATCAATCATCAGATTCACAGGTGCACCATAGATTCAGATATATCATAGTTTATTCATACAGATATATCTAAATGAGATTCGTTTATTATCAACCCTTTCGCATGCACACCGTTCTTCATGATTCTCATCACCTTATATAGTTTTCACCTTTTTAAAACCTTGGGTCAAAACCATTCAATTGCTAATGGTATTCCTTTGACAGTATTTTCATTTACCACCCTTACGTACCTCTTTGATTTCTTTTTAATTTATTTATCAATTTGAAGAAATTGATAAATAAATATATTTATAACTTTGAACAGAAAATTTAGGATTAAAGTTAACCCTTCGCATTTTAATGCTTTCAAACAATATGGTAAACCTTTGACCCCGGGCCCACAAAAATAGTCAATAGCCAATCATATACACACACGGTACCATAAGTAAATTTCGCGCAAGTCCAACGTTCGATCACCGTTAGATTAGCAAGCTTCCAGATCGACGACGTATATGCATATCGCTTGACCTCCGATGCCGAATGTTAACGTGCGATGGTCCGCCGTACCTATGTTAATCTTCGCGCACCTTCAACAAATGATGACCGTCCGATGACTTCCCTCCAGATCAACGGCGCACAACAATATCATTGGGCGTCCTGGGTCGAACTATAACGCGTGATGGCGCATAGTGAAAAGTGGTTTTGTGAAGTCGTACAGGGACGCGTGTCAAGCACTCTATGGAATCGCTCCTCAACCAGGAAATACCGCTTGTCCCGCAAAAATGGTATGATATGGGCAATCCGCTTCCGCAAATCCACTCGCAGTTTTTAAATAGTGATCAATCGTCCAATAAAATTCCCGCTCCGTACTTCAGGTTCAGTCTGCGTATATATATGAACTCTACCCTTTATGTGCAATAAATCAACAAATATTGCTTGGTTCCATAGTTACCAACGACTCATTTTGTTCATAGTGTATCAGACGCAATTAATTTAATTCGACACAGAGGCATATAACAATCCTTCCCTGTATTACAACTATAAATTGACCTTCCTCGGATTCTCATACTGACTAAACACCTTCAAATTTTACATAAAGAGCGTAGGTTCACACACATTCATCTATCAAGTCCTTAACACGGATTTAACCATACAGGTTCTGCTTACTTCAAAAACTGACTTCTCTTTTCCTGCCTCTACTACCTCTTTGTTGCCTTCAAGAATCCGCTCATCTATTCCATTAAAAACTTTAATTTCGAATCCTTGCCACAGGGTTTATGATGTTTACGGATAATGATTCATAGTTGTCCTCAGGGACTCAACTATCCTTCCTTCTGAATTCTATCAAGAATATACATATAATTCACAGAGAATGCAGAAACTTTTATGTTTGATGGCTTGTTTCTTCCTATACTGTCTCTGGACAACTTTTAATTCACTACTTGTCCCTGCTCCTTGACTGATACTGCTCTATGTAGTTCAAACTGTAGATGCACTCTTTCTCTGTTCTTCTCTGCTACATTTCTTTTCTCTGTTCCTAGTTACTGTTTCAAATGCCAATTCCTCTGCCACTGTTTTCTCTTATGTCTCTGCTGCCTTTCTAGATCTCTAATCAACTAACCCTTCTAAAACTGCCTCAGCTTCATATTTCATTTGCTATTTTCTTTGTTGTTGTTTCAAGTGCTCCTCTTTTGGCATTGATGGAGATACATCATTCTTACATCTTTAACACATAGGTTGCTTATCATAGGCAACTTATCAAGTAGGTTTTCATCAAGGACAACTTCATCAAGTAGGTTGCCATCAACTTTATCAAGTAGGTTGCCATCAAGGACAACACTCTGCATCATATTGCCAACAATCTCCCCCTTTGGACTTGATGGCAACCATGATGGTGTTTGATCACCACAACAGATAGATACATTGATTAGAATCATTATTCAAACACCATGATACTCTCCCCCTTTGACATCAAGGGCAAAGGTCGGATCAAAACCAAAACAAGGTTTCTCTTCTCTTGTAGGAAGAAGAGCTCTGTAGATCTGATGTGTACTAAAGTTACCATGCTCCCCCTGAGTTCATGCTGAATCTTCAAACATAATATTCAATGAAGTACATGACTCTATGACCTTTCCTATCACCAAGGACTCAAACTTACATCAATGATCCAACCAAGTGGATTTACATATGTGACACAAGTACCCAACCAAGTGGGTTTACATATGACTGAATATTACATCATAGGTCTCAACATGACCTTTTCATCACATTATAACTTATACAATCAAGACCAAAGAATCTCAAGCATGAGATCAGACCACAGCAAATAATTAGAATGCCAACAATGCATCCTTTTCATAAGACCAAAGCTCCCCCTTAGCTTGTTCATCCTGAACACTTTCACCATCAAATCATCAAGGCATCTTCATCAAAAACATCAGAGAGTAAAACAGAATTATGAGAGCAGAAACACCACCAGAGATCCCCAACAGCACCATAGCTGTGTATTCAAGTGTCATCCAAAATTTGTAGCATAAGTACATCAGTAACCAAGACTTCAGGCTCTTTGCCGCATCAACATATTCTTCTCAAGAGGAATTATCATACCAGAACAACTTCTTCAATAGTCAATTTGAGTCAAGTAAACATCCATGTGATCTGTTATCGCCAAGATCTTCATGATTTATATTTATTTCATAATCATGATGTACCATGTGTAGGAACTATATATATAAGGTCTCAACCATGACAAAAGTCATCAGCATCAAACTCTGCATGATCTATCCTTATCTTCGGATCATAATACTTCCATCTCATCCATGTATGAAAGCAAACGAGACTCTTCAGCAAAAAGCAATTAGGGTTGATCCATAATCTCATCATAGGAAACCATGTATCATTTGCACCATGTATCATTTGCACTCCTCCATGCCATACTTTTTCAGTATTTGCTTAAGATATTTTTCTTGTGATAGGAATATGCCATCTGTTGTTTGTTGTATTTGCAAGTCAAGAAAGAATGGTAGTTCCCCAAGAAAAGACATTTCAAATTCTTGCTGCATGTTAGAAGAAAATTTCTGACTCATAGACTCTTCATTACTTCCAAAAATGATATCATCAACATATACAACCACAATCAATAGTTACCATTTTCAGTTTTTGTGTATAAGTTATTATCAGCAGACCCTTTTGAAAATCCTTGTTGATGAAGATATTTGTCAAGACAATAGTACCATGCCCTTGGAGCTTGTTTGAGACCATATAGAGCCTTTTTAAGTCTACAAACAAGTTTTTCATCATTTCCCAAAACGAATCCTTCTGGTTGTTCTATATAAACTTCTTCTTCTTCTTGTTGAGCATACCCCTTGCAAACAAGTCTAGCTTTATTTCTTATAACATCCCCATTCTCATTTAACTTGTTTTTGAATATCCATTTAGTTCCAATGACATTTTTGTCATGAGATCTTGGTACTAATTCCCAAGTGTGATTCTTTGCTAGCTTGATTGACATTGTGTGGTTCAATAGTGGACAACAATGCCATATTACTAGAAGATCCCACAAGAGCCCTTCTTGTTGTACCCCTGATCCCTTTTCTCCCAAAATTTGAGATTCTGGATGATTCTTTTGAACATATCTGGATGGAGCTTTTTCAGATAAATCATCTTCGGGTTCTTCATTGGGTTCACTGTCTATATCATTTCTATTTGATGTAGAAGGATATATGTCACCATCATAATGCCAACAATGCATTACTCTCAGCAAGGCTAATGCTCCCCCTGGCATGTTGCATCATATCATATTAGCGAGCCATCCCATTAATAAACTAACTCACGTGTATACGCGGATTTAGTTCATGAAAACCACGTATATAAAGTGAAGTACAGAAAAATTCACAACTCCATCTCCCCCTGAACTTATGCCACCTGTACCTCTCTTCTTCACATCAGATGCACTGTTAGAAATAATCACAGCCATAATTACCAAACCAACCATGGGAATCATCATACATTGCCTCCCCGGTGATAATACATTACTGATTCCTATAATGTGTCTCACATCACTCCTGTAGTCATTATGAGAATTAAGCTTTTAGAAGCGGATGAATTCAGGAGGGTCAATATTCCCTACGTTTTTTACCGGTCCTCCTTCTTTTTCTAGCTTTTCTTGAAATTTCTTATTGTGTGCTGGAAATTATCCAATTTCTTAGATCTATTCATCCTACATTCTTTTTCTACATGTCCATACTTGTTACAAGCATAACATCTTGTGTGACCAGAAAAGTAGGCATAGGGATCATAATGTGTTTTTCAATTCTGTCTTCTATTGCAATCAACTGCTTTATGACCAAACTTGCTGCACGAAAAACAATATCCTTTAAAGAAACCTGAGTACCTTTCTGTGCAGAATCTGTTTGTTTGTGACTGAAACAATCTACTTCTGCAGTTGGCTGCAACATGCCCATACTTATGACACTTAAAGCATTCAACATTATTGAATGATTTCCTTTGAGAGTTCATGATTCTCGGTTGATCTTTTGTCTCTTTAAATACTTCAGGTTTTGCATTGGTATCCTTTAAATCTTTAGCACTTTCTTGTGAACTAGATTCTCCTTTAACAGTTTCATGAAAAACAAGACCAAATTTAACAGAAGGAGACCTTTGACTACTAAGAATATTATCCAGAATCTTAGTGCTATCTTGAAACCTCAAGAGTTTATCCTTTTCCTCTAATTTACCTTTAAAAATGTTTACCTCAACTTCCAATCTTTGGCATTGCTTCTTCATACTTTCTTTCGACCCTTCTTTCTTCTTCTACTTGATCATTTAATTTTAAAATCTCTTCTTTCAACATATTTTCTTGTTCTTCAAAATTTTGTAAGAGTTCTTCATTCTTCTTATTTGATTTTTTCCGGATATGTTTTGAGAGAGATGATTTGTCGCTTCAAGTCCTTCTTCTTCAAATGATTGTAGAAGTTCTTCATTCTTCCTTTTTGATACTTCGAGATCTACTTTCCGGAGAGATGATTTCGCTTCAAGTCCTTTCTTGTGATTGGTTACTTCATCGTACAACTTTTGATACTTGTTTATCTGTCCATTTATTCGAGAGATCATATCTTTGTAGATACATTCTCTCTCATTAAATAATCTTAGTCGATCTTCAAATTTAATCTTGAGAACCTCTTCTAGATCTAGAACATTACTTCCACTATCTTCACTATTGCATGCACAAGGAAGTGAATCACAAGAACAACAATCATTACCTATTCCATCTTCATTTTCTGTCGCACATGTTCTACGAGATATCTCCTTTCTTTGAGTAGCCTTCTTCTTTTTTCTTCTTTCCCATTGATGACGGATCTCCTTCGAGTGATCAAGCTTATGCGAAAGGACTTGCTCTAACTCCAATTGTTGGGAAAAAATGCGAGAGGGGGGGGATGAATCGGTATTTAGAGCGGTCGCAAAGCTTTTACTTTTCCTTTCTCCTAAAACCGTATGTTACATTCATCGCATCCAACTTGTATGTCCGGAGATGTTATTATGTCTTTACTTAGATCATTGCATCATTCGTTCATCGGATAAGCGATGTAAGCATGAGACAGAAATAATAGAAAAAAACCATCAAACATAAGAAAGCACATGTGGACACGAGGATTTAAGGTGGAAACCCAATTCGGGAGAAAACCACTCTAGCTGTTGTAATCTTAGTCTTCAATATTTATCATAGAGAAAACTTCTTACAATTTTATCTTTGAGTGAGACTCATACCGACACGCGAGCACCCCACTGCGAAGGCTACGGCCTTCTCTCGTTTACGAGCCTCTCCTGGAAGGGAGTTACGCGCACTGCTCTCGTTTACCAGCCTCTCTTGGAAGGGAGCTACTGCCCGCTCTCGTTTACCGGCTACCACTAGAAGGGAGCTACAACCCCCTCATCGAAGGCTTCGACCCTCAAATCTCTGCGGACCACGTTTCACATCAATTTTCATCTGGATCCACCAGTTTTCACACGACATACCTTGCGAGCCATCGATTTATTCATTTAGTACACTCACACCAGTTCTTCGAAGATTTCGTCACATCGCTCAAACCGAGAGATTCATCATTGTCGAGATAATTATATCCATGGGTGCATCATAGATTCGGATTTATCGATTAAGGACGAGTTCATCCATGTAGATATTCCTCGGAGAAATTTATTCATTCACCACCCTTGCGTATGCACACGTTCTTCATGATTTCGTCGGTCGATTAAACCGAGAATCGGTCATCATACGATTTAGAGATCTTGATCAATCGTCATATTCACGGGTGCACCATAGATTCGGATATATCGAGGTTTATTCATACGGATATCTCTAAAAAGAGATTCGTTTAATATACGACCATTTTCGCATGCTACCAGCGTTCTTCATGATCCTCATCACCTTATATAGTTTTTCGCCTTTATTAAAACCTCGTCAAAACACATTCAATTGCTAATGGTATTCCTGGATGGGGTCAAAATAGATAATCATATGGGGTCTCCATAACTCTCTCTGTTCCATTGATCTTGGAAATTAAATAATTAATTTAATACTTTAGAACTTAACTTTAGGATTAATGTTAACCTCTCGCATTTTCCAACGCTTTCAAACAATATGATAAACCTTTGACCCCGGGCACACAAATATAGTCAATAGCCAGTAAAAACGCGCACCGGTACCATAAATAAATTTCGTGCAAGTCCGACATCCGATCACAGTTAGATTAGCAGGCTTCCGGATCAACGGTGTGTATGCATATCCCTCGACCTCTCGATGCGAACGTTAACGTGTGATGGTCCATCGTACCTATGTTAATCTTCGCGCACCTTCAACAAATGAGGACCGTCAGAGTAGCACTTCCCGGATCAACAACGTATATGCATATCGCTCGACCTTTGATGTCGAATGTTAATGACGTCGCATGGTCGCTGTGTACCGTGTTAATCTTCGTGCACCTTCAACAAATGATGACCATCAGACTGACCCCTTCCCGGATCAACGACGCTCAACGATATCGCTGGGCGTCTTGGGTCGAACTATAACGCATGATGGCGCACAATGAAAAGTGGTTTTGTGAAGTTGTACAGGGGACGCGTGTCGAGCACTCTATGGAATCGCTCCCTCAATTAGGAAATACCGCTTACTACGCATAGGTGGTGCGATGAAAGCCGTAAACCACCTTCACTTGTTCACTCGGTCATGGTTCCGCTCTTCCACGTAGGGGTTCCCTCGCCTTTTAAATGTATCATTAGAATTAAGTTGCGCTTTAATGTTTTTCCTTTTATTACGGATCCATTGTTAAATTTAACACTACGTTGTTCACAATTTTCGTTTGAGTCTTTTAACATACATTCTTTACAACGATTGCGGCCTTCGACCTCGACACAACACAATGTCACTCTGCTTCCTATCCTGTCATAGATCCGCTTCTACATTCAAGTTCTTCGATTCCGCAAGCTGATCATCGTGCTATGCTACAACCATCATATCTCTACAACCATTAATTCCTTCAATTTATACACTAAATCTTTAATTTTGAATCCTTGCCACGATTTCATGATGTTTACGGAGAATGATTCATGGATGTCTCATAGGGACTCTCTACTATCCTTCTTTCTAAATTATATCAAGAATATATATATAATTCACGAGAAAATACGGAGACAGCACCTTTTTTCGTTGATGGCACTTTTTCTTCCTATAGTGTCTACTGGACAACTTTCAATTCACTTGCTTGTCCTACTCCTTGAGTCGAAATCTTGCTCTTTGTAGCTCAAAATATAGATGCACTCTTTCTCTGTTCTTTCTTCGCTACATTTCTTTTCCTACACTCCTGAATTCATCGTTTCGGATGCCAAATCCTACTCGTACTGTTTTCTATGATGTCTCGCATGCTTTCCGGATCTCCAATCAACTAACCCTTCTAAAGCGCCTCACAAGCTTCATATTTCATTTTCTCTTTTCTTTGTTCTTCGTTTCCAAGTGCTCCTCTTTTGGCATTGATGGAGATACATCATTCTTAGATATTTAACACATAGGTTTCTTATCATAGGCAACTTATCGAGTAGGTTTTCATCGAGGACAACTTCATCAAGTAGGTTGCCATCAAATTTATCAAGTAGGTTGCCATCGAGGACAACACTCTGCATCATATTGCCAACAACAAGCTTGAGTTTTTTCCCCTAAAATTGCATTGTAATCATTGGAAATCGA
The DNA here is from genome assembly GCA_034641835.2 of Pinus albicaulis. Classification (NCBI taxonomy): domain Eukaryota; kingdom Viridiplantae; phylum Streptophyta; class Pinopsida; order Pinales; family Pinaceae; genus Pinus; species Pinus albicaulis. The sequence continues at coordinate 800,291,389 of CM076575.1, read as the reverse complement.
GAGGATAAGGGGGAATTATCTACTAGATTTCTATGCAATATCAATATCTACCCCAAAATGTCATCATTTTACTTTTGGAAACGCCACGGGAATCAACATAATGATACATCGGTTTGATTATTTGTGCTAAAATAATTTTGTCGATCATAGATGGCAACAACATATAAATCAGAAGAAAGAGTAGAAAAACATGCCTTTCTCTTGAAAGATCCATGTTATCCTTCAACGATCAAAGGATACTTGGAAGGAAGATGTAAAAAACAAGTGTCTCTTTGAACTTGGATCCAAATTGCGAGTATACAAAATTCAAAGATGTACTCTTGCAGTTTGGACACATTAGATATGGCTTTGTCCACGATAAAGCAATCGAGTTGGAAAAGGTCGAGGGTTGGGCCTTGAATCCATCAATGCTTTCCTTGATACAACACATTTTCTTGGAACATCCTTGTGAAGAGGTAGAGTTCACAATTATTTCTTGTCTTAGTAGGGTCATCGCTCTAACATCGCCACTACTTCCCTACAATAATGATCTCTTGGCGGAGTTCAATTTTGGCACCTTTATGATGAATTTGGAATGCAACGACTTACTATTTCGAGTTACTAAAAGCATTTTACACCAACATTGCATCAAACACATTCGAAACCATGTCAAATCATGCATGCCAAATATTGTTTCCTTGTTCTTAAAAGGATATGGCTACATACGCAAGATACTAAGATCCAAATTGTTGAAAATTTGGAGGAAGGAGTACAAGGGTATCACCAACTACCTATGATCTAGTTTGAGAAGTTAGTGAGGAAAAACATATAATTGCTCGGAAAGGGCGCCGACTAGGAAGGACTTGAGAAGGATTTATGAAGGAAGTAAGAACAAAATATGCGGCAAGCAGTGAATTAAGGAGGAGAGGACTATAATTTATCTGCAAGGGACTTCGAGGCCTTTAACCATTCATCTCCGAGGTGATAAAGAGGCAACAACGGGAATAATAGTTAGTTTCTTCTTTAGATCATGCGGGATTCATCCATAGTTGGGTTCACTGAGTTTTCGAGAGAGAACCTATGAAGGATCCAAGCGATCAAGTACAAATGGTGAGCAACAACACCATGTTTTTCAAAGAAACTTGCAAGACAAGGCGATGAGTGAGCTTGACAAAGTACATGGGGAAAAGAAGGGGGTAATTCCTCATCATGATGTGGTAGTTGAGTCTATAGATATCCGAGGATAGCATCCATAAAGAGTATAAGCAAATCAGGTGTAGATAATATTACACTAATACATCCATGTCGACAACGAGAGAGGGTGGACAACATATCCCCACATGTGTATGATTTCCGGTAGAATAATTTTGAGAAAGGATCATGCATTTCAAAGACAAACCTTATAATGTTGAAGCAAAAGCGTTTGGAAAAGTTCGAGACACTTTCTTACGAGAGTCAGTGAGGAGCGACGGAGCGGGAGGCGAGGGAGGGCATGGAGCGAAAAAATGGAGCATCGGCAACGGGATTGAAAGATTTGTGAATTTCAATTGGAAGATATGCGACAATCGCATTAACTACCCGGACGGCGGGTTGGTAGATCCATGTCGAAAATTTGTCGGAGAGGATCTTATTATGACCATGTTGGAGGTTGGAGGAATGCATGGCCAGAGCCGGGAAGGTTTTCTGACCGATGACGGGCTAGGGAAATTCCTCTGCTAGCTAGACTACTCCAAAAACTAACATATACTACCCATTACATTAATGGAGCTATAATTCCACATATTCATATCACGGATGTCAATGTCATGATACAAATATGGTTGTAAATAGAACGGAATCATACGCACGAAATTGTCATAAATGTCAATGTCATGGTACAACTATTGTCATAAATAGATAGAATCATGCGGCTCGAAAATTGTTGAATTTGGGGCTGCACATACACACGTCTTATCATCTTTATAGATAAAAGGACACACGTAGCCACTATCATTCTTCACTCGCAAACGCATTTTCAAATACACCTTTTTCTCTCTTTACATAATATGTGCATGCACATCATGCGTCTTTACTTGCTTGCCATCATGTATCTATTGTAGTCGTCTTGATAACAGTTTCACGGATGAAATGCCTCGTCTTACTCTTTCGCTAGAAAACAAAACTTGTGGATCATCTTAAACGTAAATGCAATAAATTTCATACGAGGGGGTTTTGATCATGCGGTGAATATATTTGTTGTACTCGTAACACTTGCAATTAATATTAAGTATTAGGTGGTAAGTTAATTTTATGTTTTTCATTTTAATCGGAATGTGTATTGAATATTACTCTAGTATAATTATCGCAGATAGGTGTCCTCCCTAGTTGGAATTCACTACTTTAATGATTTTTCTAATTAATTTTTTTGATTTGATGATCTAAATTTAAAGATGCTAGTATATTCTTGTTGTCGCCACTATATCAATGAATGAAAATCAAACTAATAACTTCCTTGCATATCTAAATCAAATGTTTTAAACCTTGCTTTAAAATTATTTTTTTACCAAATCATGATTAAAATTTTATTGTGAATTTTTATTTATCACCATGTATCAAGATTAGAGAAAAATAAAGATAAATATCAAATTAAAAAATAAAAATTACATTGAAACTTGGTTGTTGTTAACTAAAATGTGTCCCATAACCTAAAGTATGTGTTACTTTTTGTAGCAAGACTGTAACACTCTTGATTTAAATTTAAATTTTAGGGGAGATTTTTATTTATATTAAACATTGAAATTAAAAATATATTGAATCCTAGTTTGTGTGCCCCTTAATCTAATGTATGGGTTACTAGGTAAAAAAAATGTTAAAATAAAATATTTTAATGTTGTGTATAATAAAATATTAAATGTGGGTTTTCAATAAAATATTTTAATACTTGACATATACTTAAAAATATATTAATAATTAAAAAACCATTTTAATTTGATAAAATGTCTGAGATATACATGTTATGTAAAATATTTTAATGTCAACCATGTATATATTATATATAGTTTTTAAAAAAAATGTATATATCATGAAAAAAAATTATGGTTACAACTTTGTTTGGTCCTATATATTTTTTTATATGACATTCAAAAATACAATTTAAATGATGAAAATTTACACATTGTATTTTGTTGCAAAAAAGTTTGCAGGTGAAGAAATTCAATCTCAAGTCTATACTAGTTTTAATTTTTATGTACATGAGAGATAATTTTATACAGTGTCAATAACTTCTTCAATATATATTCTAATCTCAAGTGGTTATGAAATGGTATTTGAGTGGTATACAATAAGTTCTTCAATATAAATTCTAACGTAAATGTAATAATTGTCACCCGACTGGGTATTTCCATCATACGGTGAACATATTTGTTTACTTTATTCGAGTGACTTCTGTGATTATTAAGTATTATATAATTATTAAGTATTATATATAGATTCCTTTTTAATATTATTTCATCTTAATCCAGTTGAATAATATGGAAGGTAGCTAAGGATCTACGAAATAATAATTAGATTACTACAAGAAAATATAAATTACGAAAAATATCCCTAAGTTTATTTTTTACACATTATATTATTCTTTTAAAATAGATGTTCTTCTCAACTAGACAAACCTCATCTCTACTGAATTGTCCTTCTAGCTCACCAATCTGTCCAAAACTGATACATTTTTCATGACAACTTATTGATAATGGCCTAAGTCTCATGCCTTAATTTCCAAAGTCTACCCCATAAGAACAATTTGAATCTAGACCTAGAATTGGTGAAATATTGGTATATGGTGTTATGCAACCATAATGCCCAATATAATTTTGTTCAAATACAAAATTATTTTGTTAAAGAAGTTAATTATCTAGTAACTAGGTGAGAACCAAACATAATTTAAAATGAAGCACCTACCTTCCTTTGGGGAAAAATCATACATCAAGAAAAATATTAAAACACACTGGTTCACATCTACAGATTCTAGGACATTCCTTTGAATCTTACTAAGTTTGTATTACAAGGTACTTCATTGTTGAAGCATGGAAACAATATCATCCATGGCTTTTTTTGAGAGAGAGAAAGAAAACAAAGAAATTTATTTACTTTCCTTTTACTATTCAAGAAGTAACTACAAAAAATATTTCTCATTTGGATAAAAATTTTGAGTCATCGAAAATTTTCAATTTAGTTGAAGTAGAGGAAATGCAAGGATTTGATTCAGAGGGAATATTTTCAAGACACCTTGCTATAGTTGTATATGGACATTAGTTTACGAGAAACATGGAAGAAAGAAGAGAAATTCACATTGGCCCATCAAAGGTAAGAGAAACACCTACCCCTTTTTTAACAAATGTTTGAAGAAACCAACGGTATTTTGGGAGAGACAAATATAGAAATACGTAGTAAGCCTACAAACACCCCCCCAACTTCGACACTTATTAATTTTAGTTAGATAAAATTAATAATTTTATTCAAAATTTATTACTTTTATCTAACTAAAGAAATCCAATCTTTTCCTATATCTATTTAAAGCAAAACATATTAATAATATCCATAATTTACTTTCTGTTATATGCAAGAATTAGATTGTAGGGTGGATTGAGCTCAACAACTTTAAAAAAATGGTGCAAGAATTTTAAACAAAAGTGTTAGCTTCATAAACTTTGATGTTAATCCCTTTATGCACTCTTTCACCTCATCTTTATTCGTTTGGTTACAAAATTTTAAAACAAAAATTGATTTTCTGAGGAATGGGCTTGAATTGAACTTTTCAACTTCCAAAGAGTATAGAAATGTGAAAAATGGATTATTTCTTTTGCAAAAGTTGAGGGTTTGTAAAAATTTGTATGTCATCCAAAATAAAATATATTTATTGTCTTCAATATTTTATATATACTCTTTCAAGATGCAAATTATCTTCTTAAAGTTTAACTTTTTGCTAAATTGTTTTAACCTATCAAAATTTCTTATTAATTCAATAATGGACTAAAAACTTAATTTTGATGAAACTTTTGAAACTTATTGGGATTCATTTTTAAGAAAAATAAAGATATTATACAATTTCAATGTGTATGCATGTGTGTATTTAGTCATTGAATGAGTAGAAAGAAAAAGGAACCAAAATGACACAATTTATGAGTATGTAGAAAGAATAATACAAGCAACCAACAATAATATCACTTCAAAAATTCCCCCAATCAAGGCAAGGGTCTGCACTCAACATTTATGGCCTCAACCACAATGAAAAATCATATCAGGTAGGGGAGGAGGATGGTGCCAAACATGCCACCCCACTCAATGGAGGGGGGAGGCATGGCCATCCTGTCCTCCATTTGTTAGCCCAACTTAAATGAGAATCCTCCACATGCATATTAAAGATGTTGCAATTAAGGATTTGGGTGGTCGACCTTCCAAATTTTCTTGAGAGAAGCATGCTTAAAAAACAAGCCAAGTTTCATTTTATTTTAGTTTTCATGTTGATGTATTATGTTTTCATGCTTTTCACTAGAGTCCATGCCTCCTATAGGGATAATTACTACTTTTGTTTTTTTGTTTCTTTTTATTTGGAGGTGGCAAGTCCAGGTCCTCTTAACCCAAAATCCCATTGATGGTTTTTGATACTGCCAACATATAAGGGATCTCCCCAATATGATATCCAAATAGGACCTCACATAGTTTGGTGTAGGAGTCTCATTCAAAAATATGTCCTGGTTTCAATTAACTTAGAGACTTACCTTGGATTAAGAAATTAGTAGGAGGGAGTAGTGTGCATGTGCTTTTAAATGAGAAAGAGAGTGTGTCTTGTGAACTATTCAATTGTAGATGTATCAAGGTTCTTTAATTTCAAGGGAGAGAAAGTGAGCCTCTAAAAAAAAAGTAATATTAATTATATATTGTAGAAACACACATAAACAAGGAAGAATCAGTAGAGATAAAGTGAAATAGTTCACATAGATGCAACACTCATTAAAATAATCACAACATATTTCCAACAAGTTGAGCACCAAAGTCACTGAAATAGTTCAATTACTTTAGTACATATGGAAGTCGATATAAACTGAAAAAATTAAAAAAGTAGTCACAAAACATCCACGATATAAGCATGAAAATGTGTTGGCCAAATGGATTCAAGTTAGTAAGAAAAAGTTCCAAGATAGATGATTACAATGAACATTACGAGCTCCAATAGTGAAGCATCCTCTTGAAAAGTATTATATTTATCTCTCTAATGCCTTCTAGGAGGAGAAAAGGTTAAAAGTATTTTTCTTGAGTAATGAGGCTCCTTTTATAACTTGATGCATGATTTTTCATAAGCTCATGACTCTTAACTTTCCAACTTCTAATGGCCTTTTGACTTCTATAACTCTTGAAATTCTAAATGAATTTTGGAATTACATATGGCCCTTGGTCTTATATGTCTTTTGGACTTATTCAAATGGCTCTTTTTTCCATACATGACTCTTAGAATTCTACTTACTTTTACTTACCATAATTACATCATGATTTTTGCATCATCATGTGGTGAGGACATGAGAATTCACTAGCGTTAATGACTAGGACTCATAGTGATTGATGACATAGACTTTCTTGGTAGGTGACAAAGTTGCCACTTGTATCTATGATATTGCATGAAACTTCCATGATGTTGATGTCTTAAACCTCCAAAGGCTATTTTATCATATGAATTATTTTATGATGCTCTGATCATTGGGATTCCAATGTGTTCTTCATTCTATAATGCTTCCTTTCACTGCCCTCTTTGCCTAATTTTATTCATGTATGGTTGACATGTTGTTCTTGGAATACCTTCAATTGAAATCACTCATGGAAAGTAAACATGAGCCTGAAAAATATCCTACCCTAACATGCTCCATGCATATTTTTTGTTCAATACTTAACAATGAACTCAAGAAGAGAAAGTGGCACTTTTAGGCACCAGGGTGCACTTCGAAAGGTTCAAGGGATGAAGCTTCAAGGCTTCAGGGTACACTCAAGTGCTCAAGAGAGGCCAAGATGGAACAAAGAACAATGTTGAAGGCTGAAGGGGTTGTGCCTCGAGGCTTTAGGGTGTGCTTTGTGAAAATTTCTGAATGTTACTTAAACATAAATCTATTGTTAGATCTAGTTATTCTCCTCCTACTTAATTTAGTTATTAAGATGAAAATTCAGATTGATATTGAAGCAAATCACATAATAGACTTTTACCAATTCAGATCTTAAAAGGTACATTTACACATAGACAAAGTGGCACAAGGATTTTCTGGAAAATAGTCCCCAGAAAAACCCAATGCGGGAAAATCGGTCTTCTGGCTGCTAGAGGGTTTTATTATTAAGATTTTTCTGAATACAGAAAATATCGGTTACAGATCTAGAAAAATCGACTGAGAAAATATATATCTGTAGCTAACCTACTATTCTGAAGCCAAAATATTGACTGATCCACACCTTCAAATAGGATTTATAGGACTCAGCCAGATCTTGGGCCTAGAAACCCCAGTGTTGCCCCAGAAGCCCATGCGTTAGCCTTCGCAACCTCTCCGTCCCTCTGTGATGGCCTAGAGAGGGTTGCGTAAACTTAAACTGGGTGAGGAAGACCCTACGCTACCCTTGAGGGTCTCTGAGTGTGAGGGTCTCCTGCTGCCTAACGCTGCCCTAGGAGAGACTGCACAACACTTGCGTAGCTGAAGCTGCCCCTATGCTACGCAGTTGCTGCCCTATTTATTTCTGCTTCTCTACACTGCCACTGGATGTTTCTCTCTGCCTCTTTTTTATTCCAAGAACTGGGATCAGGCCATCCCCTTTACCTAAACTCCCCTCTCTGTATCTGAAACACTTAAGATAATTCTTAGCAAACCACGCCCTAGAATCTCAGCTTAGGTTTAGTGCTCTACCTCTGTGTGTCTTTACAAATGACCCCAAGGCTTTCCTTTATAAATTTCTTGTTTTGAAACCAACAACCATGATCAAATATTGAATTAATGGCTAATATTGAATGAAATCTTGATCCATGTAACTTAAGACAATTTCATCACATGTTTAATTAAATTAACTTTAATTATTTATTTTCCTAACTTTAGACTTAGGATATACATTAAAATAATTAATTAATTAAATATCTCCCAAACTAGATGAAATTTCCCAAATCCTTTTCTGGTCTTGTAGATCTTGTGTACTTTAGTCCCACCACAAATTTTGGGAGCTAGAACACATCCGATGCTACCCCTACTACACCAAATCTCAACGCTCCCTCTTAGCATAGAGTGTGCTCTAGCAATACATCACACCATGTATCACAAGATTTTGGGCATTGGTTTCTGTGTTGTTGATGCTAGGCCTGTTGCCTTTCAACACTGGACCGTTGCTGCCATTCTGTACTACTTATTATGACGTTGTCACTTCCACTACCACATCTATACTACAACTCCCTCTCAAATTGCTACCTCTGTGTTGCCACCTTCTTCAATGTGTCTTCAGTTGCTGAGAGAAACAATTTAATCTCCTACCTAATCTTCAAGATACAAGTGAGTTGGTTTGCAACCTCATCACTGAAGCTTCACTGGCTGTTGATCTGTGCTGTTATATGGAGGATGATGCACAACTACAAATCTGCACTGTGTAAGCAGACTCCCGCTGCACTGCTAAAGTCACATCAGCCCCTTGCGTTGAAATATATCATGTTGTTCTTGCACTGCATTGTCCTCTTGAAGCCTTCTACATTTTTTTAGCTCTACTTTGCATAAGAAGCTCTTCTCTAGGGTGTTGAATTCACATTAGCCCCTACGCTACTACTTCCTCTACGTTGTTGTTGCATATGCACTGGACTGCTCCTTCTAGCCTTCAGATTTTCGTCTGCTTCATCCGTGATATATGCACCCATAGCTTCACTTGTCCCACTACTCTCTTAAGGCTTCCGTAGCTTGGATGTGATCCAATATATGAGCTCTCAAGGATCTCGCCCCCATTTTGTAGTTGTTGTTAGTGTGAATTCTAATCCCAAGAATACAAAAAAATCTCACTTTAGTTGTGCATAAAAAACAACCCTAACATCAAATATGGCTTTCAATTTCGTTAGATCTACAGTTATTGATCAGAATAAATGCTACATAAATCTAGATCTATGCAGCTAAAGACATTAAACAACAAGAAATAAGCAAGAGTTGCTCCATGCATCCAATGAACAAGACAAGAATTTTTTAATTATTTTTTTATTATGACACTTGGGAAGGGAACATAGTAATATTTTACCAGTCCCCCTCAATGGGATGGGTTCTCGTATGCCCTCAGTGCTTCAGATATAAGATCTCTCTCTCTTGATGGTGTAAAAAACCCAGACAAAAATGGAACTCAAGGGAAGTTGACAAGCAAAAAGTAGAAAATATGACAATGATGGAGGATCAAAATCACACCAAAAGTATAGATCTAGAGTGATATTTAGACAACAAAAGGCTGTTAATGAATGGAAAAACCCTTCTATTTAAAAAAAATATTGAGTTAGTCTAGATATTGGTGCATAATTAAAATATTATTAACCGGATCTAGATCCAACTTCTATGAATATTTTATTATTTTTTGTTGGAGGGAAAAAGAATTTGAATTTGGTAAAATCCCTTTATTTGTAAATAATAAATAAATAGATTATTTGTTTATTATTTTAAGAATTTTTTTGAGTAATAATTAAATAAATAATGATTTATTCAAAAATTTATAAATGATTTAGTCAAATTTAACAAGGAATATTATTTAAATAATGTTTTAAATAATTATTCTTAGAAAATAATAAGATAAATACTAGCGCGGTGCATCTCACAAATTGCATTAGATTATGATGTAGTAAGTTGTTTCCCCACCACTTACTTGCTATCCAAGTCATATCACTATGGATGTAAGTATGAAGATATGTTGGTGCTTTAGGGAATTTACCCACAATGATACAATATCTCCCTTTAATCTCCCAGTGAGTGCCCATGTTCGAGAAATAATGTTGGCCATGAAGTTTATAAGGTACGGTAATCCTTCTTGATTATGACCTCCATATACATGATGAAAGAATGAAAAAAATAATCGGCTGAAACATTATTTACATGAGCATGTTCTTCACGAAAATTCCTCCTTAAGCAAATGGAGTGGTTCATAGATCTATTTCCTCTCTCAAAAGAAGAAAGAGATGGGCTGAATTAACTCATTGATAGAGTTATGTTCTTTGTCCCAACTCCACATGGTTCATACATCTTTGAAAATTCTGATTTAATTCCTCTTCAAAGCCCTTCCAAGACATAGCTTCTCATGATCGGGTTGTAGAACTTCATGGAATATGTGTGGTTGAAAAAGAACTCTTCATATGCCCTTTGTAGCAACTTCTCCTTGAGCTTGGAAGCTCTAAATAAGAAGATGCTACCATGATGATAGATGACTCCTTCATGACGAATAGCCCTCTTCTTGTGAGCTGGTCATCAAGTATCACACATGTGTGAAGATCCTGTGGAGTAATCCACTAACGAGTTGGGATTCCCAATACGGATCAATCTCCCATAGTGACGGGCGTTGATGATCTATCAACAAAAAATTTAGTCATATGGGCTGCTCTCCTCCTTGACATCTCCCATGCAAAGGTACATGTTGGAAGGTCATACCTTCCATGTTTCTCCTCACGGTGCGGGAATATGAAATGAAAGTGGGTAATGATGATGTTGGGAGAAGATCCGCCTCCTCCTTGACCCTACTCCAAGACTCCCAACGTTGTATCATTGCCTTCTAATGCTCCGGATCCCTCATAGATCTATGCTTGGAGCATCATGTTGTGAGATATATCCCAAAAAAATCTGAATTAGGTGGCCTCCCAAGTGGTTTTCACTAGATAATAGTGTCCCATGCAACAATCTCATGAGCATAATAGATGGGTACGCAAGGTCCTATACTTCCCGCTGCGTAAATCCATCATGATTTAGGTTGTGTGGAAGTTGTATGTGAGGATATATATGCATGCCTTTGATCATTTGAGTCTTACCACTCTTTTTTATCGAGCCCGATTCCATTTGCAAAGCCACCAAATCGGTCGTGACTTTGCCCAAAGTAATCAACCATGAAAACCCGATATCACATTGAGTGTTAGGTATGTCAACTACAAATAATTTATCAATCAATGTATATGTCCCCATTTTGACTAATAAGGATGGAACATAATGCATGCATTGCATTTTTACTATCTCCTCGGACCAAAAGCAGAGAATCCTAAAAAGCATCGGTGGGTATTGCCCTCCTTTGCACTACTAGCTGTCGATAAGATGTGGGTAGCCCCACTATCAACAAAATAGAAACCCTGCGATTCAATATGGAACCTTAAACTCTTCGGGTTAGTACTTGGGTATTCCTCTCAAAGATGAAAGAGCCCCTCCAATAGGAGAAAAATGTCCATTCCATATCTCCTAATGGTGTTGGTTCTCTCTGTGAGTCAGCAACGTGACCTCTTCTTGGTTCATCTTCTCCTTCCTCCTCATCATACGAAAGAACCTCTATGTAATGTGCTTTCGAGATGCGCATCATGTCTAGGTCTTAAGCTTCTATGTAGTGAAGAAAAACTTCCTTCTTCTTAGTCTCTCAGGACATCATCATCAAGAGGTTTTTGTATTGACCCTCCTTTGAAGGAGCAACATTTTATTCTTTTCCCTTTGATGGAAAGAGGCTTATCTAGAAATGTTACCTTTTCTTTTAGCAAGGCATCTTGACGGTCTCTAGCCCTTTCAATGGAATCTCGTGCGTAGTGGGCTTCGTGACTTAAACACCCATGAAGAGGTTCATCTAACCCATCGATGAACATGTACACCCTTCTTGTTGTAGAAAAATCGGGAACCATAACGAGAAAGTATTAAAATTCGGAGAGATATGAAAGTTTACGCATTACCTAATTGTTTTAGCTTTTCGAGGCTCATGAATGGTGCTTGGGGATCTCTTCTATCAGAATATTTCCACAGTAGTCGTAGTGAACTTTGAATATGCGGTTACATTGGCATGACCCAATGTAGACAAACCATGGAACCACCCGAGTCATGTGGCTTCACCCTCAAGGGTGCGATCTTGCCAATCTTAATGGGTTCCATTTCTGGAACCTTGTTCAAGCCAAAGTAGATGTCAAGTTTTTATACCCTATGTGGTAGTACACTTGGATGACCCATCAAAATTGGGTAAAAGAATCTGCCATAGTAGATGGATGTTGATCATGATTACGAATGAATCAACCACTTCTATGATGATGCCTTGGTCTTCTATTGTCCTTCACTTGAAAAAAATCTGAAAAATCAAGTTATATTTGAACCTGCGAGTTTGAGATTCATACTCCATAAAATAGTCTTAAAAGGTTCTTGATTCTAAAACCCTTCATTTCCCACGATAAAAAATGTAGGCATGGTAGAGCATTGGGAAACTTGTGGTTGATGCCTTTGGTTGATCATTCCGGTGATGATACATGCGAGCCTTCCCCATGATGAAATCCTTTAGGGGGATTCATTGAATACGCTCATCTATCATCTTTGATCTCTACAGCAATGTCTTGCATGGCCTCTAGAAGGATCTTGGGGAGACTCCTTCTCTTCATCTTCACCTCTAGATAAAGGGGTTTTTACCCTTGCTTCTTTCTCATCAGGTATAATCAAACCTTCTATGTCTTCTCTTTTGATACCTCTTCTCTGCTGTCGTTCAGAGGCTCTCCTTATTTAGATGACATATTGGCTTTTTAGAATGCACGAGTTGTGCGCAAGATGATGCTACAGATACCATTGTACATGTTCCCAAATGGGAAAAGCGAGGAATATAGTGAAAAATGATGGAACAATAACGTAGATCATCATTTATGAAGCAATAGACCAATATGGATACCTTTGATATGTTATTACGGTGAAAAATATACACAGAAAATGGGCCATAAGATGCATGATGGGAAATACAAGCCTCCGGTGGGAAAAAAAATCATGTAATAAGAAGGTCGCTGCAACCATTTTATAAAAGATGGAAAATTGTTATAGCATTAGCTTTATTTGCACACTGCAAAAACGAGTAGATTATACATCATATCTAGGGCTGATATTTGCTCCAAAAGTTAGATCTATATCGGATCCATGCACTATACATGCTCCTCTCATAGAACCCCTCGAGGGTTTCAACAAAACATCAAGTAAAGGTTGTAGATGCGAGATCTAAGACTCTAGATCTCTTTGGAAAATATAGATACGGAAAGTGTGGTTGATCTTATATGATCAATAAAAATAGCCTCCTCAATATATCCTCGAAGTGAAGAGCGGATCCTCATCACTAGAAAATTAGCTATCCAAATAATGTGCTAAGCACTTTGCAACTCCTCTGACGGAAATAACGTAGATATGGAAGTAAAATGCCTTGTGGGGATCAAAATATGGTTGGCCTAATGCCAATATTTGAAAATGAGCTCAAAGCCCTTCAATATTGTCCTCCCGATAGGTGGAAACCTCCTCCATGAAAATGAACAACGAAATGGCCTAGATCTAGAGATCTAGTATCCACTCTTCTTGACTTGTAAAAAACAACCAAACCCTCAATAGGATCTACTTTGTAGTTGAAAAAAAGAAACTTGTCCTTAATCAGATAGTGGAAAATGTAGTGCAAGACTCCCTCCAAAGGCTCCTCAATGGAAGAGTTGGGATTCACGATCGAGAACATACCCTGTGTCAACAACACACTATCTCAACTAAATAGTGAGAGAAAGATATGTCTAAACATACCATATATTTAGAAATATCATATACATCTAAAACTTTCATATGGCTGCCATGCTTCCTTAAATAGAATATGAGCTTGCAAACCCTAATCCCCATCCAAAAATATCACTACATTCACAATGCATCTCCATCTAAAACTACGTTGTGCCTCATTGATGGCCACTCCTCCATCAATGGCCCTTTGTAGATTTGGTCAAGGTTGACCCGATCAAAGTGATCGAGCCCCTTTCACACCAAGGGTGCTTCAATTAAGCTACCAAGATTTGTCTCTGCATTTGGCTTTGATTTATTCTGATTAAGGAGAAATATGGACCTCCTTTTCCCTCTTATTCTTTAAACAAAGAAAATAAACAAAAATGAATATTTCAATTAGCTCGACTAGCGGGAATATTACGGTCCTCCCTTCCCAAATGTTTCTTTTCCTCAAGCAAATGACAAGGTGAGTGCTGCAACTCTTTCCTTCCTCCATTGGTGACACCAACATGTGATAAGCTTCTTTCATAAGCTAAGTGTTCACCCAGATCCACCCCTCCATGAATTGCTGCTCCAAAATTCTCATGAGATGCAAATAATCCATCCCATAAGGAGATAATAGCTCAAATGAAACAAACGTGGTTTGCTAATGTCCCTCACGAAACATGTAGCATAAGGTGCGTGGAAATCTCAATCCCATAGAAACTACATACATACCTCCATCCTCCCTCCATACATTCCCATAAAAAAGTAAAATTACATCATCAATGTTTGGGATCAAAACTACATACATATAAACTCGAAATTTGTGCATATGGAGTTGGGTCACGAGTCCACATGTGGAACCATGCATGATTGCATCTCAGTTGCATTAGATTATGATGTGGTAAGTCATTTCCCCACCACTTACTTGCTATCCAAGTCATCTCACTATGGCTGAAAGTGTGAGATATGTTTGGTGCTTTCAGGAATGCACCCACAATGATACAATATCTCCCTTAGATCTCGAGGAGTGGCCATGCTCGAAATTTTTGTGGCCCAAAGTTGGCCATGAATTTTATAAGGTACAATACTCCCTTTGGTTTATAATATTAATAGTCCTTGGGTTTTGAAAATATCTTGAGTTAAAAATATTAATTCTTAGGGTTTATTAATTTCTTAGGTTTTTTAGTTAAAAATATTGGATTCTTAGGGTTTATTAATCTCTTTCATTTTTAATCTTGATCCCTTGGCCTTATTTATCCCTTAGTTCTTTAATATTTATCCCTTGGGTTCCTCAATTCCTTTGGTTTGTAATATTAAACCCTTATGTTTATTAGTTCTTTTGGTTTATAATATTAAAAACCCCTTGGGTTTATTAATCTCTTGATTTTAAAATATTAATTCTTAGGGTTTGTTAATCTCTCGAGTTTAAAAATATTAATTCTTAGGGTTTATTAATTTCTTGGTTTATAATATTAATATTTATTCCTTGACTCTACAATTCTTTTGGTTTATAATATTAAACCCTTGGGTTTATTACTTCTTTTGGTTTATAATATTAATAATCTCTTGGGTTTACTAATCTCTTGAATTTAAAATATTAACTATTAGGTTTTATTAATTTCTTAAGTTTTTTGAGTTTAAAATATGTATTCTTAGGGTTTATTAATCTCTTGTGTTTTTAATATTGATCCCTTGGCGTTATGTGCAGTCCTGAGGTTTTTAACATGTATCACTTGGGTTTCGTTCCAATTCCTTTCGTTTATAATATTAAACCTTTGAGTTTATTAGTTATTTTGGTCTATAATATTAATAATCCCTTAGGTTTGTTAATCTCTTGAATTTAAAATATTGATTCTTATGGTTTATTAATTTCTTGGGTTTTTTATTTTTAAAATATTAATTCTTAGGTTTTATTAATCTCTTGTATTTTTAATATTAATCCCTTGGCCTTTGATATTGATCCCTTAGGTTTTTAATATATATCCCTTGGGTTCACCAATTCCTTTTGTTTATGATGTTAAACCCTTGGATTTATTAGTTCTTTTGGTTTATAATATTAATAATACCTTCGGTTTATTGATCTCTTTAGTTTAAATTATTAACTCTTAGGGTTTATTAATTTTGTAGGCTTTTGATTTTAAAATATTAATTCTTAGGGTTTCCTAATCCTTGAGTTTTCTAAATCTTTGGGTTGGTAATATAAGACATTAAATATTAGTTGTACACTTTAATATTAATGCATGGTCCAATGTCATATTATAGAAAAACATTGTCTCAATATGAAAATCAACTATGGGCGAGCCATTGTTAATCACTATTATTCATAGTTGATCAAGGTCTTCCATGGTCAAATGTCACATTGGGACAAAGATTGTCTCGATATGAAAAATCAATGATGGCCAACCATGGTCATTATTTGTCCAATGTCGCATTGTGACAACAATTGTCTCAATGTTTAAATCAAAGCATGCTCAGATCATGTTTATTTTACGATTTATAGTATTTATCTAAATGATTTTATATACTTGAGGTTTATAATATTAATCTCTTAGGTTTAAAATTATTCCCTTGAGCCTATAATATTAATAACCATGTGATTTTATCAATCCCTTATGTTTAAGATATTAATTTGTAAACATTATTAAGCTCTTCTATTTTTAACATTTATCCCTTGCTTATTGATCCCTTAGGGTTTTTAATATTTATTGTGCAAAAACACTTTTTTAAATAGGGAATTATCTATATAAGATTTTTAACTAAATACCAAGGTATATATTATTATCCTACAAAACCATATACCATGTGTCAAATCTATAGGATTCTTTTTGGAGGGAAGTGTTGCTAGGATATGTCAAATTGTTGCAATTTACTATAAAAATTGTAATTCTTAGCAATTTCAAATCATCAAAATGTCACATATCTAGTAGAAGAATGGGACATTTTATGGGACATTTTTTACGAACATAAGGGATGATCAATAAGAAGAGACGATTAACAAGAATATAAAGGGACAATCTGTTTGATAAGGTAATTGAGGATCAACATGAAGATAAGGGACAAAGAAGACATCCTTTGTAGATTCTTCTAATTGATTTCAATTTGAATAATTCTATGCACATCTTATTGACATTTGGAGATGAAAATACTCTATATAAGAATAGTTACCTCCATGAAAATTCATCAAAAACATGCTAATGATTAGTAGCAAGAGAAATACTCCCTTCTACAATATTAAATGGCTCCCTTTTAATCAATGCAATATTGACTGAAAAGAGAAATATGTTGCAATTCAATATCCTAAGAAAACATTCCTTGTAGCCTACAAAACATTCATTAAAACATGACCTAAAAAATTGGTGGCATATAGAAATGAAGACATTAAGGAAAAACCTCCTAAATACCATCTCTAGAGTCTTTGATTTCTAATTTTCCATATGCATCACTTCATCTCCACAATGTGTTCAAATCACTCAAAAATAGAAAAAATGGCGAATGCAACAATAAATATTTTATGGACCACCTCACTGACTAGAGAAAAAAGTTAAACATGCTTTCTACCATGCTCTAAGACCTCATGGAAAGGACACTTCATTATTACAATTTAGTTCAAAGGCATTATGTATAGGAAAAATGGTGGGGATTATAAACAAGTTGAAGTGCCAATGTAGGAATGTAGGATTTTGGTTGGTTGCAACATATTAGATTTTTTTGTTCTTCAAAGTAGATATGGCCTTAAGCAATAGTCTCTTCAATTATCATAAAAAATTACTTTATAATTTTGGTTACATAATATAAATATTTAAGCTTAAGTTTAATATTGATTTGGATTGGATGACTTATTTCCGTGTGTGTGTGTGTGTGTGTTTATAGAGTACAAAAAATTGGAGGAATTGACTTGTAGTGTCAGTTTAATGGCAATACAATTTACAAAATTGGGAGTCAATAAATTTTAGTCATTTTGAGGCCTTAAATGACAAAATTTTTTGGTAGCAAACTTAATATTGAAAAATATTCCATATTATACACATTGAAACCTTTCCAATGATGCAATAATCACCTTATTCAAAGATCGTGTGACAGATTTATGCGTCAAGAAGGTTGACATACCTAGTTAACCTTGATGATTTGTGTGGATGGCACACCGGTCCCCTTACTCACACATATGTGGCTAGCCACATGTGGGATTTAAATAATTCTCTATATGGTCCATGAACCTTATCACTTGTTTGGAATTGAGGAAGTAAACCTTACACCTTAATGGATTTCAAGCTACGTTGAAAAATGTTATGCTAGGAGGAGCAGGGGTTCTACTATATGATTTTATATTTTGATCCATAGTTGATCACAATGGAAAGGAGTAGGAAGTAAGAGAGAAAAAGTAATGGGGTTAGGATTTCGTAGAACCTTATAAGCCACAAGCCTCACATACATCCATACAAAGTACCTCTTCTTTATACTTGTTCATTTTCTAGACCAAAGAAAATAAGGAAGAGAAACCTAAACTTAAGTTAGGTTTTCTCATGTAAGAGTTTCTTAGGTGTTGTTATAGCAACAAAAATTCCCACTCATTTTCTTCTAAGTACCACTCCTTCATAGAGGAAAATGAAAGTCACACTTAATCAAGAGACTAATTATACACATTCTAAGTTTCATTAACTTATTAGTTCAAGCACTATATCACTCTAATTATTTCTTAACAAGTGAAGCAATGCCCCAATATTCCTTAGTCTAGTGATGTAACCCTTAAAATGTGACTTAAATTGACTTTTGGATCCTCACAATCCTTTCCTCTAGTGATATAATTCTTAGATAATGACCATATAAGTGTTATATCACCCTAATGAAGGATATGTAATAAATCAATCACTTAACATAAACTCATCTTAGCAATACATTACTATGACAAAGGTCATCCTAGCCCTATTTCGCTCCAACATTTCTGAATCGAGTACAACAACCAAGAGTTACTTAACATGGAAAAAAATATTTTAAAACTTCCTTGAGCCAACATTGTATCACTTTGTAATTGATAATACTAGTGATATATCAGCCCATTAATGGTTAAATTAGTGATACAATACTAGATATTGACCTCTCTTATACATGTGACTCTCGAAGTTAACTTATTAGGAGTGCATCACTACCTTAAGTGAAAATGAAACCACACATTAAATGCATTCATTACTTATATTTTATAACCCAAACTCAAGTAAAATATTTGAAGCGACACCATATCACCCTCTTCCTCACATTTCATAGTGTTTTCCTCCTCTTATGAGACTGAGAGCATAGACTGGTAATCCAATCTTATGAAGGGAACAAAATGAAATACAAATTTAAAACAAAAATAGTTATATATTGTACAACATTACTTATATTAACATATGGAAGGTGTTGAAATTGTACAAACATGGAATGAAATAAAATCACTCAAATGGTGGTAGCTTATCTCTTAGAAGAGATGTAACAACCAAATGCATTCACCAGAGTGCATTATAATGAGGTTGAAAGTCCCTTTGTCACATAATGTAGAAATTAAGAAAGCATAAAAATATAAAGAACTAACCATAGGAGATGAAATGACGGATTGATCTGGATTGTCGAATGGATTTCAATCTGAGCATGGTTGATCTCCAAAATGAAAAACACATTGCCTAGTGGTCCCTGAACCATAATGTGGATCATGGTAAATCCATTGTCCTAGTGGTTCCTAAATCAAACTGTATATCACGGTAAATACACTAGCCAAGTAACCCGTGAACCAGACTGTGGGTTGCAGTAAGTCCATATTGTGTACCTCGGTGGGCCCTAGGAATCATTGCTAGTGAATAGAAATATATATGGTAAATCAAAGAGGGGGAGAGTGGGCCTCGGTGTCAGGCCTAGTGATCCCTTTATCAGAATATTGATTATGGTAAAGCCTGAGAGACTAGGAGGCATTCAAATTCCTCTCAATGTAGGCGGAGAACTCCGATAGAATTAATTCTTGTTTGGTTATGAGTCCCACATTCATGATTGGAATATGGGGGTAATTGGTTGAAGAGAGATTTGGCTCAGCCAATTTATGGTCGGGTGGAATGTGGAAGTCCCATCTTTGATTGTTTTTTACATTCATTGATGAGAAGGTCATTGCTTTGGTATTTGATGTATAAATTCCATTTTTTATATGGGGATTATATTTCTGTTGTATCCATGGTATTTTTTTTGTTACTATATTGGTTATGAGAATGTATTTTATGAGTGATGACGTATGGCTCTATCCATGTTTTTACTTGTAAATGAATGCACAATGTATCTATGGCCAGGGAAAATTTTAAGAACCCCCCTAAATTTATATCTATAATAAATGGTTGAATGCCCATGATACATAGGAAAAATGGAAGGCGATTTTATTAATAATATAATATGTATATATAATTTTTTTGGCAAATCTCTCACAAGATTATATTATCTTGTAAAATCATGGCGAATCACTAGTACAAAATAGTGAATCATTGTCTAGTGGAGTTCAGGGTGTTGGTTCCAATGAAGATATGGTAGTTGAATCATGAGTTGATGGAAGCGAGCCACTAAGACCAAGCATGGCACATGGTGACTCGTGAGGGAAGTAGTTCTCATGGAGTTTGAAAAATGTGTTCTTCTAGTTCTACTAAGCATAGTGTTGTTGCTCATGCTACTACTAGCATTTATATTGAGGTTGGAGAGGAGTTTGAGGAAGCATGGAAGGTAGCAGTGGTGGAGAATTAAAAAGAGAACCCCATGATGGGCTCCATTTTTCCCTTTGGTATTTGGGCTTGCAAGATCTTTTTTCCATTAAACCAATAATTAACCATTCAACCAACAATCAACTTGACTGAGTTGATTAGGTATGAGTCAAATTAGACTAATCTTAAAAAATATGCTTTGCACTATCCCATATTTATCACACTGATGCTACACAACATTGTGCATTTGCACCAAGCTCTCATGCATGCACACAAAATTTTCATTAACATCTATAACCCTAACCAAGTGAGAATTGATCAACAATTTGCACCAAATTTTGTTATAGTGTTGAAACTTCATAAGAAATTTAGATCCATGGTACCTTAAATAAATTTTGAGACAACCTCCAGTAAACAGTAAATCTCTGCTACAATGTGCTATGCCAAAAGACAAACTTACAACACTACAAGGAAAACACCCTCTAGTGGAGGTTATAAAGGAGGTTTTTAGTGTTATAAAATTGGCCAAAATTGTCAAAAAAATGTATGCTACAACATCTATTTATGGTTATGGAGGTTATGGTGGAGCTTTTACCAGAAATTCAACACAACTAAAAAAAATGGGCAGCCGAAGGTTATTATGGATATTTTTTTCCTCAATGCGCTAATCAGGCTTTAACACACCGGTGTGTACCTATAGAAGGTGCCCCAGGCGGTTGAAGAAGAATGCACTTGGAAGATAAGGTATAAAACAACATCGGACGTAGTGTTGGTGTTATAATGCACGGGGCCATTCTAATTGGCCTTGGGATTTGAGCAGTGCCCATAGGTCGCATCAACGCATCGGTGCGTAGACTTATACAAATGCACTGGTGCGCCCTTTCACATAAATACACCAAGATTCATAATTGGTATCGGTATTCGTGTGGTGCAAATATGTCATACAAATACATCGGTGCGTATAGACACTTAAACTCCCTGGTGCGCAATATCACACAAATGCACCGAGATTTACAATTGGTATCGGTATTTGTGCATTTCTTATAGGTTGTCCAAATGCACCGATGTGTATAGACACAAAAATGCCCTGGTGCATCATATCACACAAACATACCGAGATTTATAATTGATATCTGTATTCGTGTGGTGCTAATAGGTTGTAAAACAACACCGGTGTGTATATAGAGAAACACAATGGACCGTCGTACCGCATAAGCGCCTCGATATTTTTAACCAATTTTGGTATTTGTGCGATGCCCATAGGCCGTAAAAACGCACTGGTGGGCTGAAAAATACAAGCACACTGCTATAAGAATACACGCACCAGTTTTCATTTTGTATTTTTTAGAAACATCGACCTGTGACACTGCAATTATTGTGATTGTTTTAAACTCATTATTCATCAAAAGTCGACACATCTTATAACAATATTCATATTAATTAAATTTTTATTAATGCATTTGAATGTGATGTTTGTATTAATTTGTTATATCATATCATAATTATTGTGGTTTTTTAAAATTCATTATTCATCAAAAGTCGACACATATATATCTTATAACAATATTCATATGAATTAAATTTTTATTAGTGCATTTGAGAACGACAATGGAGAACACAATAGCGACAATAGAGAACACAATAGAATAAATTAAAACATTTATTATTATTATTATATATATATATATATATATATATATATATATAAGACATTATTTGTCATACAAAATGGGACAATTATTGGTATTCCTTTATCTTTCAATTGGGACACTATGCCCATTACATTAAAGAAAATGTATGATTTCACAAACATTTAAAAAAAATACAACGTCTTTCTTTGATATCCAAACATAGTGATCATCATTCTTCGCTTAAACTGTTGTCACTGCTAGAGCTACTTCCATGACTTGGCTTATTTTCAAGTATGTTTTGTTCATGGTGTTGATTTTTTTCTTCTTCTTCACCTTCCATCTACGAACATAAAAATAAATTGTAATCGGTGTATATAAATTGGTGAGAATAGTGAAAATTGCAATATTAAATAATATACATCAATGTAAATTGAAAATAAATGATGTACTAATTCAACAATTGACTCATAAACTATATACATTCTTTCAAAACCATGTAACATGCCATCTTTCAAGATTTGATCTATTGGCGCAGTGCCATACTTTGTTTCCTGCAAGTTTTATACCCCATATCAAATTATATATTTAATATAAAAGATTTATTTTTTCTATTAATTATAGACGGAGCTAAGTAAAACAAGATTGATAGATGGTTACAAATTCCACAATTAAGTTATGATATGCCAACATATACTCACAACCCATATTTAACCCAATTTCAATCAATTCCTTTGATGGTTCTTCTTTGTATGTTAGCACCTGTTTGAAGACATTCAATGATGGTTTTTGTAAAAAAACTTAAAAAATACAAAAATGAAATCTAGTTAAGTTGTTATAAGGAAGTATATCAATCATTTTCTTCTTTTTTGTCCTGTTTTATATGCTGAATGTGTTCCATTTTCTTTTCTTTTCTGCAAGAAAATACTTGAAAATTAATATTTAATGCTAAATTGTTTATTTATTGTACCTAATGATCGAAAACTTCAGTGAATACATATTACATTTGAAGCACGTTGTTGTTGAAATGGCTCCTCTCGCGAAGAAATTTTTTCCATTTATTTGACCATCTCCTTGTATACCTTTTTGCACATTCCTACTGGCATATTTCTGATATCAGCTCATTCATATTTTGAGATTTTCGTAATATTCCTGAAAATATAACATGAAAATAAACTATTTAATTTTTATATTGATATATGAAAAGTAAGTATAACAAAAGTGATATTTATAAATAATTCTAGAAAAACATCTAAATGAATATTACTTTTTCATTCCTTAATTTTTTTTTTTTACATTTTTGCTATTAAAAGTCTGACATGTCTCATTGACCAATTCTCTGGAAACTCTTCATGTAGTTTAGATAAAATTTGGTTCTTGGAATCATTGGATTGGTTTTTGTATTGTAAGTGGAAATAACGTCTATACATTCGTTCCACTAGATTACTCAAACTTTTGTAAAAAAAATTCCCCCTTTTGTTAACCTCCATCACCACTCTAGATGAGCTAAGGAGCAATTCATTTTCATTTGCATGTTCTATTTTTTTTCTTTTCTTAGAAAAACATTCCTTTTTCTGAGTTGTTGGTCCCTATAGAACATTAAAAAAATGTGAATTAATAGATTGTTTCACACATGTTATCTAATAATTTTAATTATATTATTAATGAAAACTAAAAAAATAAACTCATATTGGATCTAGTATTTTTTCATTCGTCTGATTCATCCTTTTGCAATTTTTCCATCAAGCTTTTATGCTCTTATGGTCCTAGATCAGAAATAATCTTATCGAGCTTCATCATTTGGTGTCTCTACATGATACACAATAAACAATACATATTAGTTAAACTTACGTATAGTTCAAAAATAGTATTTTTGGTAAAAAATTTACAAAGAACTTGCCTTTTTTTCTTTTCTTGATGTGTTATCAGTATTTTTGTTACTTGATCTCTTCTAATTCATTTATTTATCAATCTCAAAGTTGTACCATATCATTAATTAATATATTTATAAATAAATTGTCAACTTTTCAAGTAAAAATAATCACAAGAAACCGATGCACCATTCATGGTGTACGCATCGACACCAATGTGTGGTTGTCTTCCAAACGCATTGCACAAACAGTATAATAGACCGTACGGTGCTCTATGTGAACAAAGAGCACCGGTGTGTTACATTTCAACCACCGCACTAGTTAACCATGATAAAATAATAAAAATCGTCAAGTGTTAATTTTTGTAGCATAAACTGGTGCCATATTTTACATATGGCGCACCAATTAAAAAAAAATTGTTTATTAATTTTTTATCACATTACTTATGCAGTGCGCTTAGAAAATACAGAGCACCGATGCGCTATTTACACAAGGCACACCGATAAAAAAAATCTGTTTTTTTAAATTCATGCAAGGGTCCACATGGATTGGGATCTGATTATGCTAATCGTCCCGTTAGTTGGATGTATTAGGTCTATATTTAGCTATAAAAACCCTATAAATCTAAATTGAAAAGCCCTAATTTTGAAATCACAGAAAGAGGGAGAAGAAAGGGAAGAAACAAAAAGAAGGTAAGGTTTGTATTTTTTGAAAGTTTTTTTTTTTTGAAATAGAACGTTCGTGGTGCGCCATAATGAAATAGCGCACCAGCTACATATTTTACAAATGGGTCATTGAGATATTTTTTTTATCAGTACTTGCGCGGTGTGCTAGGATCATAGAGTGCACCGGTGCGCTTAGTTACACACAGCACACCGACATTTTTTTTTTTTAATTTATGCAGGGCCGACATGGATTGGGATCCGACTATGCAGGTCCTCCCATGGGTTGGATATCTTAGGATTATATTTAGAAATAAAAACCCTATAAATATAAATTGAAAAGCCCTAATTATGAAATCACAGAAAGAGGGAGAAGAAAGGGCAAAAACAAAAAAAAATTAGGGTTTGTTTCTAAAATGGTTTTTTGGTAAAACAACACATTTGCGGTGCGCCATAATGAAATAGTGCACCAGTGCCATATGTTACATATGGCGCACTAATAAAAACATATTTTATTTTATTCTTATTTTTTATCATTGTACTTTCACGGTGTGCTGGTATAACAGAGTGCACCGATGCGCTATGTTCCACAGGGCGCACCGAAAAAAAAAATTGTTTTTTTTTAGATTGACACAAGGGCCAATATCGATTGAGATCTGACTATGCAAGTTTTCCCGTGAGTTTCACGTATTATGACTATACAAACCGTATAAATCTAAATTGAAAAACCCTAATTTAGAAATAAAAATAATCTAGGTTTTTGTTTCTAAAATTGGATTTCTTTTTTTATTTTGTTTTGTGAAAAATCCAAAAAAGGTAAAAAAAATTGCAGAAAAATGTAAAAAAAAAAAGAAACTTTGATTTTTTTATTTTACTTCATAAAAAAAACTACAAGAAAAGTAAAAAAAAAAAAATAGACTTTGATTTTTTTGGCTTACTGCATAAAAACAAAAAAACTACATAAACAAATACCAAAAAACATAAACTTTACTCACATTGTTTGAAATTCTATGGTACAAGGTTTGAATCACCAGAGGTTTGGAATTTTGATTGTCTGAATACTTCTGTTCGAACGTATTTTCCTGCTTCACAGTGCTCTCATGCTCTGTTTGCTCCAGGTATATATCCTGCAAATCTCTGGCTGAAACTTTTTGCAAAAATAGTGAAATAATGAAAAGTGTTTAGTATTTAAAGAAATGTTTTATGAAATTAGATTTTTGAAAATATTTTGCTACCCATTTTTCAATTTACCGCTCTTTTTCACTTAAAGAAAATAGGGTTGAACTTTTTTTATTTGCGATTATTTGTTTACCGGTGCGTCCTTTAATCGAACTGCACTAAGGCGTCTGGTTATAAAATGGCACTGGTGCGTAATGTAAAAAATGCATCGGTGCAGTTATCTGTACATTACGCATTGAAATTACATTTAGGTTTGTACACCAAAATTTATTTTTGTTTTTCTCAAATGCAGGGAGAAAATATCATATATTATATGGAATGGACAATTCTTCAAAATCCAGCTCGTTCCATAATATTTCTCCACTTCCATCGCGGAGTTTTCCCTATACATCTGGAGACATAACATTTACCTCAGGTTTGTTTTATTTTTTCACTATCTAAATGAATTTATGTTTTTTATCCATGAAGTAAATCATGCACAACTTAATTAAATTTATAATGTATACAAATTTGCAGGTTCATGTAGATTCAGCATCGAGTTCAGATGCACAAAATATTCAAATTGCTCCAAAACGCTGGAAGTTCTTATCAGGAGCCGCATATCACAAAAGAGAAGGAGAGTTGCTCCAAATGAGTGGAAAAAAAGCTTGATAAAGAGTAAGCGACTTATAATTCTTCAAATTTACAAAAATTAATTAATATTCATGTTGAAATTTGATATAATGTATATTTTGATCTTTAAGAACTATATAATGTTGGTTTGATTTCATTAGCGAATGCAGAAATTGAAGCATTCAATAAATTTGTTCTTTACAATTCTGAAGTGACACAACCATGGGTTGCATTGTATGAAAAAAATAGGATGAAATGGGATAGTGACAGGAAATAATTCAGATGGTTGAATGGTAGAGGTGTGCCTTATCTCGATCATTTAAAAGAAAATATGTCAAAAATATGCCCCAACAATTAGGTTGCTGACCAAGTCAGAGAGAAATACGATGCTACCAGTGGTTACCCACCTGCTGAAGAGGATGCACTAAACTTGGGGATTGAGTGCAACAACTCGATAATAATATTTTTTATAATTTATATGTAAATTTGAAACTTATATGAAGAGATCTACATTTCATATTTTAACTGTTGAATTATTATTTATAAGACAGATGACACTATGATTTTTTTTAAAAAATTTTATAATAGTTGCATTTGTTCCCATCTATGTGGGCATATGGACACCACTTTCACACAGAAAATGTTGATGCTGGAAACATCACACAAGACTGTGGAGCGGAAGTTGAGTTCGATCAATCTAGTCGATCTCGCCACCGTGATCAAAAGCTAGTACGAGGGATGCTAGGTTACGCCAGAAAGATACAAGAGATCATTGAGGTGGATTTTTCTTCTTTCCAATGTGTTATTTTTAGCTGCAAGTGGCGGGACACCTTTGATTGGAATAATGTAAAGTAAGATCGTGATAGTAGGATGATATGTATCAACTCTAGAAAGATGTGGGATGAAGCTAAGGAGCCCTATTTTTTCCCTAAACATTGCAACCAGGTGTTTTTTTACCCAGATGTGTTGGATAGGGATTGGTGGTTCGTATTGACACATGACTCTAGATCAAAACATATTTTTCATAATAATAGTGTTATCATGCCATGTGAGCTAGAAGATAATGAGGGTGATCATGAGAACCGAGAGTGATATGGTACATGTGTTATTTCATCAATATTTATACTTTTTAAGATGAGTTTTTCAAAATATTAATATAATATGTGTTTTAAATTAATAGGTAATTTACATTGTGTTAACATTAAAATCAATAATTCACTTGATAATTTGCATTAATTATGTTGATCTAAAAAACAATGGCGTACTGTCTAATTTTTTTTATTTTTATTTTTTGTATCTAAGATCATAATAAAATAATGATAATTCTAAAGTACATGAATTTATTTGCATTATTTTCTAAACTTTATTATGTTACAATAAATCATATTATTCTAGATTTATTATTTTATAATTATTTAAAATTTGCAAATTTACAAATTTACAAATTTTAATAAATTCATTTCACATTAATACAATTACAATTTTTCAAATATTTTACATAAAATTACAATTATAATTACAATTACAATAACAATTAAAATTTTACAATTTCACGTACAATTACAATTTTAGAATTTTACATATATACAATTACAATTTTACAAATTAAAAAATTACAAAAAACCATCATACAAACATCAAATTTGACTAAAAAACACATTCTGCAAAATCGCTAACTGCATCATCGTGATCATGATCATCTAACAAAACACATTTAACATTATATATTAACACCATTACAACACAAACATAAAATATACATATCATGTCAAATAACTCATGCTATCACATACAGTACATCTATTTGTAAGCTGCACATTAAATGAACATATCTAACATGACCTAAAAACATACACATCATGATGATCACCAACATGTAAATTAAGTACAATTGCAACATGACCATACAATACATGGACCATATATATATATATATATATATATATATATATATATATATATATATATATATATAATGTTAAAAATATACAACTGTAATATAAATGTCATGGATCAATTGCTGGTAGTTCAACATCAATATTAGTACTAGTGGTCGATGGTCCAGCCTCATCTCCGTGATGACTCTTGCTAGATGATGGTATGTTGCACCTCACAGACTATCCATGATGTGCTCCAGCTTGATCATAATGTGCAACAGTCCTCGTCAGTCACATAAAAGTTGTCCTAACTCCTACGACATGCTGCATCGGGCCATACATGTCATGCAACATGCCTCTCCACATTCGTAATAGCCTATCATCAACCTCTATGTCTCTGTAATGAGCAGGCTTGATTCCTGCCTCAAAAATTAATGCAATGAGTTGGTCAGGTAACTCCATCCTATATCTAGCATCACCAAGTTGATCGCGCACTGGCAAACTAGCAGGAGCAGGTCTCTGATCTACACCGGCCTCCTGATGATCCTCAGCATCTGGCATGCCCTCATCTTGATCATTAGGATACACACCTAGATCAAGTTGTGGTGGCGGCATCTCCTTGCCATCAAAAGAGCCAATTTCTGCAAAATATATACAAGTACACAACAATAATTAGACAATTTCATTACACAATTTAATAAAAACAAGTTAAAGAACATGTTAGAATAAATTTAAATAAAATAGTAATATTACCTCTATCATCTGGCAGCTCATCAGCTGTGAAGAGGATGTTGGCACACCCTCACCAATCCAACCCCACATACGGACAGGGGACCATAATGAAGGGATGCTCATCAACACTTGCTAGCAACTCAAGTGCATCATCTGATATCCTCACTGGAAAAAGACTCTCCTCCCTCTTGGGCATCATTTGCCCCCACATGTGCATACGTGCCTCAGTAATCGACCTACGAGGCTACCGAATAAAACTAGCTCTCGCCTTTGGAAATCTCTCAAAAAATAAACAAAAAAGATTTGAAGCAAAAGGGAAGTTGACCCTCCTTTATGCATGAGCACGACATCTATCTAATGCTGTACAGAACTGCCGCAAAAAGGGCAGACCTCGTAAAAAGTGGTGTATGTTATAGTAAATAATCAACATAATATAAAAGCGAGCAACTAATGCATCTCCCGTCACTGGTATTGTGCGAAATGGTCGAAATGATAAGTGGGATACACTATACCTCCTCACGACCAAACGCACCAATACGTAACTACCCTCTAGCGACCTAAAATTCTGCAACAGATACTAAATGTGCTCCAATGTATCTCTGGGAGTAAAATAACTGACACTCTGCCACACAGCCAACTGGAACCTCCGGTAATGAGGGAAAATCCACCCCTCTCTTCGATATCCCTGTAATAAAATATACATCCTCCTCAGTAGGTGTGCACCACTGGTTGATACCAACCCGGAAAGCCTGTCATTGGGCATTCCACTTTCCGATAAGATGTCTCAAAAAAAAAATATGGGACTTTAGGGAAGTAGCCTCCTCATATAACTTGAGGAGGCCTACCTCCCTTAGAATCCCCTGAGTCGCTACTGTAATAGGGTGAGGGTATGCATCTCTCTCCCTCTCTCTTGCCTCCCACAGGTGAACCATGTTATACTGTTCCGCCTGTTGTTGTTGTTGTTGCTACCCCTCTTCTCTCCTTTCACGTCTCTGAATGATTGATATATTAAACATAATTTTTTATTTAATGACACCTATATTTAGAAATATATGTATATAAATATTTTTTGAAAAATAAATAAAACAATAGTCGGTGTGCCAAAAACACAGTCACGCACCGGTCTCGACGCATATTTCAATAAAGGGCACCGTCAATGGTTCACTTAATGATATTTAGTGCACCAGGGGCGGTGCTCCAGAAAATGTTTTTAGTGCATCGTTCACTACATGTAGTGTCAGGAGTGCGGTGTGCTGACTACACTATATGACCCGAGGCATATATCTAAGGTGGGACATGATCCAGGTGGATTAATCAGGTACAAGTAAAAGTGGCATGAGTAAAAGGCTCAAAAATAAAAGTGTTCGAAAGATTCTCGAACTAGTTTCATGTTGTAGATCTCGTCTTTCTGATTCCAATGGCACAGATGGAACTCAATTCCAAGTCTGTATGAGGAAGTTATAAGCGATCAAAGTTCCAGGTTGACTTGGTCACTAGACAGCCTTAAGGAAGGTGCAAATTTGACTTTTTCTGGCCACCGGATTCCGGCAAGCTTAGGCCAGATTCCGAGAAAATTTGTGGCCTGTTTAAATTGCCTCCTTTGGTCCAAAACCGAATTTTCCAAAAGGTCATAATTTGTTTTAAAACAAAAATTATTAAAAAAAAGGGGGTGGCGGGCCACCACCCCTGTCACCCCATCCAACCGTATGTCCCAACATATATATATATGGGCTGGCAGGGATCAAACAAGAGCCTCAAAGTGGCCAGCTCACGGGGCGGCCCAGCATTCTGTAAATTTAAACAACAGTCATACATTTAAAATGGGGCGGGGGTTGTTAACCCCACTGCTCACGCACGCAATTGGCACGGTTTCATACGGGTCGCCCCCCCCATCAACATCAACTTCTATCAACTCAAATGCCTAGTTTAAAAAGATAAAGCGGTTAAAACAAGTTCGGCCTTTTTATGGAGGGGTCGGGATTTGACCACCCGACCTCCTCCCAAACAAAGTGGATCCTTAACCAATGTGCCAACGGTGGGACTTAGGTAAGTCCACCCACAAAATATACATAAACTCGTCTTTTTACCAGTGCGCCCAGGCCATGGAGGAGAAGGAGAGCATGCACGCAGTTCGATTTTATTATTTTTTAATTGCAGGTCATGTGGAACAATGAGCCAGAAAAGAGGTAGGCGGAACCTTGATTGAGCTCAAATTTCAGGAGGGAAAAATTTTGACTTTGTCCAAATGGGAAAATTTTTATGTCATTTCAGCACTACTCGACACCACGAGTCTGATGGCATGCTTAGTTTCTACATCTGATTTTTTTATTTTTCAGGCACTTTTGGAAGTGGGTTATGCCGGTGTCAGATTTCCATGTGTGAGCAATCGTTTTCACTTTTCTCGACGCCACAAGATTGATGGTGTTTTCAGATTCAACCGCAAAATAGCTCCGCCTTCAGCAAATGGCAGCATGAGGTATATTATGTGGATTCCATCTACTTCTTTATTTATTTCTCTTTGAGATGCATTATGTCTTGCAGATCCCAGTTGATACATGAGTCATGGGATCTTGCTTTGTGTTGTTATTGATGTACTTTTCAGCTATGGATTTGTGTCATGTATGAGTCCCTTTTATGCCACATTGGCGGGATCCTCTTTTTCATATGTGTATTGTTGAGATCCCTTGTTTGCCAGGATTGGTGGGATACTCTTATTTATTACATGTCAGCTATGGTCATACTGATAGGAGTCTTTCTTTATGTATGAGAGTTCCATAGTAGAACATCTCTTAAAGAAGTCAAGCCACTCCTGCATGAGGGCAATTTTTCCTTGTATGTCATAGGAAATCACATCCATGTACATCTCTTCTTACAACACATAATGCAGCGGCCTACACCATCTTGACACCGAGGCCCGGAGATGTAGTCCCTCCTGGATGAACTCCATCATCAAATGATGTGTCCTTATGATTGCTGATCTTGTTCATTTATGTTCCTCTTATTTACAGCTACATTTGTTCATTTTAGTTCTTTAACGTCTTTAATTAAATTCAATTCTAATTATCAACCAAA
This sequence comes from Pinus albicaulis, assembly GCA_034641835.2. Lineage (NCBI taxonomy): Eukaryota > Viridiplantae > Streptophyta > Pinopsida > Pinales > Pinaceae > Pinus > Pinus albicaulis. The sequence continues at coordinate 800,259,352 of CM076575.1, read as the reverse complement.
GTAAAAGGTCTTGGCTAAGGGTATCAAGTTTTTACCCTGGATCAAGTGGTATCACAGCAGGTATTCTTGCTGATTGGATTGCAGGCATGAACATTGAACGTTTGCTGAGTTGAGCCATGGAGAGTGTCAAGGACATGTACCGAACCATGCTCAGGGTGTCCAAGAAAGCGGACATACTATATGAGGCTTACGAAAAACAAGTAGCAGAGAACGAAGAATTGTAGACCCTCCTACACAAAGAGAAGGAGGAAAAACAACAGTTGTAGCTTCAGTTGCAAGCCACAACAGAAGTGTGGGAAGATTGGAAGCACAAAAATGAAATTCTGCAAGAAGAACATGATGCCTTGAAGGCATTCCTACATGAAGATAAGGAGGAGAAGCAGCAATTGCAACTTCAGTTGCAAGCCACAATAGAAGCATGGGAAGATTTGAAATGCAACAACGAAACTCTTCAGAGAGATCATGATTCCTTAAAAGCATTCCTACAGAAAGAGAAGGAGGAGATGCAGCAGATGCAACTTCAGCTACAAGACATGTCAGAGCCATTGACAGAAGTGAAGCGCGATGAAGGCTTACAACAGCTTTCTTCATCTATTTTGCAATCAACACCTAAGGTAAATAGTGTTGATTTTTCTTCAGTTTCTTCACATGATATAATTACAGTTGGAAGTGTAGGGATACCCATCATAGGTACCAACATGAGACTCCTCACCAAGATGGGGTATAGAGGAGGAGGACTTGGCGTTCGTGGCCAAGGCATAACAAAACCATTGGAGGTTGTGCAACGACCTCATTATGGAGGTTTGGGGTACATTGGCGAAGGATGTTCAAAGGACATCAAGGGCAAACAGATAATGATGAACTCTCCAAGGAAGAGGAATGATAGGGACACTTCACCATCATTCCACAACAGTGCACGTTGCAGTGAAGGAACCGAGGCGAGCTCCCATCATCATGATCGCACCAGAGATCACCCCAGAAGGTATACTAAGTCTCATTATTCCAGAGTGCATTTTGACTATAAGAATGTTGATAACCACAGTCATAAAATATGGCATCGTAAAACTTGTGATTTTTTGGGTTTAAATAACCATGTGATTTCTGAGTGCTGGAAGAGGATGGCAGCGCAAAGGAGGAAGAGGCATGAAAATCCTTCTCCCCGACAGTAAAAGAGATCAGTTAAGCAGGTTTGGAGGAAAAAGAACTTTTGCACCCATTGCGACCGAAGTGGCCACCAAAGAGCCACATGCTAAACTTCATCCAGAGCAGCGCCATAAAGCCAAAGAGCCCGTGCATACATCTGTCGAAAGAGTTGATCGACAAGCCAGTTCGCCACAGGGAAATGATCCACTCGTTTTAATAAATGAGAAGTGGTTCTTCTAGATTGTTTTTTTCTAGAGATGTTAAGCTTGTCATGGCCATGCTTGTAAGTAATTTGTCGCATTTTTATTATGAAAGTGATGATGTGTTCCCAGCACTCGTTTAAGCGACCATGACATTTTTTTTGCCTTTTTTTTATAATTCATGTGTTAGATCTCTTTCATGTAAAAGTTATGATGTGTTGCCATCACTTTGAGATGCAACGATTATGTTTTGGTCATGTTGTATCAGTCGTCTGATGCATTTCTTTCATGTAAAAGTGATGAGGAGTTTTTCCATCACTTCGAAATGCGACGATGAGGTCTGGTCCTGTAATTTTGTTGATGTATGATTTCCATTTTATTGTAAGCTTGACCACAGAGTACATGTTATAAACTCATGGCAAGTATGAAAATAGTTGGGTCATTATTGATAACATTGAGAATGTAATGTTCATTGTAGCTTTAGGCAGGTGTTGGCACTCTGATTATAAAAGAAGAGAAGTGAAGGAGTCCTCAGCGGATCTTCCCTTTTCAGACATTTGTGTTGCAACAAATTGCAGGTGTTGGCATTCTGATTCCGAAGGACAAAAGTGAAGGAGTCTTTAAGGGATGTGCCTTTTTAGATATTTTCATTTCAGCAGTTGCAGGTGTTGGATTTGCATCTCGATTCCGAAGTATGTGAGGTGAAGGAATCTTCAAGGGATGTGCCTTTTCAGACAGTTTCATTTCTACAATTGTAGGTGTTGGATTTACATCTTGATTCCGAACTATGTGAGGTCAAGGAGTCTTCAGGGGTTGTGCCCTTTTCAGACATTTGTGTTTCCACTGTTGCAGGTGTTGGCATTCCGATTCTGAAGGACAAAAGTGAAGGAGTCTTCAAGGTATGTGCCTTTTTAGACAGTTGCATTTCTACAATTGCAGGTGTTGGATTTGCATCTTGATTTTAAAGTACGAGAGGTGAAGGAGTCTTCAAGGGATGTGCCTTTTAAGACATCTCATTGCAGCAGTTGCAGATGATTACTTTGCATCTTGATTCTGAAGTATGTCAGGTGAAGGATTCATGTGGGGATGTGCCTTTCAACGAAATTTGAAAACAGTTGATGATAGGTAAAGCTTGTTGCTTTTGGAGGAGCAAAAGCTCCTCAGTGGGGAGGATTGATCCAGGTGGATTAATCAGGTACAGGTACAAGTGGCCTGAGTAAAAGGCTCAAAAATAAAAGTGTTTGAAATATTCTTGAAATAGTTTCATGTTGTAGATCTCGTCTTTCTGATTCCAACGGCGTAGACGACACTCAATTCTGAGTCCGTATGAGGAATTTATATGCGGTCAAAGTTCTAGGTTGACTTGGTGACTGGACAGCCTTAAGGAAGGTGCAAATTCGACTTTTTTTGGCCACCAGATTCTAGCAAGCTCAGTCTAGATTCCAAAAAAATTTGTGGCCTGTTTAAATTGCCTCCTTTGGTCCAAAACCAAATTTTTCAAAAGGGCATAATTTGTTTTAAAACAGAAATTATTAAAAAAAAGGGGGTGGCGGGCCACAACCCCCGCCACCCCATCCAACCGTATGTCCCAACATATATATATGGGCCAGCAGGGATCGAACCTGCCCAGCCTCAAAGGCTAGCCCACTCCATGGGCGGCCCAACGTACCAACGCATAACAAAATTTAAACAATGGTCATACATTTAAAATGGGGCGGGGGTTGTTAACCCCCCCGCTCACGCATGCAATTGGCACCTGCCTTTAATACGCCCCCCCCCCCCCCCATCAACATCAACTTCTATCAACTCAAACTTTCAGTTTAAAAATATAATGCTTTTAAAACAAGCCGGCCTTTTTATGGAGGGGTGGGATTTGACCACCCAACCTCCTCCCAAACAAAGTGGATCGTTAACCAACGTGCCAACGGTGGGACTTGGGTAAGTCCGCCCACAAAATATATATAAACTCGTCTTTTTACCAGTGTGCCTAGGCCATGGAGGATCAGAAGAGTGCGCACACAGTTCAAGTTTATTATTTTTTAATTGCAGGCCATGTGGAACCATGAGCCAGAAAAGAGGCAGGCAGAACCTTGATTGAGCTCAACTTTTAGGAGAGCGAAATTTTGAATTTGTCCAAATGGGACAAATTTTATGTCATTTCAGCACTACTCGACACCACGAGTCTGATGGTGTGCTTATTTTCTACATCTAAGTTTTTGATTTTTTATCCACTTTTGGAAGTGGGTTATGCCGGTGTAATATTTCCACGTGTGAGTAGTCGTTTTCACTTTTCTCGACGCCACAAGATTGATGGTGTTTTCAGATTCAGCCGAAAAATATCTCATCCTTTAGCAAATGGCAGCATGAGGTATATGATGTGGATTCCATGTACTTCTTCATTTATTTCTCTTTGAGATGCATTATGTCTTGCAAATCCTGGTTGATACATGAGTCGTGGGATCTTGCTTTGTGTTGTTATTGATGTACTTTTCAACTATGGATTTGTGTCATATATGAGTCCCTTTTATGCCACATTGGCAGGATTCTGTTTTTCATATGTGTATTGTTGAGATCCCTTGTTTGCCAGGATTGGCGGGATACTCTTATTTATTACATGTCAGCTATGGTCATACTGATAGGAGTCTTTCTTTATGTATGAGAGTTCCACAGTAGAACATCTCTTAAATAAGTCAAGCCACTCCTGTGTGAGGGCAATTTTTCCTTGTATGTCATAGGAAAGCACATCCATGTACATCTCTTCTTACAACACATAATGCAGCGGCCTACACCATCTTGACACCGAGGCCCAAAGATGTAGTCCCTCCTGGATGAACTCCGTCATCAAACGATGTGTTCTTATGATTGCTGATCTTGTTCATTTATGTTCCTCTTATTTACAGCTACAATTTTTCATTCAGTTCTTTAACGTCTTTAATTAAATGCAATTCTATTTATCAGCCGAAGTAAAAGGTCTTGGCTAAGGGTATCAAGTTTTTACCCTGGATCAGGACACTGCCCTCCTACCACCATACATAGTCATCGATGCAGTATTGTAAAAGGCCGCACAGTTGATGTGGGCCAAATATGCTAAGTCATGCACTAACAAAAATAGCTGACCCAAGGCAGTTATTTCGGTCAACGCACCACATCACCACTATTCAACTACGTCAACGATGCAGCCAGGTAACCGACCGCATCGCTCTTTATAAGGAAATTTAACATTACAGAGTGCGCCTTTGGTACCGCCCTGAAACCAGTGCGGATACCCTTAGCACTGGTTTACTAGGCTAAACCATTGACAATGCCAATTTGCAGTATGTGGTGAACTGACCACATTACACACCCCATGGTGAATAATTCCGTCAACGCACCATGTTGCTGCGATACCACATTGTCAATGGTGTGGCCTAGTAAATGACCGCACCGTAGTTTGTAAAGTTTTTTAAAATAACACGATGCGCCTAGTGATACCACCACGGAACTGATGTGGATTCTATTAGCACCGGTTATAGTGTGGCCTATAAATTTACAAGCAGCACCACAAATCGGTGCGAGCCAAACGGCTCGAGCACATCGCACGACAATTATTATTTTTCTTTTTTTAATTGTTAATTTTAAGGTTTTTTGAAATTGTAATTTGCTAAAAGGTTTAATTATGGAAAATCAAAAAAAAAATACTTGTACATTTACCCGTCGAGGAGACATATTGGCTGTAGAAATTGCAAAAGAAAATTTGTTCACTATTTTTTGAAATTCAAGCTGGAGATTGGTGGCAATGCACAGCAGCAGTGCATGAAATAAGTGCAATGGGAGCACGAATGTCAGGGCGGCTCAAACAAGGGTAACTTGCACCGGTGCTTGAGAGCTCTGTAGCACTGACAAAATTGAAAAATGCATTTTTTTGGCCATAATTTTTTTTATTTAACCCTGTTCGGGTGCGCAGGTTTTTTACTGGCGTACCGGTGTGTTTACTGTATGCCACCCTAGGCATGTTCTATTTTCACGTGCTTTTCTGAAGCACCAGGGCGGCATCTCTCTAATGCACTGGTTCTCTACATTAATATGACACACTGGGCACAGTGTCTGGTGAGCCAACGATTTGTGTGGTTTTTTGGCCACAAATTTTTTTTATTTAACCCTTTTCTGGTGCACGACGTTTATGGGAATCCCGAGGTGTTTCCATCATTCCGCCCGCCCTAGGCGATTTATGTTCCACACACTTTTTATGAGGCATCGGGACTGACGACTTGACACACATTGGTGTTGTTTTGTAATTAAAGGCACCAGTGTTGTGTGTACGGAGCACATGGTTTCCAGTGTGCCAATGTTTTGTGCGATTTTTTGGCCGTACTTTTTTAATTTACCATTTTCCGGTGTGTGTGGTTTATGGGCACCCTAGTACGGTTGATTTATTCCACACTGGGAGGTATCTATTTTCGTGCATGTTTTCGGAAGCACCGGTGTGGTTGAGATGTAAGGGACTGGTGCTGTATAGGAATATGAGGCACCAGGCGGGTGTGTTAGGAGTGTGCCTATGTTTTGTGTGGGTTTTTGGCTACAATTTTTATTTATTTAACCCTATGCCGATGCGCGGGGATATCAGGGCAGCCTGGTGTGTTGGTGACCCGGTGCGTTTAAGGGCGACCCGGGCGGTTTCAATTTTCGCACATTTTTTATGAGCCGTCGGTGCACACGTTATGTAAATTACTGGTGCTCTACAGAAATACAACGCACCGAGCAAGTGTGTATGGAGCGCACGGTGTCCGATGTGCCAATTTTTTAACAACACCATTGCTTTCTCCTATTCAATGCACCGATACGTTTTATGGTGATAAGAGCACCGGATGAAATATATCCCCAAAAACCTCCACCCTCCAACCTCCTCTAGGAACATTCGCTAGAAATGAATGTCTAGAGTATTTTTATAAAGGGTTCCTCAAAAAAATTCGCTAGAGGGTCTTTTCCTTGTAGTGCAAGCAGCTAGCCTCATTTTATAAACCATTAATGAGAAAATTTGAATTACAGTTCTCATTTCATGTCCATGTAAGAGTACACATTAAAGATTACAATTTTCCTTTTATTTCTTTGTCGCCATTTACATTCTATACATACAAGGAGTGAAATCCTTCGTTTAAATTTCAATCGTCTGATGTTCCATTACTAATCAATAAAAATGTATATAGAGAATAGTGCATCATGGAGATATGGTTTTCCCTCCTAAGATAAGGTTGACAAGCATCTCCACTTTGGCTCTGATATCACACAGAATCCATATCCTTCCTATAAATATTCATCTTGGCTGAGAATGTAAACAAGAACCCATATCCATTTTCATAATCATATAACCCAAAAAGTAACTAGCTCTTTGCTCAGGTAGGTGAGGTCCTGATGCTAGAGCTCTGCTAAATTATTGTAAAATAGTAAACTTTGAAGTAAAATATTTACTTTAGTTTTACCAACCAGAAAACATGTTGAGCTAAGCATCCTTTTTCATTTGGAAATATAAGTCATATGTAAACAGTAAATCTCTACTACAATGTGCCATGCTAAAAGATAGACTTACAAGTAGCTAGTCTCAGTTTATAAACCATTAATGAGAAAATTTGAATTACAGTTCTCATTTCAAGTCCTTGTAATTCAAATTTTCTCATTATGTGTAAATAAAATATTGAAATTTTCCTTTTATTTCTTTGTCTCCACACTACAAGAAAAAAGGACATTGGTGACAGGAAAAAAAGGTCACCATAAGCTCATTGGTGATGTTCAAAAGAGCCTTCGTCACTAAAAACTGAATGTCACCAAAGGTGGCTTCGCCGAAAGTATAGGTGTTATGGTGACATTCAAGGTCCGTCACCAATAATGATTATAATGATGGATAGTGACCGTCACCATTTTATATGAAAAATGGTGACAGACAATAGCCTTCGTCACCAAAAAACTGAACGTCACCGAAGGTGGCGTCACCAAAAATATGTGTTGTGGTGACATTCAAGGTCCTTCACGAATATTGATTATAATGATGGATAGTGACCATCACCATTTCATATGAACAATAATGATTTTTTGTGATGGACCCATCATGGTCGTCACTATTGATGCATATATATGGTGGCGGTCGTTGATCCTCACCATTTCATATTTGGTGAGGGTCAAAAAAATGTCACCATAAGCTCATTGGTGATGGTCAAAAGAGCCTTCATCACCATTCCATATGAATATCAAGGCATGATGGAATTGAACCACCAACCTCCTACTTGTAAAGCAAGTGCTCTTCCATTGAGCTAGCACCCTTTAAAGAACTAGACTTTAGAAAATTAAACCTTGAAACTTTATAAATTATAAATTATGAAACTTTCGAGAAATTATAAAACTTTGTAAAGTCTTGGAAAATATTTTACTAGGTAAGCAAAATAACATCGAAGTTTCAAGTGTCTACCTAATGGTTATGGAAGTTATGAAAATTGGGTGGAGGTGTAAATGAAGTGTTAAGAAGTACCAAACATACAAGTAGAATACATTTATTCCATTTTGTATGTCTTAGAACAAGTTTGAGATTGTAATCTATATAAACAAAGTTATCGATTCGATGTAAAATATGCATACGCTCCAATGAATAAATCAAGACTGCTAAATGTATATTTGTGCTATGAAGATTTGTATCCTGCACCAATATGGAATAGGTGGTGTTAGCCAACTGCAAAGTAATGTACATGTCAAGGACAAAAACAACAAGAGGAAGTTATTTCTATGAATTTTGGGGCACAAATGCTACACTATCTATCTTTGAATGTCCCTTATGTAAATCTATTACTATCTTTAAAGTTATAGCATATTATAAGACCAAAATAATACTTCCCTATTTAATGCAGAGCTTCTCTTCCATAGTTAGAGAAGATGCCCTATCATATGTATAGATTTTGAGTGATAGATCTGCAGTTTACAGTTATGATGACCACTAAAAGAACCCATTTATCCTAAGATAATTTATAATTTTATGAAAATGCTTAGGCTTGACTAAAACAATGACTAGCGAGGGAAAATGGGAGCAGACATTAAAAATGCTTTAAAGGGCTTGCAAAATGATTATTTATTTCCCATTGATAATGATGCCTCTACTTTTCAGTAGTTTATAAAAACTTTGGGAATATATTCTTCAAGAATATGGCTTGCATTTAAAAAAATTATATTACAAAGTGACACAACTTTGAACTGTTTCATAAAATTTAATGACCATTGCCATGGTGATTTAAAAAAAAAAAAAATGATAGCATATTATTTCCCTAATGGAAAAAACCATCATGCATTTTGTAGGAGATTAAAAAAGCTTAGCATCTTAGTGAATTAATTTGTCTCGGTGATTAACTGTTTTATTCCCATACTTAGCCTTGTCTTCAGGGGGTTTTGTATAGCTTTGAAATGCAACGATACCACTCATTGTTGTCTTGATCCTGTAGGCACTGAAAATAGTCTATGAAATAAAAAAAAACAATAAGTTGAGTTGCTTAGGTGATACATGATCTAGTTTCCATAGCCAGACTCTTTCAACATTTGAATTTATATTGTAGTAGTGAATGTGATAACCAACAAAAAATTGAATTGATTACCATTTCTCATGCAGATTGAAATTCCCATATCAATGATTTGCCTCTTTTTCAGTGATCCTGCTGCACTTTTTACATGTATGCTTATTGTGGAAGTATGAAGGGCACACACCAGGTGTTTGAGAAAATTCCCAAGCGCAATGTGTCAGCATGGAATGCTATTATCAAAGATTGTGTCAAGGATGGAAACTGCCAAGAAGACCTCAAGTTGTATTACCAAATTAAACAGGGAGGAATAAGTGGAGACACACCTTTTCAATTGTCCTCAAGGCGTGCACTGACAGCCCTAGAGAAGGGCGGGGAAATCCATAGTTACATGGAACACCATGACTATAGGATATTTTGAAATTAGAAATTATGTAAGAGGTAGGAAAGCTACTTGATGAAATGCAGATGGGAAGGTTTAAACCCTATTTAATGCATGATGATATCCAAGTATGAGTAGAATGGTCACATAAGTGGTACAATGACATCTTTTCTAAAGTGCAGGTGGATGGAGTGAAAGCCAATTCAGTCACTACTACTAGTTTTTTCGCTTCTTGTGCAGAATTAGAAACGCTGCAACAAAAAAAAATGGATGATGCATATGAAGTGTTTGTCAATATGCCAAAGAGGAATATGATCACATGAAATCTAATAATTTTTGTTATGCATTGAATGGATATTATGATGAGGTGCTAGGACTCTTTTATCAACTTCAAAATGAAAGGAATGAACCCAAATGTAATTACATGGAGTGCAGTCATTGTGAGATATACTCAATTTGGTCATACGGTTTAGTCCTTGAAACTCTTCAGTTGAATGAAAGTTGCAAAGGTGAAGCCTAAATTTGTTACCATAATAATTATTTTCATTCATGTGCTGACTTAGTGGCTCTGCAGCATGGGTATCAAATGCATGGGCATGATGCCCTGACACTCTTTTATGAAATACAAGAAGTAGGCATTAAGGTAGGCCATATCATCTTCATTGTTATTTTATCTTCCGACAACCATGCAGGACTATAGTAGATGAAGGCTAGCATCATTTCGATTGAATTAGTAGAAATTTTTGCATGAAGCCTAGAGTGGAGCATTATGCGTGCATGGTTGACCTCCTCAGCAACTAGAGACACTTGAATGGAGCATATGTGATGTTGTTGAACATCTATGCTACCTCTATGGGATAATGTAATCAATGTGAGAAAGCTAATGTCAGATAAGAGAATTTAAAAAAGGAAGCAACATCTCATTTTCACAGACAGTTCTAGCTGCTTCTAGCTTAGGATGTTTTGAAATATATCACGTAAACTCTTTGAAAATGTTCTTGAGTTTCAATGATAATCACCCTCTTCATTTGAATTTTACCTCTCCAAAACCATGGAAATGAGAGACCTGGAAGAGTTACAACCATTCATCCTTCCTCAACAACCCTCAAGGTGGTTTGAAATAGATAATCATGACAAGCTCCAAGCATTATACAAGTCTTGGTTGAGGCCTTATGTTGTAAAAAATGAATCGATAAGGAAAGTCCTTGACCAAGTTTGGGTCTTCTTTGAGGAGTTTTCGCAAATTTCAAAAGTAGCTCAAGTTTTCTATAGTGTTTGGTTATAGAAAATCAGTGGAGCAAAAAAAAAAGACATTTTCCCAAAAACAGGCATGCCTAACAGAGGCCAAAAGTTGGGCTTGTTTGTCTATATTCAAGACTCCGCTGAGAAGACAATAAATTGCATGGATGTTATAGGGATTTTATTAGTGGCTGGTAAGGTCTGGGAGACTATGGAAGTGAAAATATTCTTTTTATTGATACTTCAAATGTGACCAAGCTTAAAAATCAAGATGGTTTCTGGTGCAGAAGGGAAATAATAATAATAATAATAATAATAATAAATGGAGACCTCATGCACCTCTAGAAAGTGGTTCTACGTTGCCTCACATCTATTGTAGCTATTGAAAAACTCTCATATATGCTTTAACATTGTAGGAACATAATCACAACATTATTTTATTTCCCTTTATTCTCTTCCTCTATGAATTTCATGTCAAGTAAAATCATCACTTTCTTCTATTATTTGAGCATTATATGGAAGGCTTCATGTAGCTATTTGACAAGGTGCCATAATTTATTTTCAAGAGACAACTGCTCAGCAAACCTTGATTAATGAGTCCTACTAGATCCTGTTACAACTAATACTTGAATATGTCATTCAAAAAATTCTCTTCCTTCCTGGTTGTAAATCATCCTATCATTTCCCAGGAGAAGGAGTGATTTTGTAGGAAAGGTATTTGAGATGCTAGCTAGATCGCCTAGAAGCTTCAGGCATTGGAAAGGCACTTCCACAATTGAAACAAGGTGGACATGGATGCTTGATATAATCGAATACTTAGTGAATTTCTTAGAATTTGTATATTTTTGAATGGATGGGAGCACTCCAACATTAGAAAAGCGTAATTGAATAAAGAACTTTAGTAGCCCAGATAATGAAAAATTTTCCTTATTTAAACATAGGCAGGAGGGGGGGTGGGAGGCAGGGTGGGGGTTGGAATAAATTTTCCAAGTGAAGATACAATTATTATTTATGATCTATATTTCAGTCCCTCTTTTTATTTATGAGCTCAATCGTGATCTCACAAGATAGGAGAAGACAAACTAGTGATTGTATATCAGTGATAATAAAGTGCTTTGTTGAGGAGAGAATATTGCAGCAATCAGGAACAAAGATGGATTTGGAGAATCTAGTGATGTATCTTTGTAAAAATGAAATTTTAAATAATTATCTAGATCACAAAGAACCTTTGTATCTATGGAGACTACCACAATACCACCAAGTTCATCTCCAAAATTTTCAAGTGAAAGCTTACTGAGTGATTATGTTCTTGTGCAATTGCCAATTACTAATAACTACAAACCATGCAGAAATGTTGTTTATGTTGTGATTAGAGTTCATTGTACAAAGATCAATGTTTCAATATTTTTGGTAATAAAAGACCCCAACTAGGTTTCATTAGCTTACTCGGTTAACCAAACCTGATTTCATCAATTTATGAGTACATATGACATTCTAATAGCTCATTGTGTGTGTTTGTACTACCTATTTCTTCTACTCAAGGAAAAAGGTCTAGAGAATATAAATCTCATAAGATATCAATGAAGTAGGTTGTGTGCCCTCTTAGAAGTGATGAGTATTTGGGAATAGACACTCATTTAAAATAGACAAGCTCCAAGAGTCCATTTCCAAAAATGTGAAATAATGCTCCAACAGGTGCATTGGCCAGAATGTTTGTAAGTATTGCTACATCATTTATTTGGTTGATTGAAGCATGGGGATCATACCTAAAATTGGTGGGAAATCTATACATAGACACTTAGACTAGAGGGTTATCAACCAATAACTAAGTGGGAGATGTTATTGAATCTAGATGGATAGAATTGGGGACTAGCTAACATTATGCTTCAAAAAATGTAAAAGAAAGAGTGCCCTTTTTTAATTGGATGGATGATAGCCAACTTAAGGCTCATGTTTGCAAAGACTTTGAGATAGTTGAAGCTCCAAATGATGAGGAATATATCCTCCTAGTAAGATTAATTCATGGGGATAAAATGTCTTAGAATTTCCTCAAAGCCAAACTGGGCCTATAGGACCCCAGCATATTCAAAAATAGCAATTCATCTACACTCTAGCACACATAGTCAAGTTTCTGCATGGCTATAATGAAGGTTCTAAAGAAGCTTCATAGATACATACACTCAAAACATAATTCTTTTTACTATGACTACCAAGAAGGTCAGTATTAAAATTGGAAACTAGGGCCAAATCCCACTTTCGACTGCTCCTATGAAGAAGATGATTGCAGCATTGTATTTATCTTTTCAAGAGGATCAAAATCAACCTAAAGATCATTAAATTTGGATAAGGAAAAGTATTCATTCCCTCAAATGAAATTTCATAAGGCATGACATTATTTAGGTAGGAAAAATCAAAAATCAAAAATTTGAATTTCCCTCCTCAAGTAATCAAGTCGACCTTCCCAAGAAGGATATAAATAACCTATCCTAGACACTTTGATATTCATTCTTCTCTCTAAAGTAGCCACAAAAGAAGGTGATTTACAGCGAACGAGATGAAGGCAAGGTTGGGTTCAATTTAGTCATCTTAAAAGGAAGAGTTGCACAAGATGGAGGACGAGATTGGTTTGGGCACATTTATGATTTGTTTTGGGCATTTTATCTTCATCACAAGTATAAGTTCAAGTAGATATAAGTCGCACCTATTAAGGGTGATTTTGATGAAAGTTTGGGACTGTTGTGAAGGTTTCATTCTCCTTGAAGCCATCCACACTAGTTTGGGTCACCTACAGCTAGGCCACAGGGCTTAAGAACCCTGTCCTGGAGGCTAAGAACCTACAATAAGAAAGCCATAGTTAGGGCTTCTTTATCATAAAGGTCTTTAAGGCTGTGAATGGGGTAGTTGCTGACTGCGTTTATGCCCTAGTCATTCCTACCAGAATTGCATAGAAACACAAGTCCTTGGAGCCTACACCAAACATCATATTTGCAGCCTTATTGGAACCATCCTCTTGTCTAAGGGCAGTGGTATTAAACCTTCTCATTTGCAAGTCATTTTGACTTTGAATTATTGAATTCTTTGTCTCTGTTGAACATTTCACATTAATGATAAGAATAATTGATAAAGGTTTTCCCCATCTTGGGGTTTTTCCCTAGCTTGAGCCATATTCGTGTGTTCTTCTGTCTTGTCTTGTCTTGTCTTCAACTTTTATTACTTATGTTCTTTCATTAATTACACTTATGATTAATGATATTTCTAATGGATTAATCATTAATGGGAAAATTATGTAACTAACCTAAGCTAAGAACATGTTAACTAAAAATTACCATGGTTTCAAAGCCAGGTGAGGACAAGCCCAAGCTTAAGATATTACAAGCTCCAAGAAGCACCTAATGAATTTCAGCAGAAGTCACCTTCAAAACTCTGTGGTAGGACAAGTCCGAGTTCAAAAAGGGTAATTTGTGACATTGTCTTGAAGCCTTCTACAAGCCCTAATTAGTGAACTTGGGCACAAATTCAAACAACAGCTCAGTCATCACAAACAAAAGCTGGAAGTCATCAAGGTATGTTTCAGAATTTGAGGTGTGCTTTTACGTGGTTTTAAGATATTTTCAGAGGTATATTTAGCAGTAAAACTTCAGAAGGAGATGTTTCCCTTCAAGATCCCTACCTCGACTATGAGGTATCATAGTAACATAAAATAATTTATATATCAAGAACTCCTAATCCCTTGGCCTGGTGGAGTTAAGACAACTCAAAGTTTACTATGATCAAAATTCATCAGTACTGTGGAAGATTGAGTAACTTGATTCCTATTCTCTGAAAAATTAGTAAGAATTATTGCTGGAATTATTGTAGTATCACAGTAAGAATAAAATGATAATATCAACCTTTGTTTTACAACAAAAATCTGAGCATTCTTTTGATGCGTGGACTTCTAGATATAGTGACCTTATCCTATAATTAGGACATCAAAGCACAAGCCTAAAAATGTTGCTACACTATAGCTCTGTAGTATAAATGAAGTCCATTTTAAATTAATCAAGAACACTATTCATAGAAAACAAGGGCATGTTTAATGGAAAACTTCAGATTCCATGCCATTTTTGAATTTCCAGGATAACACCCCTATTTTTGCATGATGAAATGATTTAAGCAATATCATAGCCAGGCATGTCTTGAAAACAACCTAGTTAAATGAGTTTTAGTCCAAATTACAAATTATTAGAAGGAAATACTCCCACATTTCACAACTGAAATAAATTATACAAACTCAAAAGAGAATCAATGCCTCAACTTAGAATTCAACCAGGAACAACGCACATACCGATCATGTTTTTGAAGTATGTCAGTCATGCAGCAATTATTTTGTTAATGAGCTTGCTCCAAGTCATATAATACTAAGTGAATAAATTTAGGTTAGCCATAAAATGAAGTATTGTTTATTGTTGAAAGTGCAGGGTCTACTGTAAAACACATGCAAGCTAATAAGAAGGGAAACTAAGTTCAAAACTATGTTTTTCACTTACTTTGTTAATGTTGGTTTAACTAATTTGTTTTCCTGTTTCAATCCCTTTTGTTGAGAAGCATGATTGTGCTGCTTGGCATGAAAGTAACATTGTTATTCCCTGTTCTGGGCATCATAGCAAAATATACACCTTGGTATTTTGGCTGGAAATCATAGAATAGATCCCCTGTTTTTTTTAGACTTGGTAATAACCTTGCTGGAGTTGAGAGAACAATGTTTCAGCTGTCCAAACAAATCAATACACATATTGTGCAGTCTAACTTTAATGTCCAGCAAAGCCCCAACCGACCTAATATATGATACAAGGTACCTTTTTTTACAACATTGTTACAAATTCTACCCAAATATAATTGCCTTTTTATTTGATCACATTAGAGAGGGTAAAGCTTAATAGACATCCACAAATTGATGTGCAAGAGCTTGGTGCTGAACTAGCAACCTGTACAAATGGATTTTTTTTATACCCTTTGTCTATTACCAAACCCAAAAAAAACCTTATTTCCTAATAAACCTTCAAGTATTTAGTTTTGATGTCTTAGGAGACCCTTATAATGATCCTCCTTTAAGTGGAGAAGTGAGAAGGGATTTTTGTTTTATAGGTCACAAATAGAAGTGTAACACCCCGCATGGATTACATGACCCTGCAGGTAACCACGTTCTATAGCACACATCATGATCAAGTTGTGCATTGACATGGAAAGACAACACTTAGCAATCCTAAGCAAAGATAAAGTTCATGTAATTCGGACTAGAAGGTGGGGCCAAGGTAATGCATATCTTACAGGTCCTTGCTTGAGGACTCAATAGGATCAGTGTAGCTCCAGATACATCTAGAGGGAATAGGTAAGTAGTTTTGGGTGTCTTAGTGGCCAAATATAGGGAATTTGACCTTCTAGAGAAAAGATACTAAGCCACAATTTTTAAATATATGGATAAAACCCACAAAGAAAGATTAAATCATACTATATAGCGTCTCTGAGAATATCAAGTGGAGATCCTCCATAAGGAGTTGCAATATGTACGTAGATTCATGTAATGTATGTGTTCATATGGGGTCATCATTAGGCTTGTCCAATTGCATAACAAGTCTGGGTGTTGCTATTACACTTTTCATTTAAAGTCACTTCATCAATAAAGAGAACCTTGCAATGTACCGAAGAGTTAAAGCTTCAAACAAATCCATGAATCCTAGAATAGGAAATGATATATACAACAAACCTCATCATAGACTGGACATGTAAAAGATAAGTGTTTCATGTTTCTTGTTGAAAAAATCATTTCATATTTTGGGATGTGATGATTGCCTCAACGCCAAACTAATGAGAGCAAACTTGAAGCTGGTTCAGGTATTATTTTAGTCCAAAAGGCATATTGATATAACCCAAATCGTAAATAACCTATTTCTTTCTTTATATATATGTAAAAATAATGCATACGCTTGACTTGTGAAGTTACATGAAGATATTCCCAAGAAAATCCTAACTGGTAGATTAAAAGATGGTTATGGTCACCTCCTTTGCTGAGAAACAAGAGAAAACATTCACAAAATATCAGAAATAGGGAAACAACAACCTTTGACACAGTGAATTATTTTGGAAACAGTTGCATCAAGCTCTTCAGGAACGCAAAATTACTTCAAGATGGCAGCAAATATCTAGAAGAAATAGAACTCCGCATCCTCAAGGCTTACATCTTTCAAAATTTTGTAAAGCCAATCAGCTTTAAGGACTTATAGTTGGCTCTTTAATTTAATAAAGCCAAGATAGTGTGAATCCCACAATTTCTATACAATCCAATCATTTTGAATGGCTTCTTAGATCACAGAAATTGAGAGTCATAATGGGTTTAGGCTTCATACTGGGGATTTCACCCGACATTCGTGACCGGAAAATTAACAGAAGAGATCAGTAGGAGTTACAAGAACATGTGATTTATTATTATTTTCATAGAATGCCCACATCAATGAATAAAAAAAAACACCAAAAAATAGACTATATTCCAGATTTGTTTAAGGAAAATAACTTGCAATTCTAGACCTAGGGTCACTCGCAGAATCAAATTTGAAACAGATAATTTTGTGTTACACAAAATGTCAAGGTGAAGACTAAAGGTGACTCTCGTTCAATTTTGTTTCAAGATGTTAGCTAAAATCCTTAAAATGGGACATGGAGGCTAGAATTGGGCTTAGATTCGGACTGAACTATGTTTATGTTCCTTAACCATTATGAATACTAAGAGCATTTGGGTTCTAAAATCCATATATTTATAGAAGAACAATTATTCGTTTGACACTAATTAAAATTTTCTTTTCATATCTTATGTATTAATGACGACCACGTTGACACAGTAATATGTGTGCCTACAATGGATGTACACTTTTAGTCCCACAGACCTACTTTCATAGAAATTTGTCCTGATATTTATAAATTTATCGAATATAATCTATTGATGAGAGTCCCATAAGCCTACTTTCATAGTCATTTGTCCTGATATTTATAAAATTATCCAATCTAATCTATTGATGAGAACCATATTGGATCAGTAACTTTATGAAACAAAGTCCCATCCATTTGGTGTTTATTTACTACTACTTGAGCCAAGAGATAAGCCTCTTTTAGCCTAGCCTTCTAGATACATATGAGTCTCAACAATAAAAAAGAGCTCGGGGCTCTACTTGGACAAAAACCACCTAATTTTCAGCCATAGATGCATAAAAACTACCATGAAATGTCCTTCAGGGATTCTTAGGTGGAACCCATATTGTATTGGATTGAAAAGATAATATTAGCCTCTACCCATATGTTGTTTGACACGTGTTTGTGTAGAAATAGAATAATGAAAAGCACAAAACCTTCACTATGATGAAAAAATAATCAATAACTATGTTAAGTATGGATGTTGGATATGATCCTTCACAACTACTCTTTAAAAAAAATTCAAGTCCATGATATTATCTTGGACTCATGGTTTATATTTTTAATATTTTGTACATAAAAATATAATAATTATACTGGAGTTACCAATGAGAATATCCCTGAAAATACCCACCTCTTGATTTTGTAATAGTTGGAATTTGAAAATTGAATGGCAGAATGTCAAAGGATTTTCAACACATCATTTGACATTCTTATTGCTTATAGTTTCAACTTATCTCAACCTATTCGATCTTTTTTCATGCACACAATTATTATCCAAATTTATAAGATAGAAAAAAACCGACAGTTAAGCTAGATGTTATTTCATAGTAGTCCAATGATGTCAAACTTCAAAGAAATCAAAAAGTTCCATTATCTTCATCAAGACAATATCATAGTTACAGAAGTGTCAAGTGTGTATGGCTATTAGTTACATGTTCATGTGCATCTCCTTCTAGTTATGCTTCTAAATATTATCACCTGGTTGGACCTAATTAAAATATGTCAAGTTGGAAATGTATAGTGTTTATGTTACGATGAGAATTGATTTTATTAGCTTCATTATAACTTAGTTTATGTCACTTAGATTTTTTGGCCAATACATATTTATTATTCCTTGGATACACCCTATATAATTCAGCTTCCCTGGCTGGCAGACAAGAGGCCACTAATTTTTCTGGAAAGACAGACTAGGCCAGAAAGATAGAAAAAAGCGGGAAATACAAGAGACAGTGCCAGAAATTTCACTTTGATATTTTGGCCAATACATATTCATTATTCCTTGGATAGACCATATATACTGTAACATAGCATAAATACATCTTAACCCTATAATTAACTCTCAAATTATTAAAAGTGTAGGCTTAAGCACAAACCATTTCACATCAACCCTACCTAAGCTATAGAACATCTCACTTCTCTCAACATAATTAATCCACAAACCATGAAAAAATATTCATTTTCTTCGATATTCAATGATGAGTTAATTAATATATCATTTCAAAGTGTTTCCTTTGATAATCTGTCAATATACACTTAAAAAAAGTATTTGATGTTGATCAATAGGTTCTCAAATTATGAAATCTACCCACACAAACTCTTTCTTGTAGTGATCATACGTTCTCAAATTATGAAATCTACCCATACTAAACCTTGCTTTTAGTGATCATGTCCATGCATAAGCTATGTGGAAAGTGAGCTAGCTTGAACCAATTGGGGCATAGAGTAAGCCCTGGGTAACTTTGGAAAAATAAATACCATCCCACACATAGAAATGGGAAGAGTAGTGTTTGGTAAATTTAGTGTGTCCTAAATTGTTACATTAACTTTTCAATCCAGGATTCGTAAGCTGACGAAGTGTGGCGAACTATATGTGCAAGATAACCTATCTCTTACTTTTTGTCATTTTTGGTTTTTTTTTTTTTTAATCTTGATTGCTTTCCTAATGTGGGATGGAAATTTTAAAAGACAAGTATGGATATAAATGTTCAAGGCAATGATGTCCTTTATAATGATTTCCCAAACTTCAAACTTCAAAAGGGTTTTAGAACATGCAATGAAAAAATTAATTCCTAAAATAAAATGAAAATGTGCCACTATACTAGTCAAACAAACAATGAACTATTGATCATGAAACTCATTATCCTTGCTGCTGTCTAAATACAAAAAGAAATTGTGCTCAAAGAAATCCAAGAATTGCAAGCAAAGTAAAGCTAAATCAAATTACATCAACTCATATTCTGACCCCTCACCATTAGTCTCGCTATGGCTTTTGGAGGTAATCATAAACAACTTGAGAAATCTGATATCTAATTTGCAGTAAAATAAACTAATATCAAATTACACACTCATACTTCAATCCCTCACCATTAGTCTCGCTATGGCTTTCGGAGGTAACTGATAATGACATGAGTAATTTAATATCTAATCTAACTAATTAGAACAAATGTACAAAACTGAAATAAATAAAACATTGCTGGAATTAAAAGCTAAGAAAAATAAATTAGCAGAAGGACAAGACTGATTCCATGTCATTAATCATTGTAAAACTATGTGTAAATTCTCGGGTTGCCTATTGTAATCTGGAACAAAGACACTGATCAGTTAACAGCAGTATAAAGCATGAAAAATTATGGACAGAGATGAAACGTTAATACCATAAGAGATGTAATATATACATGTGAATAACTATGGCATAATGTACGTAAAGAAATGAAGCATGAAACTATACAGAAATACACAAAACCTCGGTGTGTGCAGGGGCCCTCTGCAAAATCCTCGGGCAACAGCTATCAACCACGAATTATGATTATGAACATAGTCTTCTCATATATTCAAAATGCAGTCATAACAAGAAAAAAAATGTTACAGCACAGTGGGCTTTCTTTTCAGCGAAATTACATCACAGAAAAACTAACTATTATGCGTATGAGAACGCATTATTTATAACAGAGGATGACACAACTAATTTCCTACAGTCTACGCTGATAGAATACACGTGAACAACCACGTCCAGAAATCTAGCATCATGGCTGCCATGAAGATTAAATCTATGGAGAGTGGTCGTTGGATTCGGCTTATGGAGAAGTTTACAGGTGTTTATATGTCCCCTAAGACTAAGGAATGGCCACGCAAGTCTTCACGTGGTTAAAAACATAGTTCTGTCACCGTAGGACTCTTAGGTTGACCACCGCTTGCCTTCCTTTGACCACGGCCTTCTTTTGTGAATTCGACTGAGCCAATGGGACTCAGTCCATATCCACGTCATTTCCAACTTGCCCATGTGTCTTGATTTGCTTGAAGACACCTGCAATATAGACTTTAACAAAATGGCTGTGGAAAGTTGAAGCAGCTGCGGAAAGTGACAAGATTCCACAGCTTAAATGAGAAAAAATCTAATTCAAAAAGCAGACACAAAACATAGTTAAAAAACACTTTAAATGCTCTTTTATGATTAATATGCAATGATGTTGATGACTTAGGAGGTCCAGGTAAATGGAAAAATTCTAGAGAGGTGTATAGAAAAGATGCAAGTTTGGGACTCAACATACGCCCACTGTGAAGGTGTTGCATGTCCCCATGCAACCAAAATTTTGATCATCCTCCTTCAACTCATATGCCCTAATACCTCTGCCAGTACATCCAGTCCTCTTCTCCTCTTCCTTGGTGCTGCTAACATCCTGGGCTTCTTCATCAAGCATCTGAATTTGAGATTAATCAGTTCTCTACTTAACTTCTGGCATTTCTTCGTCAATTTCCTGTTCTTTTTCTGCCACAGTCCCAGATGTAGCATAGTGTTGTCATGAATGATATTGTCCAATCTGTTTTTCTCCTTTAATGCCTCATTTTCATTTTTAATATGTCTATTTAAAACCTCCAACTCAAAGACTTCTTGTTTCAACGATTGGACTAGAGCTTCTTGTGCTGTGTGAGGCTAAGTGGATGAAGTGCTGGGACCCGTGGTTGTTCTTTCTAAAGATTCTATGTAATCATACACCTCCTACTGCTTTGGATCTATCTCGAGTGTCGTTTTCCTTGGGTTGTCCCCAAAATGCTGTGGAGGAGAATTGATTTCAAAATCTGGCCGAAAAGGACTCATGTCAACATCTTGAGGACTAGTTTCAACATTTGGCTGAGAATGAGGTGGACTATGTTCAATGTTTGGTTGAGAATGATATGGACTATGGCCAGCTGAAGTTTGTTCAGGTGTTACTTCTCCCAAATCAATAAAATGGGGTCCTTTTTTTTGTGCTTTCCTCCATTTTCCTTTAAGTCTGCTGCTTCTTCTTACATACTGTGGACTACTGTCTTTTTCCTTTTGTTTTTCTTTTCCTTTCTTTTGGGCCATAGCTGACTGTTCCTGAAGGTGAACTAGTCTCTCATATAATACTTGATGGTCTTCTTCTGAGGAAGGGGTTTGATGCACAGCCTCAATGCTTCTTTTCTATTTTGATTTTGTTGGCTTTTTACCCTCAGTCTTTTCCTTCCTCCTTTTAGACAGTGTTTCTTCTCTACTATTTCTTTCAACTGTGTTAGTAGGAGTGCTTTGAGTTTTATCATATGTTCTCTTTCTTCTACTTCTTTTTGGTATAATGCCTTCAGGGGTTTCTTGGGGTTCTTCAAAGAAATTTCTAATTAAAAACTGCTCCCAGGTGTCCTTTTTCTCTTTTAATTGTTTTTCTATCAAGATTTTCACAAGACCATGGTGATACAAATGTGGTTCTATGTCCCCCAGATGCTTTTGGATGGTTACAGACATATTTTTCAAAATATCTAGTAAAAATTATGGCAGATTGAGGGTCTGGTTGTCTAGAAAATTCATCAATAGTTGGGTATGATACATGTACATTGATCCAAAACGTCCCTCACAGGTGATAAAATTTTGAATAACCAATAGTAAACTGGCCCACTCTTCTTTTAAAGCATGAACAAGAATTCACTTTTTGAAAATGGTGACATCCATACCTGGGTTACGTAGGATCACTCTCCAAACTTCCTCGCCAATGCTCTTGTTCTTGAACTAGCGTTCACCTTCTCGAGGGAGTTCTATAGCAGCTGCTATGGATGCCTCAGTCACCATAAATTTGAGGTCCCCAATTTCTACCTCCAGACCGTTGAAATACCTCACAAAAGCTTTCGTTACCTCCTTATTATAGCCTTTAAACTTTTGAATAAACCGAAGCCATTTCTCCTTTTTCAATATGTCTTTGACTTGCGGGTATCCTTTCATGAATTTGGGTCCCTCTGATTCTGTTCTCAACAGCTGACCCATCCTTCCTTCTGTTCTTTAAAAATCATCTGCGTGAGGAGGGTTTAGCGGAGGTAAGACGGCTGAATTAGCGGAAATGAGCAGGGTTTATGAAGGAGACCAGTGACTGTAAGCGGATATCAGAGAATAAGTACACTGAATGAAGTGGAACAGAGAAAAAAATGGGGTGAAGGCACGGTGAAAATGCAGTCGTGAGGTCAATAGAACAGTAAGGGGAGTAAAACACATCTGGCAGTATTTAAAATTGGGTGGCTGTAAGCACGTTTATGAAACGGCTATGGATTTTGTGCGCCTGAAAGAAGTCGTAGTCAGATCAACCATGTTTCATAATTACAAGTGGAGTATCAAAGTACGAGTGAAGACCGGAGGCTTGATTATGAGACCGTTTAAAAATGAATGCAAGGATTGTGGGGGGATCGTATAGGGATCGTGGAATGGTTACGAAGTTGTCAATGCAATCATTGCATATAATGGAGCTATGGTTTATAACTATGTAAAAATGTGCTTGAATGCCATTTGAAATAAATTTCTACTCATACCTTGGAATTCTTGCCATTTTTCATTAGTCTTCAATCAGTTGCTCCTCGTTAATGCTTTTGAATGCCTCATGTCTTCATAATATGTCCTCATACCTGCATTTGATTTCATGATTGTTGAACTAACATCTGACTGTAAATTTTTGAAAAACAGAGTGGTGGCTGCAGAAACTGCTTCTGGCTGCGGAAACTGGTGTCAACTGCGGAAACTGACACAACAATTATTTGGGTGAATGGAGATGGATAGATGATAACTGATTGAATGAAAATGGTCATGAAAGAAAATTTTTATTGGTGAAATGAAATGAAATAGATGAAATGGAGTGAAATGAAATGAAGTGGAGTGGAATGAAGTGGAATGAAATGGAGTAGGTTGTCATAAAACTTGTGAAATGAGAGAGAGAGATTTTTTTTTTGGAAAATATAGGGTGTCAGGTGTTCCTGATTTTCACCCTACATTTTCTGTATAAGACTGCCAATCAGTGATTGGTTTTTAGGCTTATACAATTTTTTTTTTTTTTTTTTGAAACTGAAAAGAATAAAGGCTAGGCTGGTGGAGAAGAAGGATTCTTCTTCACCAGCCTTATTGCAGAATTATCTTGAAACATTTTGACAAATTCCTCTTTTGAGAGTGGCTTATGATAGATCTTTAATCTGTGGCCATTCATAATAAGAGGAGTTTGAGATTCATCAATGGTCTTGATTCTTACCGCTCCATTGCTAAAGATCTTGTCAATCTCATATGGCCCAAGCCAATGAGTCTGAAATTTTCCTTTAAAATCTTTAAACTTGGAATCAAATAGCAATGCCCCATCTCCTTCTTGAAACTTCTTCTCTTTGATGTATTTTTCATGCCATTTAGCTCTTTGATATTGAACTAGATCAGTTCTTAGAATTGCCTCTTGTCTGATCTCATCTAGCTCATTCAACTGCTCCATTCTATGCTTTTGGGCTTCTGATAGATCCATCCCCAACTGAACTGCTATCTTGAAGGTTTTGACTTGGAACTCAATGGGGAGCAGGATTTCTTTCCCATAAACAAGTTCATAGGGAGAATGTCCTGTTGTATTTCTCCATGTAGTTCTATAGGCCCACAAGGCTTCAGGAAGCCTTTCTGCCCAATCTCTTCTGTGTAGATGAACACTTTTGGTGATGATACTTTCGAGAAATTTGTTTGTAGACTCCACTTGACCATTTGCTTATGGGTGGTAGGGAGTATATCTTCTGTGCTTGATTTTGTATTCTTCCATCAGCTTCTCCACCAGGTTGGATGTGAATTGGCTTCCCTGATCTATCACAATTTCTCTTGGAACACCAAAGCAAGTAAAAATATCCTCATAAAGAAAATTAACAACTGATTTTTCAGTAGCAGACACTAATGCTTTGGCTTCCAACCATTTAGTAACATAATCAGTACAAACCAATATATACTTCTTTTGCTTAGATGGTGGATTAATAGGTCCAATGAAATCGAAAGCCCATTTTTCAAAGGGTTCGATGAGTACCTATGGTTGCAATGGCATTTCATTTGAAAGGGTAGGTGTCCCTACTCTTTGGCAGTTATCACACCTTTTGACATATTGTTTTGCATCTTTGAAGAGGGAAGTCCAATAATATCCTAAAGAGAGGATTTTATAGGCTGTCCTTTTGTTAGCAAAGTGTCCGCCGCATGGTTCATCATGACATGCTTTGAGGATATTAGGCATTTCATCCTCCCTGACACATCTTCTAATCACAAGATCTGGCCCTGTTTTAAACAATTCGTTAGAAATCCATGAATATTTTGAACTCCTCACCGAATAATATTTCTTCTTTCACTTGGAAATAAATGTGGAGCGCGTCTTCCACTGTAACCAACAGTTAGCAATATTTACAGCATACCAAGGGGTCTTGGTGAGTCTTTTGCAAACAAGTACTCATCATCAGAAACTTATCCCCCACGGGAGAATCTTTCTTTAGTATTCTGAATCCCAGATAAGAAATCAGCTACCGTATTTTTGTTTCCCTGGTCTATCCAACACAATAATATTCGAATTCTCGCAAAAGTAGGAGCCATCTTGTCCCTGCTGCCATTAGTAGCGAGTTTTTCCATTAGATATCTAATCGCATAATGACTGCTGATGATGAATAAAAGTTTCATGGCCTCGTTATATAATGCTCTAAACGTGATTGCACGAACATGTTCATCAGCCTAAAAACTCTTTTTCGCTTTACGGTATAGTTCAACTCCAATGGGAGTCAAATTTTTACCGGTATAGTAAAGTGGCATGAGGGACTAAATCACTTTTGACCCAACACAGCTCCTAGAGTTGTGTCCGAAGCATCCGTAGAAATATGAAAGGAGTTTCCAATTTGGTCCTCTCAAGATAGGTGCTTTAGATATTCTTGTTTTCAAAGTTTCAAAGGGTCGATTGACAATCGATCCCGGCTGAATTCACGCCTTTTGTATATGGCGATTTGAAGAGTGGAGATGCTATTTTTAGTGAAGTTTTTCTATAAATCTTCTATAGTATCCTGATGAAATCCTAGAAAACTTCTAACATCTCTTTGACAATTTGGAATAGGCAACTTGGAGATAGCTTTCAACTTTTGATCTATCAACCTTAATCCCATCTCCTCGAAATATGATGCACCAAAACAATACCTTCGGTAAAACATCATAAAGCATTTTTCATGGCTTAAATGAAAGGTTTGTTTCTCTACATCTGCTATAAGGACTTTTTCCAAATTTTCTAATGCCTCTTCAAATGAATTACCATAAACTATAAAATCATCCATATAAACCTCTACACAATCTCATGGATTAGATCGAGAAAAAATCTCCTAGTACTCGCTCACGGAATGTTGCGTGCATTACGTACAACCCAAAAGGAAGCACTTTGGATAGGTAGTCCCCCATGGACGGAGTAAATGTGGTCTTATCTTGATCTTCGGTGCTACATCGACGTTTGATTATAGACACACCTAAAACCATCCAAAAATGAAAAAATACTTTTTGCCTACTAATTTATCTAATACACTGATCGATAAAGGGCAAAGGAAAGTGAGTCCTTCAAAGTTTCTCTGTTCACCTCGTAATCAATGTTACATACCCTCCATTTGCCATTCTTTTTAGGTACTATAACCAAAGGAGAAACCCACTCGGCTATCCGAAATTGGATAAATGAAGTTTACATTGAGTAGTTCTTGGAGCTACGCTTTTCACTATCTCCCTAAGTTTTGGATTCATCCTTCTTTTGATTGTCCTCGATTGGTCTACCTGCTCCTCAATATAGAGCATGATGGATGCAAGTCTTGGGATCAATACCTTTCATATCAGGTACTGCCATGCAAATGCGACCTAGAATGTTTTTGCAAGATTTTGGTTAGTTCTTCCCTGCTTTGTGACTTCTTCTCAAAAATTTTGTTGATATTTAATGCTCTCCGGAAAAATCTCTACTGGTAGAACTACCGAACTTCTTCCATAGAGTAAAAGAGGCGTGTCAATGTGATGATAATACCTTCCTTCGTCGGTTTCAAAGTCGAAATTGTCGTGGGGTCACATTCGAAGATGTCTCAAAAATTTTCTAATGTGCGGAATTTGACTCATCCTCACTTTGATTTCGAGAAATGGTAAAAGACGAGGTTGTATAGGTGTCCTCATCATCGACCCATTCATTGTCTCCTACTACGTGATTGATTTTTGCTTTGGAGGATACAAATTGAATTTCTCATGTCGAATTACCATTAGAAATGTGCATATCCCCGGATCTACAACTAGTGAAAGCATCAGTGTAAGCTAGCACAAGGTCTTCCTAAAGATACAGTGGGTGCCCTCCTATAGATTACTCTTGGGAGCCAAAATCATAAAAATCTACCTTTGGATATTCCCAAGAATTCATGAGGCTGGAATATATTCTCAATACGCCATCTGGTTTGATAATTGATCGATCTACAAGTTGCGGTAAAGTAGGTGTAAAAAGAAGATTATGTAGTTTTTGAATACGTCCCATAGTTTGTCTCACTCATAATGTTGATATCAGCCCCCTAAGTCCAATCAATGTGTTTTGGAAATTTCTATCCCATTTATGTGTTTCTTGGACGATTGGACTACCCGGATCCTACATGCTTCGCATGGTAATTTTTCGCATCATGATATCCGTAGTTTTTCCTGCTGTGTGGATTCTTCTTGTATCTCTTAGTTTCCTTCCCAGGTCTTTTTGAGACTCAACTCCTTTATTATTTTTGCTAGAATAGGAATCTCTCTAATGGCTTGCTAGCGAGAATCTTGATACAAACATTCTTTAATTCATCTAGAAAATCATAGTTAGGCAAGCAAGATCCAATTCCCTTTGTCAATTTGTAATCTTTCGGTGGAAAGGAGGTGTGGATGAAAGATGCGGAGTTGCTCAACTATAGGAGTTGTGAGTTAATCTCTTTTCTATCTCTTTTTGAATGTTTGAGTTTTGAAGAGATGCTTCCTCGAGAGACCCTTATTGACTTTAAGAGAGTCCTCCTTAGAGGTATCTTGCTCTTGGACATCTATAGAAAGGTTTTTCTAAAACTCTTACCAGACCTCGAGGTTGTACATCATTAGAGAGGAACAATCATATAGGTAGGAAATTGTTGTCCTTCTATCATGTAAGTATTTTGAGGACTTATTGTTAGGATTTGGCAATGGGCGAGACTTTCGGAAGTTGATTTTTATTTTGTTGGAATGGAGAGCACGCAGGTTGAGGAGTCGATTTTGTTGAGAAGGTTTTTGTTGTGGAAATGGCAATGAAAGTTGTAGATTTGGGTTTGGAAGTTGTGGAGCTTGTTGATTTTGAAAAGATGGAGGATATTGATAAAATTGAGCAAATCTCCCATAAGGATTTTGGGACGCCTTTGTACCCGTTGACCGTGATATGGATTTTTGAGAGTTGGGGCCAAGGTTGTTGCCAAGGATTCCGATTTGGTGGAGGTTGAAAATTCACTTAGGGGTTGTTAAACCCTTGATTTTGTCGTCTCTGCCAGGGTCTTCTTGCAACAGAGAGAGATTCTACTGAATTTGGATCTTCTTGAAAGATAGCTTTGAGTCCGGGGAATTGAAGGACAATCCTTGGTCTCATGACCTCTCACGAGACAAATCATACATGTTTCTACAACTCTTTGCATCCATGGGACATTCCCTTAAAGCATGTTTCTTCCTACATTTCAGACAAAAGATGGCTAGAGCATCGGTTTCTGATTTACTCGCTTTGTTTTCGAATTTTGCAATGGTGTCTAGTTGTTCACTAAGGTCTCCCTAAGATATCAGTTTTGAATTCATCAAAGCATATTTCCAATCTCTTCCCTACTTGCGGTCTAGTTGCTGATTTTTTTGCGATAAGAGAAGGATCTCTAGGCCCTTTTCCCATTTTAGATTTTCCTCGAGAGATGGATACAGTAGTCTGTTATGTCACCGAAGTGTTGAGAAAATGTCTCCTTTCCCCATCATGTTTAAAATATCTATCCATTCACCTCTCGATGGCTTTTCATCAGAAGGGATTTCAAAAGCTTTCATCTAAGTTGCTCATGTTTTCTCTTTTTAAGTTGTGTTTGAAATCTTTCAAGTAAATCCTCCAAATTTTCATCTTCTTTTTGCACCATTTTGAATACCTCATCCTTGTGATTGGTGGGCATACAATAGTCCAAGTATCTATCCAAAAATGTTTGTTTCATATCATTCCAAGTCCTAATATATTGGGTGGCTAATCCCATGAACCATTTCAAAGTGGCTCCCTTCAATGTTGAAGGAAACAGTTTGAGTTTTTGAGAGTCTTCCATATAGTCATAGGTTCGGCACACAACTTCAAACTCAAACAGAAATGTTTCAGGATCCTCACTTCGCAATCCATAAAAGTTGGGGAGGACAGATCGTGAGATGTTTTTCATCATTGTATGAGTTTCCTCATCAACTATAGGGAATCCAAACAAGTTGTCTCCTTCCCTATTTCTTCCATTATTACCTCCACCATTGTTGCCTGCATTGTTTCCTCCTCCTCTACCTCTACCTCTACTTCCGAATCCATCTACTACTTCCTCTGTCATGATAATTTCTTCAGAATCCTTTGGTTCTTCTATCAAGGGAGGATGAGAGGGAGTTTCTTCCTTTCTTTTTCAGGTAATTCTACTTCTTTAATAAAGAAAGGGTCTCCTTCTGAATGAGATTTGGTAGATGGTGTAGGAGAATCCTCTAATTCAGCTGCTTCTTGAATTCCAGGAATCTTAAGGCTAGGGGTAGATGGTGGTGAATCTTGTCTATGCCTTGAAGAAGATGGAGTTGTGAAAATCGAACTTTTGGCTCTAGCTATAAACCTTCCCCTAGAATCTCTTGCTCTATGCATGTCATTTTTTATTTTTAAGTTGGGCTAATAATTCTCTTTCTGATCTTCCAGGTCACACTAGGTGCAAGAAGAGAGCATACTTAAGAAATTATTAAACCAATAACTCTCTTTTCTGATCCTCCAGATCACACTAGGTGCAAGAGGAGAGCACACTTAAAGAAGTTATCAATTTTTCCCTTCTTTTTATTGTTTTTTTTTTTATTTTAAGAAATTGGCTACCTAGTTACACTTCCCCGGCAACGATGCCAAAATGTTTGGTCAATTTAGTGTTTCCTAAATTGCTACATTAACTTTTCAATCTGGGATTCGTAAGCTGACGAAGTGTGGCGCAATATATGTGCAAGATAACCTATCTCTTACTTTTTGTCGTTTTTGGTGTTTTTTTTTTTTTTTTTTTTTTGTAAATCTTGATTGGTTTCCTAATGTGGGATGGAAATTTTAAAAGACAAGTATGGATATAAATTTTCAAGGCAATGATTTCCTTTATAATGATTTCCCAAACTTCAAACTTCAAAAGGGTTTTAGAACATGCAATGACAAAATTAATTCCTAAAAGAAAATGAAAATGTGCCACTATACTAGTCAAACAAACAGTGAACTATTGATCATGAAACTCATTATCCTTGCTGCTGTCTAAATACAAAAAGAAACTGTGCTCAAATAAATCCAAGAATTGCAAGCAAAGTAAAGCTAAATCAAATTAAATCAACTCATATTCTGACCCCTCACTATTAGTCTTGCTATGGCTTTCGGAGGTAATCATAAACAACTTGAGCAATCTGATATCTAATTTGCAGAAAAATAAACTAATATCAAATTACACACTCATACTTCAATCCCTCACCATTAGTCTCGCTATGGCTTTCGAAGGTAACTGATAATGACATGAGTAATTTAATATGTAATCTAACTAATTAGAACAAATGTACAAAACTGAAATAAATAAAACAGTGCTGGAATTAAAAGCTAAGAAAAATAAATTAGAAGAAGGAAAAGACTGATTCCATGTCATTAATCATTGTAAAAATATGTGTAAATGCTCGGGCTGCCTATTGTAATCTGGAACAAAGACACTGATCAGTTAACAGCAGTATAAAGCATGAAAATTATGGACAGAGATGAAACGTTAATACCATAAGAGATTTAATATATACACGTGAATAACTATGGCATAATGTACGCAAAGAAATGAAGCATGAAACTATACAGCAATACAAAAAACCTCGGTGTTTGCAGGGGCCCTCTGCACAATCCTCAGGCAACAGCTATCAACCACGAATTATGCTTATGGACGGAGTCTTCTCATATATTCAAAATGCAGTCATAACAAGAAAAAAAATGTTACAACACAGTGGGCTTTCTTTTCAGCGAAATTACATTACATAAAAACTAACTATTATGCGTATGAGACCGCATTATTTATAACAGAGGATGACATAACTAATTTCCTACAGTCTGCGCTGATAGAAGACACATGAACAACCACGTCCAGAAATCTAGCATCATGGCTGCCGTGAAGATTAAATCTATGGAGAGTGGCCGTTGGCTTCGGCTTATGAAGCAGTTTACAAGTGTTGATATGTCCCCTGAGACTAAGGAACGACCATGCAAGTATTCACGTGGTGAAAAACAGAGTTCTGTCACCGTAGGACTCTTAGGCTGACCACCGCTTGCCTTCCTTTGACCACGGCCTTCTTTGGTGAATTCGACTGAGCCAATAGGACTCGGTCCATATCCACGTCATTTCCAACTTGCCCATGTGGCTTGATTTGCATGAAGACACCTGCAATATAGAATTTAACAAAATGTCTGCGGAAAGTTGAAGCAGCTGCGGAAAGTGACAAGATTTCGCAGCTCAAATGAGCAAAAATCAAATTCAAACAGCAAACACAAAACATAGTTAAAAACCACTTTAAATGCTCTTTTATGATTAATATGCAATGATGTTTATTACTTAGGACGTCCAGGTAAATGGAAAAATTCTAGAGAGGTGTATAGAAAAGATGCAAGTTTGGGACTCAACAAGTAGCTACAAAGGGAATTGAAGTGTTTCTATGAGATCCTAAGGCTCCAAAACAAGTAATAGTTTTGTTCTAACAATAAATGTGGAGAAAAGGAAACTTTGAAAAAACAACTATTGGAAAAAATCTTGAACAAATTGGTGAAGGAGCTCAATGCCTAAATCTATACAATTAGCAAGTTGAAGGAAGAAAATATTAAAGAGAAGGAATGAACTAGACTATTGGATGTATTTTCGAGATTAGAAGGAGCAAGCACACAACATTTTAAACCCTTAATTAGATGGAATTGTGTATATCTAGAAAACAAGATATTCTAGGTCACGGAGTATATAACAAACCAATCAAGATTGTAGGTGTCAATAATCCAAGGAAACCAATGGAGTAATTCCTAATAAGCAATGCACATTATTCTCTATCTAACATCACTTTTTTTTTATTTGAACTTTGGTTTTATCGATTCTCAATTGACCTTAGTTTTAACTATAAAACAAATATAAGTATTGGTATTATTCGAGCCAATGATTCATCAATGACTACCAGGGTAAGTCATCATGAATGGATGTTGTGATTTTTTCATTAGGAATGGATGGCCATTGTTGTGATTTTTTCATCAGGAATGGATGGCCTTCGTTGTGATTTCTACAAGGCCATGTTGGACACAATACAAGATGATTTCTATTGTTTGACAACTGAATAATTCTCTTATAAAAGGCTATCTAAATCTCTTAATCAAGGCCTTAATAAACTCATTACCAATAATGTAGCTAGGGGCACCATTGGAAAATGTAGGTTGGAGGCTCATTACTTTCCTTTGCATTTCATACAAGATCATTTCCAAAAAAATGCTCTGCAAATACACTCAATTGCGTGGAAGGTAGTTAAACAAGAGTAGACAAGTTTTTTATAGGGTCCAATTATTCTAGACATGTAATCTAGACTTGAGAGACTTTGGAATGGGCTCCAAATAGTGGCTATCAAGCTTATTTTCTGCAGATTGGAGCTTCATCATAGACATGTTGGTTTTTCTTGGCCTTTGTACCATGATATGTGGCCATGGTGAACACACTATTCTCTAATGCATGACCGTTTCTCCTTGTTAATAACTCATTATCCCCTCAAATTTTGTTGAATCAATCTATTTGTCAAGTGTGATCCTTTTCCCTTGATTTGTGTGTTTGACAATGGATGTCTTGGATCACCTATTTGAAGTTGTTGGCATTCAGGGGCAAGTGAAGGACATCCTACATCTTGATGGGTCAGACATGCTCAACAATCATTTTGCTAATGGATCCTTTATTTCTATGAGTGTTAAGGAGAGCTTGGTCAATGGTGCTCATACATGTGTGGACATATTTCTCCCTACATTGGATGTTGTGATTAGTGACCAAGAGACAAGTTTTTGGTTGTTAGAATTAGACTCTCATCTTACTATCTTCCCACAGCTTCGACTTATGTTTGACCCGGGGTAATTGTGAGGTATCTAGGCATTGCATTTGAAGTGGGGCTTTCACCAGATGCTATCCAAGATTGGTGTACCCTGCCTTCAACAATTTTAGAGTAAGCCTTGATTTTGGCATCATAAGGAAATCTCATTAGATGGGAAGTTGACAAGGGTTGGACAAAGTATGGTGGGAAGAACAATATTCCACGAGGATTGGGGGGGCTCATCCCTCGCCTGACATGTTGAAAAAGAACATTGTGACATCGAGGCTAGTTTGCAAGGATGCAGGGTGGAGCTTTGGTCATTCCTTGTAGTAGTATCAACCACAAAAACTTTAACCTTTGTTGCTTTAGCAGAATCTATTAGCTCCAACTTTCAATGCAAGATGCGATGTTGGTTGGTCTAGAAGAGAGGTGAGAACACAAATTACATAGTTTCTAATATGATTGAAAGGATAATCAGGACCTATATTTAGTTCTCCTTTAATGCAGGGCTACTAGTGTGCTGCCTTTTATGGAAATTGTAGCTATCTTGTCCACTCTTCCTTCATTGGATTTGGCAGTGATTAAATTTATATTTGAGCATGAAGTTAGTAATTGTCCACTTTTTGTTCCATGTGGTGTGATGAGGTACATCACTAGTTGTTAACTGAGGGTGCATTATTGATAAGAGATGCTGAAACTTTAGATTTGGTAACCTATACAGGCTTTATTTCTGCATTGCTAGTCTTACAAAAGAGGATACTAATATAAGCTCCATCATATATATGCTTCCACCTTTCGATTTTTTGTTTTTAAATACTTTTCTGTAAATATAAGACATATTTTGACAACAACAACAAAAAATAATGGATGGCCTGCACTAAAAGCTATTTCTTTTTTGCATTCTTCATTTTTGTTGGAGCAAAAAAAGAATGACAGTCACTAGAAAAATATGCATACCATCAAGATTAGAGGTTGGCTAAGCCAGTGAAAAAAAATTCAGTGCCATGGAGCACATGGTTCTGTATTGGGATAGTAAGGTATATGTATATAATAAGTTGAAAGGAGTACCATGTATGCTTAGATGGCATAACTTCTGATATAGTTTATCTTAGCTTGAAAGACTTGTTAGATGGGACTATGATAAGAAACTATCAACCAACACAAAAAATACTAATGGGATTTCAACTTTCAAGGGCTTTTCTAGAAGCTAGTCCATTTAGTCATGATATATAAAGGGATTATCTAGTATAAAATACATAACATGATGCATATCAAAATGTATGATGACAAGAAAGAATCACTACTGCCTCCTGCAGGGGGTTCAATAGGATGGCCAGTGTGGGCTAGAGAAGGCTAGCTAATAGCCCAACCAACAAAGCTCTTTCCTAAGAAAACACAGTTAATTATGGAGACACTAGAATAGACAACTTTGGATGGTCCAGCTAATGCTTCTTCACTTAACCATGGGTGTGGGAAACATCCTAACCAATCTTGATACGTTACTATCAGGCAGGGGTGAAGCGCTACTCACTCAGTGCTTTCAAATCATCATTGACTGATTTCCATGCCTAGGGATGGTATAAACCTCTTAGACATACTCTCCATACCAAAGATAATATATAGGCAAGCAACTTGACCTGCTTACCTACTGATTGAATGGCTTTCAATCCATGAATAATCTAGCTCAATCGTTGGAACCCTAACCCCATCCATGTTCCACTACCCTGCCATCATTTGATTGAACTAAAAAATTCTGTGCCAAAACCAATGCATCGAAATACACTCTGTGCAAAAAATGGATTTCACGGCATAGTAACCTCAATATACGCAGTCGTACCCTCTTCCTGTCTGGTCTCAACATCATATGAATCGTACTTCCTTTTCCTTGAATAATTCATCTTCTTATGAAGATTCATTCTAAATTTTTGCGCATTAATCAAATTCGTTACTCATTAGGAATTATCCTTAGTCCTTATGCTCCTCATTTTTGGGGTCATCAAGGGGGTGCCTAGCTGTGCTACAAGATTTTTTTGTGCTCACTCTTTGGTGGAATTTAAATTTGTCTTATAGTCCTAAGGATGGGTGGTATTGGCAAGGCTTATTACTGCTATGCCTTCTTTACCAATATCATTTTCCTTGCCCAAGCTATATGTTTATATGAAGGTACGATGCTTCGTATCTTTATGGCGATCGATGTTGGTAGAGGTGATTTCACAGCCCCATGTTGTCTCTCATGCCATGCTGATATTGCTTCTTATGTTAGAGGGTGAGATGCGTGCATTGATTGGTAAGGTGGATGTTAGTTTCAGGAAGGTGGTTGCCTGGCTGATTGCCTTCCTTGTAGAGCCTCAAGCCTCTCACTTGCACACTTTTCTGGGAGAGGTAGGGGAATCTTTCAAATCAGAGATATCTTTTACCGATCGGACAACCGACCAATCAATTCTTGTTAAAATTGGACAACTAGGTCCAAACTCCATGTTGTGATGCTCAGATGAAGATACCAATATTTTTATTAGGTTCCTCTTTTGGAGAGGTGTAAGATAGATATAAAATTGATCTTAATCTGATGAGAAAAACATTTATTTTGAATTTATTTTAATAATTTCAAATATGTGCAGGTCGGCCTTAAGGTTTTACACCCCTAGGAGATGTGTCACACATCTCAATGATGGATATATATATAGTCAATGTTGGAGAGCATTTCACTCACTCACTCATCATACACATCTCCTCCTCTGATTAGATACAAGTATCTGAGAAGCATTTCTCACGGAGGAAAAAGGAAGAAGTTGCTGAAGTTGGAAAAAGGACGAAATTTCTGCAGTTAGGGTTTCCAAGAAAGTTTGACCAGTGTTGACTTTGGTCAATGCATGGTCCGAATTGGCTTAAATTTGGTGGAGAGTTCGATTTTTGAAGGCCATACTCATTGGCACAAAAATAGAGGTCAAAATGTTGACCAAATTTGGAGATGCATTGACTTTATTGCTGCTGCCCTGTGTTGACTTTTTTGGGGTTGACTTTCAGTTGAATGGGTGACTGATTTGAGGACTGTTGTGACACATTCTGGGTTGGCTGACCAAGGATACTTTTCTAGTTGAAGCATCATGTTGACCGCCATAATGCACCACCACATTATTCTGTTTCTGGTTTGTCTTCTATAGATCCACTGGTCTGTTCTATCAGCATTTTACTTGACTGTTTATGTGATTGTTGTAATAAAAGGTAAAGCTGCATCAAGCATAAAACATCTACATAAATTTACATGGTATCAAACCTAAGGTGAAGACAAGCCCTATTTGTAGCGATCGCTGGAAAGGATAATGGGTTCCACAAGCTATAGCTTCAAGGAGGAAGACAAATTGACTGGGAATGATGACTTCCATGCTTGGAAAATGATATTGGATCTCAAATTGGAAGACCAAGATGTCATGGACTATGTGCGGGGTAAAATCCAAGAACCTCCATCCACTGCTACTGCTGCTGCCAAAACAAAGTACAAGAAGGGGGAGATCAAAGCAAATTTGATGATCAGTAAATGCATTCATAAAATCCTGGTGGCTTACATCTCTGAGTTGGGCACATCCAAAGAGATGTATGATAAATTTATCCTCATGTTCAAGGCCAACAATGTGAATGAAGTATTGTTCTTTGAGAATCAATTG
This sequence comes from Pinus albicaulis, assembly GCA_034641835.2. NCBI lineage: Eukaryota > Viridiplantae > Streptophyta > Pinopsida > Pinales > Pinaceae > Pinus > Pinus albicaulis. Next base: position 800,222,660 of record CM076575.1, on the reverse strand, counting down.
AAGAATCTGAAGAAATGTAGGGATGAGTCTATCCAATCATACTTTCTGAAGCTGACTAAAATCAGGAACAATCTGTTAGCTATTGGGGATCGAGAGATGGTACTCACTGCACTTGGAGGGCTCTCATATGAATGGCATGTGTTCAACACTACCATTCTAAATAATAATGTGATACCTGACTTTGATGAAGTATTATCAAGGTGTGTTCAAGAAGAATCAAGAATGAAGGAGTATGGAAATGGAGGAAATGGCGCATACATTTCTCATTCTAGAAAGAAGAATTCTGGTGGTCCAAAGAATAAGGGAAGAGCAGGGGCCCAAGGAAAGAAGGGAAAATTTTTCACTTGTCATAGGCCTGGTCACTATGTTAGAGAATGTCCTTTCAAGAAGGATTTTCCTGATAGTGGTGACAAGAACAACAACCAAAAGAATGACAATCAAAGGAACAACAGGTTCAAGGGAAAAAGGAAGGCTTACTCTGACGGAAATTATCAACCTTTCAAAACGTCAAGAAACTCCAGGTATGATGAATCACATGTTGTTGATAAAAGAAATGAATACATTCTTGTATCTGCCCTCTCTGTTACATCCGCACCCAACACTATGGATGTCTGTTTGATAAATAGTGGTACCTCAAAGCATATCACTGGGTTCCAGGAAGCACTTTATGATATGATTGAGAAGGATACTAATCTGGAAATTATCCTTGGAGATAATTCCACATATCCCATGAAAGGGACAGGGACTGTGACCCTCCACTTGTCTCAAGGACAAGTCCTTCACTTGCAGGATGTACTTTATGTACCAAATTTGAAGAAGAACCTTGTGTCTATATCGACCATGGAAGACAAAGGTTTCAATGTGGCATTCACTGATGGAAAGGTGCTCATGTGGAAGAAGATATTTAAGGAAGCTATCTCGATTGGGTTTAGAGTTGATACACTCTACCAAGTTGGAGGAAGTCCGCTGGGAGTAATGACATGTGATACTATTCGACAGACTGAACTATGGCACCGAAGATTTGGACACCTTCACTACAAAGCCCTTCCCAAAGCAAGGAAGGTGGTGATAGGGATGCCTGAGTTTCCAAATAATCATGAAGGTGTATGTAAGGGTTGTGCCGAAGGAAAGCATACAAGGGGACCTTTCCCCTCTATGTCACAAAGAAATCTGATATCTTGGAATTGATCCATTCTAATCTATCTGGTATGCTTCCTATGACATCCTTGGGAGGATGTTCATATTATATGACGTTCATAAATGACTTCTCTCACAAAACCTGGATATACTTCTTAAAGAAGAAGGATGAGGCTTTCATGTGGTTTTGTACATTCAAAGCCTTGGTGGAAAATATGACAAGGAAAAAGATCAAGATTTTGAGATCTGATAATGGCACTGAATATGATTCAAATGAGTTCAAGAAATTTTGTAGAGAAGATCGCATTAAGAGGGGAACCACAACTTTCTATACTCCCGAGCAAAATGGTGTTGTTGAACGAAAGAACAGGACCATTGTGGAAGTTGCCTGTGCCATGTTATGTGACCAAGGTTTACCGAAGTTTCTATGGGGAGAAGTTGTGAACACTTCCGTGTACATACAAAACTGATGCCCGAATTCAGCTCTAGAATCCAAAACTCCCAAAGAGGTTTTCTCTGGTAAGAAACTTGATGTCTCACATTTTAGAGTTTTTGGATGTACCGTCTACTTTCATGTGCTGAAAGAAAAGAGAAGCAAGTTGGATGCTTCTGGGAAGAAAGGAATGTTTGTGGGCTATAGTGAAACTTTGAAGGCCTATACAGTCTATGTGCCTAGTCAAAGGAAAGTGGAGATATGCCACAATGTCACCTTTGATGAAGATACTTCCCTGAGGAAAGTAGTCAATCTTCCGAGATTTGAGGAAGATAATGAAACCAGGCTTGGAAATCAAGAGGAACCGAAGGATGAAACAATGCCTGATGTTGAAGGATCGATAGACCCAATTGATCCACCTCCTTCAATAAGAAAGAGACCATCATGGCTCAGGGACACTCTCGAGGATGCTAAGGGACATGCTGCCCCAAGGGGGACATTCCGTGAAAGAAAGAAGCTGAGCAGATACCAAGGATATCTAGCAGCCATGAGTACTATTGTAAAATCCGAGCCTAGATCCTTTGAGGAAGCCGTAAAGCATCAAGTCTGGAAGGAGGCTATGCACGAAGAGTATGAGTCCATTATGAAAAGTGATGTCTGGGATGTGGTTCCAAGACCAAGGGACAAAGCATTTGTCACCTCAAAATGGCTCTACAAGATCAGGCATGGATCTAATGGAAGTTCTGAAAAATTCAAGGCAAGATTTGTTGCTCGTGGCTTCTTTCAAAAGGAAGGCATAGATTATGATGACATATTTGTACCTATGGCTCGATACACCACCATTCAATCTATTATAGCCCTTGCTTCTATGCAAGGATGAATTTTTCAATAGATGGATGTGAAGACCGCATTTCTATATGGTGCGATAAAGGAAGAGGTATATGTGGAGCAACCTCTGGGGTTCGAAGTCCAGGATCGGGACACCCATGTCTGCAAGTTGAAGAAGGCTCTCTTTGGGCTGAAGCAAGCACCTAGAGCTTGGTACAAGAGGATAGATAACTACTTGATGAAGCTGGGCTCACTTGGAGTAATGTTGATCCAAACATTTACTTCAATGTTGTCAAGGGAAAACCTCTCATCCTGGTGCTGTATGTGGATGACCTCTTCTTGACAGGTGCTGACCCTCTCATTCATCAGTGAAAGAGGGAGCTCGTTGTTGAGTTTGAGATAAAGGACCTAGGACTAATTCACTACTTCCTAGGCCTGGAGGTCTGGTAGAGACCTGGCGAGTGTTGGGCCATGAATATGACCATTTTTTAACACTTATTTCATCCATTTTTACTCTTATTTATCATGTCGTTTATTATAATTTATCATATAAATCCATTTTATAATGATTTATGCTCTTATGGATGAATATTATTTCTTCTTCTTTGTTTTTAATAAATTGACGATTATTATGCATAATTTTATCAATGATGGTTTATTAATATATTTTGTAATATCACTTATTTTGGCTTCCAAGATATTTTCCAGATTGAAGATTTGATCTCCAAATCATCATCAAATATTCCAACTAAGAAATTTGCTGGAATAAGAAGTGACAGTTTTTCAGTTAAGATTCTGGGCAAATGAAGAAGAATCTGGAAAATATGGAACATGGGTTTTGTCTAGACCAGGCCCAATTAACTTTATTAAAGAATGGTTTGCCTAAATTTGGCCTGTATTGAGAGAAACACAAGGTTCTTTGAGCACGATTTTCTCAGATTTGTTGTTGCGGTCGTCCTCCAAATCTCAGCTGGAAAGACAAATTCGCCTTTCTCTTGTTGAAATATTGTTGAAAATGTATTTTCTGGTTGATCAAGTTGTTGGGAAAAATCCAATATTGTTATGAGAGATCATATTTGCTATTTAATTTCTCCTCTATCTGATTATAAAAGGAGAGCATGTATTATGTATTGGGGGAGGATAGAGAACAATGGATAATTATTGAATTCCCTTTGTAACACTATAATTCCTTGACTCTTGTGGTCAAAGAGCAACTGATGTAAAAGCTATTCATGTTTGATTAATACAAAGAGGCATTCTCATTCCATTTCTCAAGCTCTGCAGTAGCCCAGCAACGCTTTCATCGGCGGTTGAGGGCCTGGCCCTGGTGGAGCGATCCGCTATTTGTATTTCTATTCTTTTATTTCTATTGTGTGATAATTGCATTTAGAGTCATTACGATTACAAATTTATTTGATTGATGTTGAATTGAATTCAGATTTGATGTATACGTTAATGAATTGCACTGCTATTCTATCTTAGCAAGGATCATATTTACTATCTCATTCATCTTGCTATCTTTTATAAAACGTTACTGTTCCATTGACTTATGATTCATTCCAATGAACTGTTTCATAGTCTTGGCTGTCAACAGGATTGGAGTATTGAGATTAGTTTCCTAATTGCGTTATAATTAAAATTGTTGTTCATATTGTTGTTCCTTTCTAGATTTTGTTCCTTTCAGTTATTTTCATCAGCATGAAGATTGAGTTTTCTTTCATTTCGATTGCTTTAAGATCACCAATTGTAGAGGACACTAGTTATTGTTTCCAAGTCCCCAGATTGGTTATCTTGCATCGATTTCTAAGGGAAGGAGTTATTGCTATTGTATCCCTTATCGATGTTTTGCAGATTTATTTAATTACGGTTTCATAGCATTTCCATTTATGTTGTTGTAGTTAGATTTCTTTTTCAAGCATTCATTTACTTTTGTATTTGAAACACTGTACTACATATTGAAAAGCATTACTCTTGGAAAAATTGCTGCCTCAGATAGAGTACACTCTTGAAATAAAAATTTTCTCCCGGATTGATAATTAATGTGAGATAAATAGGTGTTAAAAAGATACATTTTATGTCTCGACATTTTGGCGCCATTGCCGAGGAGAGTGTATGCCATTTAGAAAGAGTGATGCATATTCAATTTTTTTTTCTGCTTGGGAAGAAATGGGTATTAAAGAAGGAAGGTAAGAATCTGCGCACCGAGCAAGAAACACACTTTTTCACTGGCCCGCTTCACAGCAAAATTGAGTGAAAGCTTAAGGTATAAATGAATGCTTGCATTTTTTTGAATTTTAGAGGTAGAAATTAAAAAAAAAATTCTTGTAATTCCACTCGAGTGGTGAGGTAAGCACCACCCATTTCACTAACCAATTGACAGGAACATTGGAAGGAGGATCCTTAAAGAAACACCTGAATAACATCTTCTATTATGGTAAGAAATGGCTCACATTGAAACTTTTGAATTACCTATCAAAGATCTAGGAGGAGTGACACAAATGCACATAATTCCCCCATTGTCTCTACCAAATTTTCATGGTTTGACAAATGAAGATCCAGATACATTCTTATTTGAGTTCGAAATACTTTGTAGAGGATATGATTATTTTACTAACAACCAAAGATTGAAATTATTTCCTCTTACTCTAAAAGGAGCAGCTCTCCGATGGTTCATGAGCCTAGGTGGGAACTGCATCAAAACATAGGAGGACATGAAGAACATATTCTTGAAGAAGTACCAAGACTATTGAAAATCCAGTGAAGATATTTTCGATATGACACAAAGGGAAGATGAAAGCTTGGAGGACTATGTAGAGCAATTTCGATACAACCTTCAAAAATCAAAGCATAAGCATTTGGAAAAAGAAATATTGAAAACACTCCTTCTTAAAGGAATCAAAGATGATTTTTTAGAACTCTTAAATCTGATAGGAAAAGGTGATGTTTTTTAGTTATCATATGATGATGTTTGTGAATTGTGCATAAGCTATTCAAGAGGAATTTCTAAGTCTGGTAAGAATTCTAGAGAAGTTTCTTCTTTCTTTTCTAAATCTACTACAAGAACAAGAGGCATAAGAGCTAAAATGAATGTTTTATTTGAAAAATTTAAAGTTGATTTTATTAGCTCTCTAAATTCACAATTGAATGTTTTGCAGGTTCAAAGAAATCATGAATTTGATGAAGTGTTTTTCCCTCATTACCAAAAGGAGCATCCCATAGATACTCACTCTTCCTTATCTAATTTGGAAGTAGCATATCAAAGAGATGGGGAAGCTGCAACAAGGTCAAAACCATGGAAATCATGGCCTACCGGTATGGTTCAAAACACTTCCTCTCCATTCTCTTATTTGCATAATTCGTTATGGAATACTCACATGTTAGGGTAGCCATGCCAATCTCAATATAACCACCACAAATATTGTCTACAAGCATGACATGGTTCACCTTATGATTGTATGAATACTCTCTCTCATCTTGTAGCACAAACACATATTCCAGCTCTTCCACAACACCTTTTTTGCCGATCAAAATCATCCAATCAACCCAATCAACTACATCATCAAAAGGCTCCATTCCCTATACAATTTCCTGCCCAACTCATTCCACACCCTCACCATAATAAACCAGTACAACATGCTTATAGTGTTGAACTACAAAATTCACGCACCCTTCCCACCCATTCTATCTCACATGTACCATTGGAAAAAACTTACACTGAGACTCAGAATGTATCAAATCCAAAAATTGTAGAAGTTATAAAAGAAAATTAGGTTTCTTCTAGTTTGCACCAACAAACCATTTTAAAAGCTCAAGAACTTCATGATATGATGGCTATGGGAAATCAAGGAAGTAAAGAATATATTGAATATTGGTTTCACTCCATCATTTGTTTGCAACATCACTCCATACTTCAACAATTTTTGGCACCATCTTTTCAAGGGAAGTTGGCTTCTCATACCCTAATTTTTATTAACATACATTTTTCAAATTTGGGTATGTACATAATTGAAGCCTTATTTCGGAAATGGCTCCACTGGAAATAATCTTATACGTAATCATATTCATTTTCAAATTCAGAGTAGGATAATGGAGAAATAAATAAAAGAGGAAATAAAACAAACACATTTTTTATTTATTTTTGTAAAAATAGTTGTTTCTTTGTTACAACACGCTGTGAAATCAACATTGATGATAAATATTTTAATTTATTTGTGTATGTAGATGAATTATATTGCAAATAACCATTATACAAACACTTATATTCATTTTTATCATCAATATGGAAAAATTGCTTGAATATCATTTTTTTGGCTTGCGGGCTTGATGAAATTCCTGAAAACAAAGTTGGGACAGTCATGTTTTGGGGGACCAAAAATGAATATTTTTAAAACCTGTTTCTATCCTAAGTAGCCCTTGATGTATACTTTCTAACCCAATTTGAATCACTCTATTTGGATTTGAAACGAAAAATTTAGAACCAAAACATTGACAGGGTGTCTAGTAGGTAGCTCAACAACAGAGTTGAGACAGTCATTTTTTGGAGGCCTAAATGACTATATTTTTAAAACCTGTTTCTATGGTAGATTCCTCTATGAATATAGTTTAAAACTCAATTTGAATCACTCAATTTAGATATCGTATGAGGAATTTATGACCAAAATACTGACTGCCTATCATAAATCAGCACTCTTGAAACTCTGTTTTCTCGGCTGTTCCTTAACGTATTTGACCAATCAATTCTTCTTGTCTTCAAAAACTGTTTCTATTGGAGATCAATAAATTAATCTACTTTAATCTCCAATTTGAATCGCTTCAATCTGCCATCAAATGAATAATTTATGCTTGAAATATCAATTGTTGGTCTAAGCTAGAAAATCGAAAATAACTCTATTATGCAGGTTGTTCTTAGAAGATTTAACATACCATTACATGGAATTTTTAAAACATGTTCCTATTGGAGATAAAAATTTGAATTAGATCTCATTTGGCTTTGGAATCACTCAAATCAGACGAAAAACAAAGAAGTTATGATTGAAACACTGCTGGTTAGCATGATTGGCCACTGCTCTCCCGCAGGTAATAAATTAATTTTACTTTGTCTGTGGAATTGTTCTACAGAGTAACTACTTGTTAGTTTTTTGCATAATTCTTGGATTAAGGGAGCTTGTACACCTCTCTTTCTTCATGATTTAATGTTTTATTGCAGGTAGAGACTCGTTTTTTTGCAGGTCTTACGAGAACAAAGAAGGTCAATTTATGGACGAGTGATTCTTGAAAGAAATTTTAGTAAAACAAGGGCATTTCATCCAGTTCATTACCTAAAAGATTCATAACAAGAAGAAATGAAGAATTGGTTCCCATTTCAAGATTCATGTTACTGCTGCCAAAACATTTTTTTAAAGAGATCATTTTTTTTTATTAATAGATTGATATTTCTTTATGAAATAACATCATAGCTGTTGTAACTTAATAAAGTGTTGTTTCTTTTATGATTTATTTTATGTTTTTGTGTTTTAGGTGTTGATCCCTTCAAATTGCAATTTTTGCTCCAGTGGTAGTTGAACAATAAGTACCCCACCATGCAAGTTTCAATCGCAGAAGGAAATTCTTCGGTAGCACCAATTCTGTAAAAAAATTTAAAATTTAAAATTAAAAAAAAAAATTTACTTTTTCTTGAAACCTGTACATAAATTTTGTTTTCTTTTACTTTGCTTGTTTTTTTTTGTATAGAATTTTATTTCTTGAACCATTCTTACTTTATTTGTGAATTTTTGTTGTTCCTTCTTTCGAAAGGAACAGTAGTTTTGTTGTGGATGTTTTTGTTGTTCCTTTCCAAAGGAACAATGTTGTTCCTTTCGAAAGGAACAACAATATTGTTGTGAGCATTTTTGTTGTTCATTTCCAAAGGAACATCTTTTCGAAAGGAACAGCAGCATTTTCGCAGATTGTTTTTGTTGTTCCTCTCCAAAGGAACAACACCTTTTGAGTGCATTTTTCTTGTTTTTTAAACAACATTTCTAGAACTTTTTTTTTTATTTTTTCATGACTTTTCGAAAGGCAAACATATAATTTATGGAAGGATACACAAATTAAAGCTTACTGTAATCAGCAAATCAAAAGAAATCGCCATTTTTAAGAAAGTTGTTTAGTAATGATAAGAAAAAGGAAAAAGGGACATAATCAATAACATGATTTTGTTGTCTTATTACCACTAAATTCATATGATCGATTATATTTATCATGTTGGTTCTTTCCCATATTTTATAACTTTATTTGATTTTTACTTATGGAGTAGGAATAAGGGCATATTCTTTTCTATTGAGTTGTTCAGACTTCTTCCACCATCCCTACTCTTAAGGAGTGTTGAGCCATCCTTTATGAATAAATACGAAAGTGCTATATGAAAAGAAAAATATTTACATATTTCATTAATAGTTTTATAATTTGGCAGATGGAGGATAGGGGGTCTCATCAAGAGTTGGCCTACCATGTTCATAAGGAAGCAAGTGAAGTGGCATTCCCATCATGGCCACCAAACCAGGGATATGGTCAAATAGACAATTGAAAAAATTAAGAAGTCCTTGGAATAGGAGGTCTCATCATGAGCCGACCTGCCCACTTTTCACTTCTTCCCAGTGAATGGCATTGTGATTTATCTGATCACCAAGCCAGCACAATGGCCTTCGTTATGACAATTAACAAGCTCTTCCTCAGCATAGCTGAAGGACAATGGTTCCAAGGGTGAGAGAGCAACTCTGTCAAGGTTATGGACACCTGTGGGCAACAGAGCTCTGCTGATGGTCTTGGAGTCACATTTATACACATCAATAGTAATATTAAACCCTTTTTCCTATATCTCTATTTAAATATCAGATGAAAGTATGAATCCTTAACCTTTGATTTTTAACCTATTATACATGAAAATCATCATAAATCGATCACTTTAGTTTAAGTGCGTAATAAATGCATTTGTACTTATGTTTATCTTAAGCTGTCCCTTCTCCTTATCCTTGAATCATTACAAAATGCTTCTATATCTGTTTACGATTTATCACATGCATGGATTTCAGTAAATGCTATAATTTCATTGATTGTATCATAAGTATGTATGTCTTTCCATGCTGTACAATTGCTGTGCAATACGCTGCTCTTCTATTTTGCTGATTTGCCACAATATTGATACGTCATTTTTACAGAATTTTTTTTTTCTGCTTGAACTTTTTTGCATGCATTTTATCTATTGCCATTCCAAACTGAAACTGTGGATTCAAGAAAATTGCATACAAAATTGTGATTTGTTTACAGGAGAACAACAAGTATGGGGGGAAATTCTATTCGCAGCACGACCACACTATTGCAATTAACATCAAAGGTTCGTGAAAGCGCACAATTCTTTAGACATGATGTGCTTGCATGGCTTCCACCTTTTGCATCACTTTCAGTATCTGCTCAGCGCACATCAGCTTCAACAAAGGCCAGTCCCTACATATCATTCTATTTTTTCGGGGGTAACACTTGAGGTAAAATGGCATAATTTTCTAATTTATTATGAATTTAGGAGAATTTCATGAACATCCATTGAACATTATTTATCATCATTCATTCCACATCTTTACCACTTCCCATTTTTTTTAGACACGTCTCATCTTTCAATTTTGGGGAGTGTTGATTTCTTTCATTTCTTTCTTGTGGCTATGTCAGTAATATTATTTATCATCCATGGATATTCTTATTCATTCTCAACACCTCCCTTATTCCATGTTGTTTTACACCAAGCATCGATTTCAACAAATTGTAGCAACCACCTCTCTTTGTTTTCTAGCATCGCATGAGGACATGCTAATTCTTCAGTTTGGGGGGGGGAATTGCTACACATGATGGATGTTTTCCACTTTCTTTCTCATTTAAGGCATACAATTTCATTTGTATATAGTGCAGAAATTGTTTTGCATATATCTTTAAAACTATGAACTGAATTCTTGTGCTTTCTGGATAACAAAGAGGTATCATTAAAATACAAAAATCCAGATAATTTCACACTAAATTAGTTCATAAAACTTCAAAAATTATGCACTATCACTGACAACCATTTTTTTATATCTCATGATTTGTGCATCAAAACAATCTGATTTTTGAGAAAATGGTTAATGACGTTTGCTGTTACTTATGTCACATTTTTCTGCAACTTCATATACATATAGTTGAATGTCAACTGTAAAAATTGTTATGCCTTTATCAAGATTGCTAAAATTAAATATTCATTATTTGAGGAAAAATTCATTTGTTCCATCCATTTCATAAGTTGGGATGAACAAATTTTCTTTGCTTGGTTAACACATGAGTTTTGTCTTTGGGTTGCATGAGGACATGCAATATATTCAGTTTGGGGGTATGTTGGGCCGTAAATATGACCACTTTTTAACACTTATTTCATCCATTTTTACTCTTCTTTATCATGTCATTTATTATAATTTATCATATAAATCCATTTTATAATGATTTATGCTCTTATGGATGAATATTATTTCTTCTCCTTTATTTTTAATAAATTGATGATTATTATGCATAATTTTATCAATGATGGTTTATTAATATATTTTGTAATATCACTTATTTTGGCTTCCAAGATATTTGACAGATTGAAGATTTGATCTCCAAATCATCATCAAATATTCCAACTTAGAAATTCGCTAGAATAATAAGTGACAGTTTTGTAGTTACGATTCTGGGAAAATGAAGAAGAATCTGGAAAATCTAGAACATGGGTTTTGTCCAGAATAGGCCCAATTCTTTGAGCACATAGGGTTCTTTGAGCACGATTTTCTCATATTTGTTGTTGCAGCCGTCCTCAAAATCTCAGCTGGAAAGCCAAATTCGCCTTCCTCTTGTTGAAAGATTGTTGAAAATGTATTCTCTGGTTGATCAAGTTGTTGGGAACAATCCAATATTTTTATGAGAGATCATATTTGCTATTTAATTTCTCTTCTTTTTTATTATAAAAAGAGAGCATGTATTATGTATTGGGGGACGATAGAGAACAATGGATAATTATTGAATTCCCTTTGTAACACTGTAATTCCTTGACTCTTGTGATCAAAGAGAAACTGATGTAAAAGTTATTCATGTTTGATTAATACAAAGAGGTGTTCTCGTTCCATTTCTCAAGCTCTGCAGTAGCCCAATGCGCATTCACCGACGGTTGAGGGCCCGGCCCTGGTGGAGCGATCCGTTGTTTTTATTTCTATTCTTTTATTTCTGTTGTGTGATAATTTCATTTAGATTCATTACGATTACAAAGTTATTTGATTTTTGTTGGATTGAATTCAGATTTGATGTATACGTTAATGAATTGCACTGCTATTCTATCTTAGCAAGGATCATATTTACTATCTCATTCATCTTGCTATCTTTTATAAAGTGTTCTTGTTCCATTGATTCAGGATTCATTCCAATGAACTGTTTCATAGTCTTGGCTGTCAACAGGATTGGAGTATTGAGATTAGTTTCCTAATTGCGTTAGAATTAGAATTGTTGTTCATATTGTTGTTCCTTTCCAGATTTGGTTCCTTTCAGTTATTTTCATCAGCATGAAGATTGAGTTTTCTTTCATTTCGATTGCTTTAAGATCACCAACTGTAGAGGACACTGGTTATTGCTTCCAAGTCCCCAGATGGGTTATCTTGCATCGATTTCTAATGGAAGGAGTTATTGCTACTATATCCCTGATCAATGTTTTGCAGATTTGTTTAATTAAGGTTTCAGAGCATTTCCATTTATGTTGTTGTAGTTAGATTTCTTTTTCAAGCATTCGTTTACTTTTGTATTTGAAACACTGTACTACATATTGAAAAGCATTACTCTTGGATAAATTGCTGCCTCAGACAGAGTACACTCTTGAAATAAAAATTCGCTCCCGGATTGATAATTAATGTGAGATAAATAGGTGTTAAAAAGATACCTTTTATGCCTCAACAACGAGATTTTCCTTTCTCAAGGAAAATACATTGTGAAGCTTCTGGAAAGATTTGGTATGGTGGATTGCAAATCCGTGTCAACACCAATGGAACTCAACTTCAAGAAGTTGAGTGGGAGTGCTGCTGGGCCCGTATATTCAAATCCTATTGAGTATTGTCAACTCATAGATGCCCTAATGTTCTTGGTGAAAACCTGTCCAAATATATGTTTTGCAGTGAACACTTTGAGTCAATAGATGGTTGAACCTCATCACTTTCACTGGGTTGGTGCCAGGAATCTTCTGAGATACCTTCAAGGCACGATAAACCATGTGCTGAGATACACTACTAGGAGTGTGACACTCCTTGGAAATATTGATGCTGATTGGGCTGGCAGTGTGGTGGATCGTAAGAGCACATTGGGGTGTTGCTTCAATGTTGGTTCTGCTTCGATCTCATGGATGAGCAGGAAGCAGAAGTCGATGGCTTTGAGTACCACCGATGTGAAATACATTGCAGCAAGTATGGCCTGTTGTGAAGCAGTTTGGTTGCGAAATATCTTTAGTGAGCTATTTGAACATGTGCTAGATACCACCGTGATACTCTATGATAACCAGAGTGGGATTCGCTTGTCCGAGAATCCAGTGTTCCACGATCGATCCAATCATATTGATATCAAGGACTACTATATCTGGGATATGGTACAGCGAGGCGCCGCAAGGCTCGATCATATAAGAACTGATGAGCAGGTCGTGGATATTATCATAAAGCCCCTGGGGAAGGTCAAGTTCCTAACCTTTCGTGAGAGTCTTGGTATCATGGAATGACCCTATGATGTGGGTCTTGTTAGATGATGAGCTCTGGGATCTCTGGGGGGCTTTGAGGATAGCTTCTCAGAGCTATAAGCACTCATGGGGCTAGGCTTGCCGAACCTTGTGGTGCTTCTGCCCCACTGTTATGATGTTTGAGTTGGTTCACCTCTCATTATCTATGCCTCATATGCATCCTACCCATTGAGTTCAGGGCTCATGGGAAGTACCTCTCATTTGGCCAATGAGGTGGGAAAAGCTAAAGACTACTAGCAAAGACTAATGGATGCATCAAATATTGTCGTAATCTCTATCTAGGATGGCACGGTCCAACCACTTGATCTGGGATCAAGTATAGTGAGGCTTCGGACCTCCAACTGACTTCGGGTCAGGTAAACCAACTTCCAGTTGGTATGAGACTCTTTGAGTCTAATAGAGGTTTTGGACCTCTGGGCTGAGTCTGTTAGTCGAGGGATGATTTAATTATGACTAACCCATTTATGTCATAAAATAAAGAGGCTATAAAAGCGTGTTAGGGTGGGATGACGCACAATGTTTTTTTTCACAGGTGGATGGAGTTCTCCCTAGTTGAGAGAGAGTGTTAAAGTTGGACAAATAGGTCCAAACTCCATGTTGTGATGCTCAGGTGAAGATACCAATAGTTTTATTAGGTTCCTCTTTCGGAGAGGTGTAAGAGTGATATAAAATTGATCTTAATATGATGAGAAAAACATTTATTTTGAATTTATTTTTAATAATTTCAAATATGTGTAGGTCGGCCTTAAGGTTTTACACCCCCAGCAGATGTGTCACACACGTCAATGATGGATATATATACAGTCAAATTTAGAGAGCATTTCACTCACTCACTCATCACACATTTCTCCTCCTCTGAGTAGATACGAGTATCTAAGAAGTAGTTCTCACGTGGGAAAAAGGATGAAGTTGCTGAAGCTGGAAAAAGGACAAAATTTCTACAGTTAGGGTTTCTAGGAAAGTTTGACCAGCATTGAATTTGGTCAACGCATGGTCCAAATTGGTTGAAATTTGGTGGAGAGTTCAATTTTTGAAGGCCGTACTCGTTGGCACAAAAATCAAGGTTAAAAGGTTGAACGAAATTGGAGCTGCGTTGACTTTATTGCTACTACCCTGCATTGACTTTTTTGCACTGCGTTGACTTTTTTGGGGTTTCCTTTGAGTTTACTGGGTGAATTATTTGAGGACTGTTGTGACACATTCTGGGTTGGCTGACCAAGGAGACTTTGCTGGTTGAAGCATCCTGTTGACCACCGTAACGCACCACCACATTCTTCTGTTTCTGGTTTGTCTTCTATAGATCCACTGGTATGTTCTATTAGCATTGTACTTGACTGTTGATGTGATTGTTGTAATAAAAGGTAAAGTTTCATCAAGCATAGAACATCTACATAAATTTAAAATTCTCTAATAGTTCCCTCTCATGGATTCACCCCAACGATCTAGATGGGAGGGTAGACTCTCTTGCTCCTCTGCCCAAAGAGTTTGACTTTGAAACAACTAAGTTCTTATAGTAATTTCGTTGTTCTAGGAGGGGGGCATTCCTCTTGCCCTTTTCCCCCACGTGGATTTCAATTCCAAAGAGGATGATTCTTGTGAACATTATGTCAAAGTTCTTAGTTCGATCGATGCTTTATTATATCTATAATTATGCTTTTCTGATTCTTTTCTTCGACAATGTTTTATTATATATGTAATTATGATTTTTCCTTTTTCCATTGGTCCTTATATATATTATATCTGTAATTATGAACTTATTCCCAAATTATAGATGTAATTATGATTTATTCTATACGTAATTAAGTTTTAATAGAAAATGTTACTATTATATATGTAATTTTGAAATTATTATATATGTAATTACGCTCTCGAATAATTGAACAAATAATTGATCGAAAGAGCTTCTCGCCCCCCAACCTTGTGCTAGGGGAGAAACCGTCATCCATATGAATGAGTTTTGCATTAAAACCCTATGGTCAATCAAGCAACTTGGTCTGAAGTTATGACTGTTTCGGTGCGGGGGGAAGATTAGGGCTCAATAACCTATTGAAACCCATTTGATTTGATGCCAAAAATAAATGCACAATTACATATATCATGAGATATATCCTTGTATATGATATTATTCTATGATTGAGTCACTTACTAACAGATAGGAAGGTTCCCCACCCAAACATACACCTTTATTGAAGGACCTTCTCAGAGCTAGTGGGTACGGTGGTCCTAGACAGCATAGCTTCGATAAGTTTTCTTGTCCCCACGGCAACCAATGTCCTGAGGGAGAAGGGAATAAGAACTTCCTTCAAGAAATCTCACAAAAAATAGTCTTCAAATAAGCTATCCCACCCACTAATGCTATCACTCCCTCTACTCACACTGAACTACACCTACTGACCTTACTACTCTTCGTTCAATCAATGCTTGCTTCATATGGTAGAACTGGCTTGTATGCATAGTGAATGTTGATTTTGTCTCTAACACGATTAGCCTTACATCCAGTGTTTGATGTAGTGGGTTAAGCAAGTGACGAATGAGATAAAGATTGAGGACTAAAAGGTTGTAGAGCTAGTTCACATTTTCTAGTTACTCTGTCATTCCCTCCCTGCAAAGGCAGGTAAAAGTTTGGTTTTGTCCAATAGTAGTACTATGAAAGGCATAGGTCAAGGGGGAAGCTTGAGTTTTGAGGGTCGTTTTATAAATCCAACTAGATGCATAGTCAAGGTAGAGTGTTGGTTTTGTTGTTATGTTATATGCCTAAATATTCAGTATCCAGTGCAATAAGTACATGTAACCTAATTACACTAAGGGCACACAATAAGCATTTCCCTAATACATGGTTTATAGAATAATACCCATCAATATAACTAGAATAAGGTAGTAGTATTGATCAAGATTTGTGATCTATGTAATACAAGTCAATCTGTTTGAGCGAGGTTACCATTAGTATTCATAACAACTTAACTCTAGTTTGTTTATGGTTCTAATTATGTTGAGTCTACTACAACAATGGAAACAAGAAAAAAATAAGTTGATTACTTCTATTCTGTGAATAGTGTAAGCAATGGAGTTATAACAGGCATCATTTATACAACAGGTTATCATTAGGTGGTAAGTGAAATCAAACATGTGGTTTATTTCATAATCAATTCAATTGCTTGTTATGCAGAGTAATGTAAAACAACTCGTAGATCAAATTCCATGTCAAATACTAGTTTGTTTGATCATCTAAGTGTGTTCCGTAATCAAGAACAAGTATATTGTGTATAATTATGAATTTATTGTATCTGTACTATGAATATAGTAGAACAACCAGTGCAACATTAAGCTTCTCGTATTCAGTTAGTGTAAGAATTGAGAAGAAAGTGAAAAGGATGAAGATAGATGCAAATAAAATTTGAACAAATAAATATTTAGAGGTGGTGATTCCTGAACATCATCCTTTAATCACGTGGGACATAGAAAGTAAGATAATCAATGAGAATTATTTCCCGCGGGGAAGAGTTTATCAAATATTCAGCTACGGGGATTTCTCAGAACTCATCCACAATGATCCTGAACATGACCTCAATATCAACATTTACAAGAATGTGACCAAATCATGCCTCCATAGGATTGTTGCCATATCTCCTGTTCTTCCTTGTGTGGAGGTAATCTCTTTGCTCATAGGCTAGGTGGAATTGTCCAATAGATGGATCCTAAACCAACACCAGAGCCCAGTTGGCGGCTACTATATTTTCAACATATTGTCAAGAAAGTTCCCCCCAGAGCCTAGAGTATGTATATCTAAGCAATGGGTGAAAAGGGATATGGATGAGGTACCTCCTAGTATGCTACTAAAAAATGGTGGTTTTATGCTAAAATCTTTAAGTCTAGGATATCAAAGGTGTATCCAACTACTAGATTGAAGCATCATTTCATAATAGTCATGTTGCTACTGGCTAGACTGTATGGAGAAAAGGATGGAACCATGTTTCATGAATCATGGGTGCCTATGGTGAATGAAATTTGTACTCATGGGCCAGCATTAAATTGGAGTGCAATCACGTCCCCTTCATTATATAAAGCTTTTAGGGAAGTGAAGAATTTCAAGCCTACTATTTACTTTATGTCCAGCTATCTTTTGGACTCCATCTATTCAGAAAATAAATTTCCAGAACTAGAATGGAAATGGTCCAAGTCTTTTCCTCCAGTACATGTTTAATGAAAGCTATTATGGGATTACAAGCATAAATCAAAGATGACAAGAATATGCAACCATTTTATTGCTCCAGTGTACTCTTTGTTATTTGAGAAATAGTGTCCATGCCTCTCGGAATAAGAACATGCAGTCATAGGAGGCATTGGAGACTGGTATTTTCATGAAAAGGGAATCTACATCAGAGTTTATGCCATATGGTGCATTGAGAGCTCCTCATCTGCTACCTTTATATGCTCAGGAAAGAGTGATTCTGTTGGAAATATTATATCAGACATTTTCTCATCGAGTGACAGGTACTCTTAAGAGGGAAAAGAGGTCAATATGGCCTAAATTTCCTATCAAGATCAGATACTATGGAGTTGATGGCACCAGGAAAGCCCTGAAATAGGCCAATGAAATTGAATCATATCATTTTGGAGAGATAATATTCAGGAGGAATGATCCTGAAGCTATGATTGTTAGTCATTGTGTTGTTGTCAACCAGATGTAGTCTTATACTCATGAGAGGGATACTGATGAGGAAATCTTCAAGAGAACTATTTATCCATTTGAGGTTAAAGAGAAGCTAAGTCAAGGACCTCAAAAGAAGGTCGAACAAACCCGTGCTTCACCTATTTTCAACCTCCAGTAATAAGTTGAAAAGCTCTATAGGGAATTGGAATAGGTGAAGGAGATGAAGGAAGCATTGGAAAAAGAAGCGGACATAATCAAGAGGAGGATTGAAGAAGAGAAAGTAGTGAAGGAGGTAGAAGAACAGATAAGGAAAGAAGAACAAGATGACCTAGTGAAACAATTGGCTTTGGAAACTAAAAAAAGAGACAAGCAGCAGGAAAAACAAAGGAAAAGTGATGAAGAGCTTTAGAGGAAAATAGATGAGGAACTCCAAAAGAAGAAGGAATAAGCGATGTGGAAAGATAAAAGGATTGAACACCTTGACATTCCATCATCTCCAAAGATAAACCCTAATCCTCAGTCTCTAGTGGAACCATGTAAGCTTGAAGAAATGGAGAAGGAACAATTTTTCCCCGTGACCGTGGCTAACCCAATAGTGGTATTGAAAACATTCAATTATGAATATAAGAAGAACAAAGTCAGCCGGAAAGTTTCCAAAAAGGATAATGTTGGGAGAGCGATTGTCACTGAGGAGGTTCTCATTCATGAAACAACAGTTGATCTAGAGATGACTGCAGCTGCCTGTACTACCATGGCCCAAGCAACAAGTGATAATGTTTCGAAGCTGAAGATAAAGGTCTATGAAGCTCAATTGGAACTCAGTGCTACTGAGAAAAGAATTACAGAGCTATAATTACAGCAACAAGGTGAACTAGACTCAGTTAAATAGTTCAAAGGGAAATCACTTGAAATCCAAGAGGAACTGATTATGGTTCAGAAATAATTCTACAGGAAAATTCAGGGCATCAAAGATAAAACTCTTAAGGTTGATGATTATATAAAGAGGATGGGTCTTGTTAAGGAAGAATTGGAGAATATTATAATTATGTTAGATGACATCATTCAATGGAAAATACAATATCCTGATGAGGGGGTAGACATTCCTCAGCTCAACGACTTAGAGAAAATAATGTGTTATTATGAAGCTTGTAAATGTCTCGATAAGCCTAGAGCCTTAGAGGAAAAGGCTTAGGAAGCTTTCAAAATTTTCTTCAAGTTTGAAGGGGAGTTTGATGCAGTCTTAAATAACTTTAGGTTGTTGATGTTCAAGTTAGCTTTTGGTCCTGTAATTGTGGATCAGTGCATAGAATAAAAGGAGAGAGTGATAGACTGCTGCAAGTAGGAGATCCGGGCAATAAAAGTTATCAGCACGGACAACACAATTTATATGAAGATTTGCAGATACAATGCTGATGCAAATTAAAAGGCAGGTGTCTCTATTTCTAACAAGATTTTCATAGGTACTAGGCTATGGTAGTAAGTGAAGAATGTTGAGTAGTTAAGAAGAACATTGAGTAGTTAATCTAGGACCTGGGTCAATCTAACATTTTTTTTTCCCTTTAATATCATATAATTTTATAAAAAAATTGGCCAGATGAAAAGTTTCTATTTGACTGAAAGCCTAAAAGGTATCAAATTTTTGGCACTATGCTCTAATGGGTTTAAAATTCATAAGGTCACAACTCCACTAACGTTTACAAGCTGTTAGGTCCCTATATCACTAGTATAGCCCCTTATTATTGATAGTGTAAACCCCTTATTGTTATTATTGTACCCTTGTAACCCCCATTTTGTTATTATTGTGCCCTTAAATTATTATTGTTAGGTCGGCTAGGATTACATTGTGGCCCACTAGGATTACATTATGGCCCCATGGACTCCTATATATAGAAAGGAGGTTTTGTGAATTGCATCATCCAAGAATTGTTCATTTATGTAATGTATTGGAGGTTGCCCCCTCGAAGTGGCTTATTTCTAAGGCGTTCATATCTCTTTTCTTCTATTTTTGGAGCTGGTTACACAACATTTGGTATCGGAGCTTTGGATTCTAGGGTTTCGCTGCTCCAAACAGGTCATCGTGGAATTTTCGCTATAACGTTTTTTCTACGAAGTTTCAGAAGCTGAAATTTTTAGGGTGCGAAGAAAAAGTCCTAAGGAAGCTTGTATAAAAATTTCAGAGTTTGGTTCGCAATAATTTCGGAGATATGATCTATGGAAGTCAGGTATTTTTTCAGGCTCCTAAACAGGTCATCGTGGAATTTGCACTATAAATTTTTTTCTACGAAGGTTCAGAATCTGAAATGCATATGGTGCTAAGCTGAAATCCTGAGGGAATTCATCAAAAAATGTCAGAGCTTGGTTCGCAATATTTTTGGAGATATGATCTGTGGAAGGTAGTGCTTTTTCAGGCTCCTGAATTTCATCTCAAAGAGGTGATCGTGGGAAAAGTTCAATAACTCTCTCTTTAAAGATTGGATTAGAGTGTTGTCAAAAGTGGTCGCAAGTACACGGCCTGTAGTTTCTTTGCTATCAATTTCAGAGACAAAGGACAAAACAGTGACACGTGGCAAGTCGTACAAGTTCGCTCTCATCGAACCAGATCCCGAATTAGGTCATTGTGGGAGATTGGACACAACTTTGTCTTGGAGAATCAAAATCAGAGTCAGACTCGTGGCATTTGAAAGAAGCTTTCGAGAGGGCTACTACGAGGGCTAAATTTCAGATATCGAAGATTTTCAATTACGAGAGATAATTCAATTTCAATATCGATCTCCTAAAAGCTAGTAAAAGGTGTGTATTTTTTTCCGAATTGCATAAGTCTTGTTTGAAGAATCAAGTTGAATTGATTCCAAGGGAATCTTGTAGAATAGATATCAATATTGGATTCTAAAATGGCCCCTAAAAAAGAATTCAACACCCATTAAGCCTTCGAAGGCTCTACTATGACTCATGAAGATGAAGAATTGCAACATGATCTATCAAAATTACAAGAGAAAATGCAACGAGTTTTTCACTCTCGCAAAGAGCAACAAAAAAATGAAATGGAAGTTTTGAAGAAAGGCATGGAAGTGAAGATGGACAGTTTGAAGAAAGGCATGGAAGCTAAGATGGATGACATGAAAGACAACATGGAAAACATGAAGAGTAATCTAAAAGCATACATGGAAGGCTTGATGACAAGCTTAAAACCAGAAATGATTCCTAATGGCAGAAATATAGGAGAAGAACCTCCTAATGAGAACAAAATAAATGTTAATTGTGATTTCATAAACTCGAATGTTGGTGGGAAGAACCACCATATTCCAAAAATGGATATGAGGAAGTTTGATGGAAAGGATCCTGTAACATGGATACTACGAGATGGAGCAATATTTTGATCTCCATAACGTGCAAAAACACACAAAAGGTACGCATTGCAACTTTACATTTAGAAAAAAAATACATTTGTATGGTATCAATGGCTTTGCTCTCGTAAAAAAAATTGTCACTTGGTCAATTTTTTACGGAGGAAATGATAGCACATTATGAGGATACAAAGAGCAACACCTTCTTTACCCAATTGATAAATCTCAAACAAAAGGGTTTAGTAGGGGGCAGCACATTGAGGACTTCCAAAAATTGAATATAAGGGTAAGCTGATCTTACAGAGGAACACGGGATTGATCTCTTCCTAGGCACTTTAAAGTATAACATCCAACATGAAGTTCGTGTTTTGGAACCTGATTCATTGGAGAAGGCATTCAGAGTTGGCAAGAAAAGTTGAATGTAAAAATTATGGTGACAAGGAAACCTACCACTCAATTCTATAAAGAAGGAAGTGTTGCTACACCTAGATTTCCACAACCTACAAGGTTGACACCACAACAATTGGAAGAAAAAAAAGAGCAAAAAGGGCTTTGCTACGGTTGTGATAGAAAATACACTAAAGGTCATAATTGTGCTGAGAAGAAATTATTTTACATAGATTGTGAAGAAGAAGAAGAAAATGAACAAGAAGAGGATATACACCACGAACCACCCCTAGAAGAAGAAGAAATGAATCCGACCATATCGTGTAATGCACTCGCGGGAATTACCACTCCTCAAACTCTCAAGATAGAAGGACATATAAAGAAGAAAAGGGTAATAGTGTTGATTGATTCGGGTAGCACCCATAATTGTATTCATTATAAGGTAGCCAAGGAATTAAATTGTTTCCTATACCCAGCACTGAGAATGTCAAGTGATGGTTGCAAATGGAGGAACTATAAATTTCTCTGGAAAATGCCATAATATCAAGCTAACCATGGGGGAATATGTATTGACTAGTCCAATGCTTGGCATTCCTATGGGAGGTGCTGATGTTGTACTAGGAGTACAATGGTTATAATCTTTGGGGACTGGTAGCTTTTAATTTTCAAGAACTTTTCTTGAAATTTTTTTTGAAGGAAAGGAAGTCGAATTACGAGGGTATTGCGCGGAAGCCGGGAAGGATAATAAGCTCTAATGTCATGACAAAGCTTCTAAAGAAAGAACAGACGAGGCGTAATTGCACAACTATGCTCACTAGAAGTTCCAACATCAAAATCATCTATTTCCCGTAGATCTCCAACAAGTCTTGGACAATCATTCCAAGGTGTTTGAAACTCCCAAAGGACTCCCACCTATTCGTGATCATGATCATGCTATTCATTTGATTCCAGGAAGTGTTCCTCCAAACATCGAAAGCCTTATAGATATCCTTACTTCCAAAAAGAGCGAAATTGAACGTATGATTGCAGAAATGTTAGAGGCGGGTATAATTCAACCCAAAGTCAAAGTTCTTTCTCTCGCTCTGTAGTATTGGTACACAAGAAGGATGGATCATGGCGAATGTGTCCGGATTATAGGGAGCTCAATAAGCTCACCATTAAAGACAAATTTCCCATTCCCGTGATTGATGAATTATTGGATGAATTACATGGAGCAATTTATTTTACCAAGTTGGATCTTCGTTCGGGATATCATCAAATTAGAATGAAGACTGAAGATATTCCAAAAACAATATTTTCGAACTCATGAGGGTCATTATGAATTTTTGGTCATGCCTTTTGGCCTTACCAATGCACCTTCTACATTTCAAGGGTTGATGAATTCCATTTTCAAACCCTTCGTTAGAAAAATTTGTGCTAGTATTTTTTGATGATATACTAATCTACGACGCAGGTCTTGGAAGGATCATGTTGAACATGTTGACAGGGGTGCTCAAACTATTGCAGGGAGAAACAATTATATGCAAAAAAGTCCAAATGTTTCTTTGGAGTACAAGAGGTGGAATATCCGGGTCATATTGTATCTCACGAGGGTGTTAAAGTGGACCCTAACAAAATTAAAGCCATTAAGGAATGGAAATTTCCCACAACCATAAAGCGATTGCGAGGATTTCTCGAGTTAACAGGGTATTATCGCAAGTTTGTTAAGAATTACGGGAGAATAGCAGCACCTCTAACAACATTATTGAAGAAAGATGCATTTTCATGGACTCCTGAAGCAACTAAGGCCTTTGAACGTCTTAAAGAGGAAATGTGCCTAGCACCGGTCTTAGCTACACCGGACTTCACAAAAACCTTTATTGTGGAATGTGATGCCTCGGGAAATGGAATTGGTGCGCTTTTAATGCGGGAAAGAAGACCCATTGCTTTTTGAAAGTCGTCCAATAAAAGGAAAGTATATACGAAACCTATTTATGAGAAGGAAATGTTAGCAATACTACATGCACTAAAGAAATGGCGAACTTACCTAATGGGAAGACACTTCACGGTAAAAACTGATCATGATAGTCTTAAACACTTTTTGGAACAAAGACTATCGTCGAAGAACAACAAAAATGGGTCACAAAGATGTTGGGTTATGACTTTGAAATAATCTACAAAAAAAGGAAAGTCGAATGTTGTTGCGGATGCACTCTCAAGAAAGAATGAAGAGGTGGAAGCATTGCTTTGTGCCATTTCTATTATCCAACCGGATTGGATAAATCGAAGCAAGAGATGAATGGAAGAAGGACAAAGATGTATGGATACTCATTCAAAAGTTGCGAGCAAGATCCTAGTACATACGATACATTTAGTTGGAAAAATGATTCCTTATGGTACAAAGATCGCTTATATCTTTGTAATAATTCCCAACTAAAACAAAATATTCTTCGGAATTGCACACTTCTCCTTTAGGAGGACACTCAAGATTTTTTAAAAAACTTACCACGGGGTGAAGAAAGAAATTTTTTTGGGATGGCCTTAAATCTGATATTCAAAATTTTATGGTAGAATGTTTGGTTTGCCAGCAGAATAAATTTGAGACAATTAAGACCCCGGGACTTCTACACCCTTTATCCATCTCAAGTCAATGTTGGGAGGATATTTCAATGGATTTTATCACGGGTTTACCTAAGTCCGAAGGAAAGAGTGTCATCATGGTGGTAGTTGATAGGCTTACCAAGTATGCACACTTTTGTGCATTATCTCATCCATTTAAAGCAAGTACAGTTGCTACTACATTTATGGACAGAATTCAAAAGCTACATGGAAGCCCAAGGGTTATTGTGAGCAAATGCAGATCCCATTTTTCTTGGAAATTTTTGGACGAAGTTATTTTCTTGTTTGGGTACTCAATTAGCTCATAGCTCATCTTATCATCCTCAATCTGATGGTAAACCGAGATAGTAAATAAATGTTTGGAAGGATATCTTCGTTGGTTTTGTATCCGATAAACAAACACAATGGGTCAAGTGGTTACCTCTCGCTGAATGGTGGTATAACACTTCCTTCCATACCGCAGCAAAAATGACCCCATTTATGGCACTTTATGGATATCATCCACCATCCATCACATCATCTTTAAGGGAAAATTCGAAGGTTCAAGCAGTGGAAGATCACATCGAGCATCAGCAAGAAGTTCTCCAACTCTTAAAGGATAACCTGAATTTGGCACAAAATTGAATGAAACAACAGGAAAATCAACATCGTAGCGAGAGAAGTTTTGATGTAGGAGATTGGGTATTTTTACGGCTACAACCATACAAACAAATGTCCCTCAAGCAAGCAAAGAAGGATAATAAATTATCGCCAAAGTACTATGGTCCTTACAAGGTGTTGCAAAAGATTGGTACTATGGCATACAAATTGGAGCTTCCTACTTCTTCGCGAGTACATCCATTTTTCCATGTTTCATGCTTAAAGAAGGTTATAGGTGAAAATCTTCCAGTTCAAACAATATTGCCAGAACTTGATGAGGAAGGAAAAATCATATTGGAACCTGAAGCGGTCATGGAAACAAGAACTCGACAACTACGGAATCGATCAATTTCGGAGTATCTCATCAAGTGGAAGAACTTACCCACTGAAGATTCTACATGGGAGGATGAGAATTTTATACAAAAGCACCCAGAGCTACTCAAGCGTTGAGGACAACACTTTTTTTGAAGGAGAGGGGCATGTTAGGTCCCTATATTACTAGTATAGTCCCTTATTATTGTTAGTGTAACCCCCTTATTGTTATTATCGTACCCTTGTAACCCCCATTTTGTTATTATTGTGCCCTTAAATTATTATTGTTAGGTCGGCTAGGATTACATTGTGGCCCACTAGGATTACATTATGGCCCCATTGACTCCTATATATAGAAAGGAGGTTTTGTAAATTGTATCATCCAAGAATTGTTCATTTATGTAATGTATTGGAGGTTGCCCCCTCGAAGTGGCTCATTTCTAAGGCATTGATATCTCTTTTATTCTATTTTTGGAGCTGGTTACACAACTTGGTAGACATTCCTCAGCTCAACGACTTAGAGAAAATAATTTGTTATTATGAAGCTTGTAAATGTCTCGATAAGCCTAGAGCCTTAGAGGAAAAGGCTTAGGAAGCTTTCAAAATTTTCTTCAAGTTTGAAGGGGAGTTTGATGCAGTCTTAAATAACTTCAGGTTGTTGATGTTCAAGTTAGCTTTTGGTCCTGTAATTGTGGAGCAGTGCATAGAATAAAAGGAGAGATTGATAGACTGCTGCAAGTAGGAGATCCGGGAAATAAAAGTTATCAGCACGGACAACACAATTTATATGAAGATTTGCAGATACAATGCTGATGCAAATTAAAAGGCAGGTGTCTCTGTTTCTAACAAGATTTTCATAGGTACTAGGCTATGGTAGTAAGTGAAGAATGTTGAGTAGTTAAGAAGAACATTGAGTAGTTAATCTAGGACCTGGGTCAATCTAACATTTTTTTTTCCCTTTAATATCATATAATTTTATAAAAAAATTGGCCAGATGAAAAGTTTCTATTTGACTCAAAGCCTAAAAGGTATCAAATTTTTGGCACTATGCTCTAATGGGTTTAAAATTCATAAGGTCACAACTCCACTAACATTTACAAGAAACCTCAAAACATACATAAATAAGCAAAGAGAGATGGAATCAAAGAAAACCATCATATACATACTTAAGTGTCTTATCTCAGCTTCCAGTTGCAAGCAAGTTCATTGCTGGAATCCATGCAATTTCCTTAATAGGTGCATCATGCATAGCCATAGATTGGCTGACCCCCAGTCAGCAGTGGCCACATTTTAGCTTGTCTATCATAGTCAATAGAGAAAACAACAGTGCCATTGTCCTTCTATGTCAAGCAGAGAACCGGCATACTTAGAAGCACACTCTGAAACTTCAGTAATGGTTCTTTCCATAAGTAAACTACATACCTGCTTCCTGCAAGCATATTACAACTTCTAGATAAAATTCACAAGAAAAAAGAACATATACTAGAATTCCAACCAAAATCTGAAGCACCTCACCAGTTGGTCATGTGACATTGCTGCTTTTGGCATGCCAGCCCCAGTTTGAAGGACCTTCCAGCATCTAACCTAACCATCTATGTTACAAAATATAATGGAAGATCCAAAGAAAACACCAGTCCAAAATTATTACAATAATACCACTATCCCCAAAATCTCAAATGAATGAGTCCACATTTCAGTAAATGGAGACAGTTGAGGACATGAGGAAGCCTAGCAGAATGCCTAAAGTTGCACTTACGATGACCTAGAATCCCTCAAATCTACCTGTTTAAAGGTGGTTGGAAACCATCACTGCAAAAAATCTCTGAAAGCCTTGTTTTCGCAAAAAAAACTGATGGCCAAAACTGCTTAACCCTCAAATCTCCAAATCTCCAGGAATTGCAGGCTGCGTTGTTTTTCCTGTAGGATGCTCCCTGCACTCGTGCCTTTTCTTTCCTTCCAATTGATAAACCAAATTTCAAATGCATAACACACCCACCAAAGTTCAAGTGTTTAGCATAATATGTGTTGTCATATTAAAAAATAAAATAAAACAAAACAAGTTGTAAAATTTTATTACTTAAAAATGTTAGAATTTTAGTCTATATGTATTTTCTATTAGAAAAATATATTTTTTTTTCATATTAAAAAATAAAATAAAACAAAACAAGTTGTAAAATTTTATTACTTAAAAATGTTAGAACTTTAGTCTATATATATTTTCTATTAGAAAAATATATATTGAGGATAATCTAGGTTAACTAGAGCTAATAAGTGTAATATATTTTTAAGTTTATGGTTAATCTAGAAAGTGAGACTTTATTGTGATCTCATTGTTTGTATGACAAAGGAAGTGAGTCCATTAAACTCTAAAAAGGTTTAAATACTCTAACTCTTTATATTTGAACCTATGATCTCTTATGAGGAATCACATGTTCTTAACCATTGTAAAGATATAAAAACGTTGATAATTTTCTCCAAAATTCAAATATTAGGACCCATTGCCATCCAAAGGTAGAAGCTTCTACTAAAAAAAAAAATACATAGATAGACCTGAGGTTTGAAGGGGATTTTATTATGCAAAAACATAAATGGAAACATAGAAAAGACATTGCAAAGATTACAATAGTAGAAAAAAATCCAAATTCTATTAATGAATGAAATAAATAAAAAATAAAATAAAATAAAATAAAATAAATAAATAAATAAAAAATAAAAAACTATAAATTGCAAAGTGATACAAACTAATTGGAATGGGGTTAGCTTCTCTATGAAGAGAGATGTGTCAACTACTCTTAATCACAAGAAAGCATTACAAGATGTCAAACTACCTTTGAACATAAAGTATGATGTCCTAAGATGCAAAAACCCTAAAACCCAAAGCCCTAGCCCTAGGAAATGATGTGCCAATAAGAATGTGGGTCCAAAGAGGCTAATTGATATATCAACTTCTCGAGGCTAGAAATTTTGCATGCAAACTCCATTTAGGACATTTCTTGGACCATTAAAATCCATACTTTGTGTCTTTAGCCTATGAAAATTTCCAAAAATGCAAAGGAAATGCCCAAAAAAGGCAGCAGAAGTTTGAGGTCTAAAACACTATAATATAACTACCAAGACGTGGAATGTTGAATCAATGTAACAAGTGGGTGGTCACTAGTATTATATTGAATTAATTGTCCCCCCTTATCAATAAGTGGTCCATTTTGTGTCAAGTTCCTTCGTCAAGTGGGGAAACTTTTATTGAATATATGGCTCCTAGTGAGATATGTGTGCCAAAGTAGGAATATGAGGTGCCTATGAGAGGTGGGAAATATGGTTGAAGTAGATCAACATTAAATATAAGGTTCAAGCCAATGAAAAGGGAATATTTGATTTAGAAGCATCTTCACCCACAACCTTTGTGTTGGTGTAAGGCCTATATCAGAATGGAGAGTGTGGGGGGGGTACTTCCAATGGGATCTTAAGAGGTGTTCTTTATACAAATGCAACCATACCTTATCTCCCACCCTAAACTTATGTGGCACTCTAATCTAGGTGGATATTGGTGACCACCCACCTCTTCCACTAACTCAATGGTTCTTTGTCTTCTTATAAGTTTTTCTATGGTTTTTTGGGTCGCAAAATTCTAGGGTCATTTGTCTGCCCTAAATGATTTTTTTTGGCCATTTATGGGTCCAGAGGTTTTAATGTCATTCCCTAGTCCCAACCAAAATTTTTAATCCTAAATATAGTTCTTTCAAATGGATTTATTGTGTGCCCCAAATAGAGATTTTATGCAAAAGTTGCACCACTCTAAAGTTGATTCTAGGGTTGCGAATTTGAAATTTTGAAATTTTCAGCAGTATAAGAGGAAAATACAAGGTATAAGTGAGACATAGACCCACTTTCCCAGATAACATGAAGTATTGGAAAGTCTTCAAAAATGACATGAAGTTATAAAACTTCTTGTTGATGGAGGAAGATTTTTCTAAAATGAGATTGGAAAAGGACTGCAGATGGGAAATAATAATAACAAAAAATCACAAGATAATATCATGATAATCACACTAAATCATCATTGAAATAATGGCTTAAAAAACCCTCTTTCCATATTTAACAACAGATCATGCTCCCCCATGGTGGTGGCTGCCAAGGCGAAAAACTTGTTAATTGAGTCCTTGGTGAACCTCCCCCACAAGAAAGACAACAATCTCTCCTCTGACGTGATAAGTTGGATCGATGTGCCTTTGAATCTTGCGCTCAGTTATAAGTCATCCTCTCACCCCAATCATAATCTAGAGTGGAGGCTACGGATTCCTGAGACCGAATTTAAAAATTGGTGGAAGCCTTGTGACAAAGCCACAATATTTTTTTATGGTTCTTCTAAGGGGAACCCAGGTATGTCTGCATCTAGGGGGATCATCTATCCCCAGATTTGGAAAAGAAGAATCATTTTTAGTTGGGGCCTTGGGCAAAACTCCAATAATCAAGCAGAAATATTAGCACTGCTCAAAGCCTGCTAGATCATGCAAGAGCACCAAGATAAGACATACAAGTTTTTGGAGACTCAGAAATCCTGATCAAGATCATGAACACAAAATATCAATTCAATAACCCAACCCTCAACAAGACTCTGCAGAGATTTAGAAAATTATTACAAAAACACACTTCCATCTCCTTCTTCCATATCCTGTGAAATTTAAACAAATGAAGGTTACCTCTTGGCCCAAGGAGATCTCTCAAAAGAAAATGAAGGTTACCTCTTGGCCCAAGGAGATCTCTCAAAAAACGACGATGTCCCAATTTGGTTTCTGATACCTTAAGAATCAACTATGAAAGAGCAGAATGCATCTCAAAGCAAATTTTGACAAAAAATAATATGCATCAAGGGTTGATTAGGCTACAGCCTGACCTACTTACATAAATAAAAAATATACTTGTTCTTGTTAAAAAAAAAATTGTCATGATAAGAGAAATTGTTTAATTGTCATCTCCTTAATTTCTCTAACACATAACAACCTCCATCTCAAGGTGGATTCAATGTCAGATAATCCATATAAACTACTCATATAATACATACTCTTTATTATATCAAAGAGCTAAAAATTGATGCTTCTTTTCCCTTAAGACCCTACAAACCCTATATTCTCCTTGCAAAACTTAGCCTCTATAAGAAAAGCAACAAAGTTCTTACATAATTTACAATGTCATGAATTTGAGAATTCCACTAAATCAGTGACACTCCAAACAAATTTTTAGAAAAATAAAATGCCTAGCTCAAAAGACTCCATGTGTGGCATTGATCATTGTGGTGTCACTCTTTAGTAAATATTTTTTGGTGGACTTACAAATATAATTTATTTTGATCCCTCTCCATATATTTCTCTCAAGGAATTGATTATGTTGGGCTATATCTTATACATTCTTTCTATTGGCCCTATGTTAGGCAATGCCAAGGCATGCTAGAGTGTTAGGAAATCTCAGCGAGTGCTAGGGTGTGTTAGGGAGTGAAAAACATGCCAATAAATGTATGGGATGCTAGAACATGCCACATAGTGCTAAGGGAGTGTTAAAAGTGCTCCATAAGTTACATGGCACCTGGTAATGCAAGCATATTTATTATTTGATAGTACATTTTTCAGAGAATTTATTGGAAGGAAAAATCCCTCCTGAGATTGGTTTAATGAAAAACCTTTCGGTATTGTCTCTCTGATCTAACTACTGCATAGGAACTGTTCCAGCTTCATTTGAGAATTCGAGTAGCTTACTATATCTTAAATTGGGCCATAATATTTTAATTGGTACAATACCTGCAAGTTGGAAGGGCATAAATAGTTTGCACTTGTTATCATTAGAATATAACTTCTAAAATACAATGCTAAGGCTCCAAAATGATTGCATAGATGTTAGCACTAACGTCCACCTGGGTGAAACACAAGTCTATTTGGATGCTTATAATGCTCAGAACGTTGAGGTATCTACAAGGATTGACTGTTCACTGTTAAAAATCTTGTCAAGTTGCATTCCTTTGGTGCTTTGGGTGCGAAAGTAGCGGCAGTGGAAGAAAATTATCAAAATATATTGAGTCTATGTGTAACATCAGGCACGTGAAGGTTGTTGATAAGCCACCCATTTATAGAAACGATAACAGATTGAAAACCTGGGATGATACTTTAACCACGAGGATTTTCCCTCTGGTTCACATGGCCTTTAGTTATCTAGATCTTCGTTATCTTCAACTAGTTGAGGAATCCGAGGTAGGATAAATAGAAACCATATCTCAAAATCACCAATATTCAGTTCTGGATGGCACCATTTAAGCAGTCCCTTTGATAGTTTCCATGGGTAGCATCGAAATACGGTGGCATGGGGAATCACCTTATTCCTGTTGCTACTACGTCAAGACCAAGATTGGTATGTTAGCCATTCCTCATAGTGTAAATTCTAATTCAGCTCATTCATATGTTAGAGATTCTAAACACATAAGTTGAAACTGTGATAAAATATCTTTGAGCTATCCTATAGAAATCTTAGCTAGAGCTTCGTGTGACCCATGCTACCCTTGAGAAGTGTGACTGACTACATATCCCACTTGTGATCATTGCATAGGTCACGGAGTTGTGTCTTGGATCTCTAGGGACAAGCTCATAAGCGTGACCAATCCATGTTGTGACTCTCTGACTTCCAAAGAGCCTCACTCCCACCCAGGTTTCCAAGTTGCATAATAATATTTGAAGTAAGCCAGCGACCAGTGCAAATGGTGCGACCATACAACCTCTTCAGTTGTGGATGTGACCAATGCATTAGGGAATGCAAGTTGCGGGAAATGACTTTACGATCACACACCAACTTTCCAGGCCTGAATGCAAATCAAAATATTCAAGCTTAATGTAAGAAGTGTTGTAGTGGTCACAGTGGGTTCTAAAAACATGAATAGGTTATCTTTGTCCACACGTCGAAATTTCCTTTCAGATGAGGCACGTTCTATTACAGTATCTCCCATGATGCCTTATGTCCTGCGATGGGGGGGGGGGGGTATACTCCAAGTTATAAGGTTTTGTTTGCAACTGTGTTGGCATGATTATCGATTTACTTACTTCCATATGTGACAAGGCATGCCAGGTAGTTCCAAGGAATCCTAGAGTGTCAAAGCGACATGCCAAGATGTGTCAAGTGTTAAGGTGTGCCAATGTGTGCTAAGGAGTGTTAGGGAGTTCCACAGGAAGTTCTTAGGTGAAAAAGGAATAGTATAGTTGTAGTAATTGTAACTTGGTCAAGCTATTATAGTCAAGGAAGGACTTGTTTGGATTCCCATGTCTAAAAAATGGTAAGGGTAGTTGTGAGGGCATGATAGGTAAGCAGTGCCAAGGGATGAAAAGGTGTGCTAACACATGGCAGAAAATGTCAATGCATGTTGAGGAGTGTTAGGGAGTTACAGGGGAAAAAAATGGAGAATTAGATAAAAATTCTTGGTAGTGAAAGAATAAGAGTGTGTGCCAAAGAGTGTCAGTGAATTCTAGGTGTCCCAAGGATGAAGTGTTTTAGGAGAAGTTCAGAATAAGAATTGTAAGAGGGAAGTCTATGGTTGTGATAAGGTTTGGAAAAATTAATTTTGAATAAAGGGAGACTTTAGGTTGGGCATAACATTTTTTTTCTAATGACTTGGTTGGGTTCCCAAGTTGCAAAAAAGTAAGGCTATCTATGAGGGTGTGACAACTAGGGAGTGCCAAGGTGTTTTAGGGAATGTAAGGTTCCCAAGTAAGGCTATTTGTGAGGGCATGAGTGCCAATTCGTGCTTGGGAAACAAAGAAACAAGTTGAAATACAAATAAATGAACACATAAGAGGGTTAATAAGTAATCAATTTACCCTTTTCGCGGGGGACATGCTAAGCACACCAACACTAGGTCCAAATAGGTGCCAAGTGCCAAGTGCTAGTGCATTCTACATGCCAAATATTCCTCTATTTCTTCTCATGTAATTTCCAATAATTGATCTCAAATAACTTTAATATTAAACCATGCCAAAGAATATCAAGTCATCTCATGAATGCACGTCAGACATGCTAATACTTTCCAAGCGTTAACATGTGCCAAGTGCCAATGTGTCTCAGCGAGTGTTATGCATGTTATGAAGTGGTAGGGCATGCCAGAAAGTGCTAAGTAGGGAGTGCAAATGCATGTTGAGGACTGTTAGGGAGTACTAGGACAACACAAGGGAGCACTAGGTCAAAATACATGGAAGTGAATGAATATGAGGGTGTGTAGGGAGTGGCAATGAGTGATAATTGTCATGCCAAGGAGGGAGTGAGAAGGTATTCTAAGCATTCACACAACATATTGATCACTCACTTCTTACCATTCTCACACCATAACAAAAAACCATAAAAATTTCATTCTTAAAATCTATTGTGTAGTTTCCTAATGTCATTCAAGTAGAATCTTGCAATTACTTATGTTAGTAATGGTGCGTTCATTTTTTTATTCTCTTAAAGGAACTCTTTCTAGACATGCACCCCATCAAACATAAATCATCAAGTGAAAAAGAATGGAAATGAATGAATAAGAGGCTGTGTTTGGGGCACTAATACATTTGGCGGAAATTCCAACACTTTAGTTCCGACACTTTTGTCGTAATGTCAGAAATTTCCGAAATTTCTATCAATTTTTCAAATCTCGCCATAAACCGTCGCTATACCGATGTTTAGGGATATCGTCGCTTTTGCGACGTTTATCTTTGTCGTTCGAATTGTGATTTTTTAAACATTTCATTGGTGTTACAACATTTATGGGACAAAATGTCGGAATTGCGACGTCACCTACACATCTATCGGTCTTGCGACGCTTGGGAGAAACTGTCGGAAAATCTACGTTTCTCATATAGAGATCGGTCTTGCGACGTTGCGAAGCCAAACGTCGCAAGACCGACGTCTATATGAGAAACATCACTTTTCTGACAGTTTATCCCAAGCGTCGCAAGACCGACGTTTAAAAAACACAACATTTTAATATGAAAACATTTTTTTGGTTGGACAACAAACTTGCACATGAAAAATAATTACATGCGTGGACATGTAAATTATTAATTTATTAACAATTGTTCAACATTTGAATATGAAAGCATTATATTATTTAATATTTTGTTTACATAAATATGGTTTATTTTGATATAATGAGTATTACATTATTGGATAATGTTTTTTTTGTTGGAAAACATGCTTATACATCAAAAAATTTACATTACACTTATACATGAAAACTTGCACATTTTGGTATATTATTCCAAAGGCTAGGACATGCTTGGGATGTTTTAAATCCTTCATTACAACTTGGTGAGATGAAAACTCTATTATTATACCTTTACTTGAATGATTGATTTGATATTTTAATTGAAGGTTGCTACAATGAATCGAACACATAATACATTATTGAAATGTATGTTATATTCCTTAGTTGTTATAGACCCTACATCACCAACAACAACAAAAAAAACAAAAAAACAAAATTGGTGTGAAAATCATTACAAGCAATAAAATTGAATTTATGCTTAACCATATAACAATATTCTCTAGAATAAATAAACCACACATTGGAATAAGAAGAAGAGGATGCATTGAAATAGAAACCAAAAGAAAAAGTGTATTTCCAAAAGAGCTAAGCCTGGGTGAAATATTTTGTGGAAACAAAAAACATGATAAGCATATTTTTGAGTGGCCCGTTTTTTGTTTGCTCCCATGTGGCATCGTTTGGTCGGGTGCGCCATTTCCCCTTGTGTGAGGTTGTCCGACCGAGCGCATTCGAGTCGGGTCATTTCATTTGAGGGTGCCCGTATCAGTTTTTCTAAGTTGTGACCGCTCGGGTGCCTTGTGCACGTTCGAGCGGCCCGTTTGTCGTTTGCTCCCGTGTGGCATCATTTGGTCAGGCGCGCCGTGTTGCACCGTGTGAGGTCACCCAATCAGGTGAGTTCGGGTCGGATCGTTTCGTTCAAGGGCACTCGTATAAGTTTTTCTAAGTTGTGACAGCCCGGGTGCCTTGTGCACATTCAGGTGGCCCGTTTGCCATTTTCTCCCATGTGGCATCATTCGTTTGGGTGCGCCATGTCGTACCGTGTGAGGTTGCTCGACCGGGCACGTTTGGGTCAATTTGTTTCGTTCAAGGGTGCCTGTATCAGTTTTTCTAAGTTGTGACCACCCGGGTGCCTTGTGCACATTCGAGAGGCCCATTTTCTATTTTCTCCCTTGTGGCATCATTCAGTCGGGTGCGTTGTGTCACGCCATGTCAGGTCGCCCGACCAGGTGCGTTCGGGTCAAGTCGGGCCATTTCGTTCAAGGGCGCCCGTATCAGTTTTGCTAAGTTGTGACCACCCAGGTGCCTTGTGCATGTTCAGGCAGACTTTTTGCCATTTTATCCCTTATGGCATCATTCGGTCGAGTGTGCTGTGTCGCACCGTGTGAGGTCACCCGACTGGGCGCGTTCAAGTTGGGTCCAGTCGGTTCCTTCGAGGGTGCCCATATTAGTTTTGCTAAGTT
Source organism: Pinus albicaulis (assembly GCA_034641835.2). Classification (NCBI taxonomy): domain Eukaryota; kingdom Viridiplantae; phylum Streptophyta; class Pinopsida; order Pinales; family Pinaceae; genus Pinus; species Pinus albicaulis. Next base: position 800,187,027 of record CM076575.1, on the reverse strand, counting down.
GTTACCACCCGAGTGCCTTGTGCACATTCGGGTGGCCCATTTGCCATTTTCTCCCTTGTGGAATCATTCCGTCGGGCGAGCTGTGTCACCCCGTGTGAGGTCGCCCAACTGGGCACATACGGGTCGAATCAATCTGTTTAGTTCGAGGGCGCCTGTATCGGTTTTGCTAAGTTGCGACCACCCGGGTGCCTTGTGCATGTTCGAGTGGCCCATTTTCCAATTTCCATTTACTCCCTTGTGGCATCATTCGGTCAGACGCACTGTGTCGCGCCATGTGAGGTTTCCCGACCAAGCGCGTTTGGGTTGAGTCAGGCCATTTCGTTCGAGGGCACCCATAGCAGTTTTGCTAAGTTGTGACCGCCTCGGTGCCTTGTGCACGTTCGGTCAGCCCGTTTGCCATTTTCTCCCTTTTGGCATCATTCGGTCAGGCGTGTCGTGTTGCGTCGTGTGAGGTCGCCCGACCGGGCGCATTCGGGTTAGGTTGTTTCGTTCGAGGGCACCCGTATCAGTTTTTCTAAGTTGTGACCACCCGGGGGCCTTGTGCACATCCAGGTGGCCCGTTTTCTATTTTCTCCCTTGTGGCATCGTTCGTTTGGGCACGCCATGTTGCGTCGTGTGAGGTCGCCCGACCGGGTGCGTTCGAGTCCGGTCGAGCCATTTTATTTGAGGGCGCCCATATCAGTTTTGTTAAGTTGTGACCACCCAGGTGCCTTGTGCATGTTCGGGCGGCCCGTTTTCCGTTTTCTCCCTTGTGGCATCATTCGGTCGGGTGCGCCGTGTCGCTTCGTGTGGGGTCGCCCGACCAGACGCATTCGGGTCGGGTCGGGCCGTTTCGTTCGAGGGCACCCATATCAGTTTTTCTAAGTTGTGACCATGCGGGTGCCTTGTGCACGTTCGAGTGGCCTGTTTGCCATTTTATCCCTTATGGCATCGTTCGGTCGGATGCGCCGTGTCATGCCATGTGAGGTCGCCCGACTGGGCGCGTTTAGATCGGGTCAGCCTATTTCGTTCGAGGGCGCCCGTATATGTTTTGCTAAGTTTTGACCGCCCGAGTGCCTTGTGCACATTCGGGTGGCCCATTTTCCATTTTATCCCTTGTGGTATCATTCGTTCAGGCGCACCATGTCGCGTTGTGTGAGGTCACCCGACCGGGTGCATTCGGGTCGTGCCCTTTCGTTCGAGGGCGCCCGTATCATTTTTGTTAAGTTGTGACCGCCCGGGTGCCTTGTGCATGTTCAAGAGGCACATTTTCCATTTTCTCCCTTGTGGCATAATTCGGTCGAGCACGCCATGTCATAGTGTCTGAGGTCGCCTGACCGGGCGCGGTTAGGTTGGGTCGTTTCGTTCGAGGGCGCCCATATCAGTTTTGCTAAGTTGTGACCACCCGAGTGCCTTGTGGATGTTCGAGAGGCCCATTTTCTATTTGCTCCCTTGTGACATCGTTCGGTCAGGCGCGCCATGTAGCGCCGTGTGAGGTTGCCCGACTGGACGCGTTTGAGTCAGACCATTTCGTTTGAGGGTGCCCATATTAGTTTTGCTAAGTTGTGACCAGCCGGGTGCCTTGTGCACGTTCGAGCGGCCTGTTTGCCATTTTCTCCCATGTGGCATCATTCAGTCGGGTGCACCATGTGAGGTCGCCCGACTGGGAGCGTTTGGGTTGGCCCGTTTCGTTCGAGGGTGCCCGTATCAGTTTATCTAAGTTGTGACCGCCCGGGTGCCTTGTGCACGTTCAAGTGGCCCGTTTTCCTTTTGCTCCCTTATGGCATCGTTTAGTCAGGCGCACCATGTCACGCCATGTGAGGTCACCCGACCAGGTGTGTTCGGGTTGAGTTGGTCTGTTTCGTTCGAGGGGGCTCATATCAGTTTAGCTAATTTGTGACCGCCCGGGTGCCTTGTGCATGTTCGGGCGGCCCGTTTTCCATTTAATCCTTTGTGGCATCGTTTGGTCGGGCGCACCATGTCGCACTATGTGAGGTCGCCCAACCAGGTGTGGTCGGTTTAGGTCATTTTGTTCGAGGGCGCCCGTATCATTTTTGCTACGTTGTGACCGCCCGGGTGCCTTGTGCACATTAAAGTGGCCCGTTTGCTATTTTATCCATTGTGGCATCTTTCGGTCAGGTGCGTCATGTCACGCCATGTGAGGATGCCCGATCGGGCGCATTCGGGTTGGGTTGGGTTGTTTCATTCAAGGGCACCTGTATCATTTTAGCTAAGTTGTGACTACCCAGGTGCCTTGTGGACGTTCAGGCAGACCATTTTCCGTTTGCTCCCTTGTGGCATCATTTGGTTAGGCATGCCGTGTCGCACTGTGTGAGGTCGCCCGACTAGGCGTGGTCAGGTCAGGTCGTTTCGTTCCAGGGTGCCCGTATCAATTTTGCTAAGTTGTGACTGCCCGGGTGGCTTGTGCACATTCGAGCTGCCCGTTTGCCATTTTCTCCCTTATGGCATCGTTCGGTCAGGCGCACCGTGTCACACCGTGTGAGGTCGCCTGACCAGGTGCGTTCGGGTCGGGTTGGGCCGTTTTGTTCGAGGGAACCCATATCAGTTTTGCTAAGTTGTGACTACCTGAGTGCCTTGTGCACGTTCGGGTGACCCATTTGCTATTTTCTTCCTTATGGCATCGTTCGGTCGGATGCGCCATGTCACACTGTGCGAGGTCACCCGACCAGGCGCAGTCGGGTCAGGTCGTTTCGTTCGAGGGCGCCCGTATCAATTTTGCTAAGTTGTGACTACCCGGGTGCCTTGTGCACGTTTGAGCGGCTCTTTTTTGGTTTTCTCCCTTATGGCATCGTTCGGTCAGGCACGCCGTGTCGCGCCATGTGAGGTCGCCCGATCGGATGCATTCGGGTCGGGTCGTTTCGTTTGAGGGTGCTCGTATCAGTTTTGCTAGGTTGTGACTGCCCTGGTGCCATGTCCATGTTCGGGCGGCCCGTTTTCTATTTTCTCCCTTGTGGAATCATTCGGTCGGGTGCACCATGTGAGGTTGTCCAACCAGGCGTGTTTGAGTCGGGCTATTTTGTTCGAGGGCGCTCATATCCGTTTTGTTAAGTTGTGACCACCTGAGTTCCTTGTGCACTTTTAGGTGGCCCGTTTGCCGTTTGCTCCCTTAATGTGGCATCGTTCGGTCGGGTGCTTTGTGTCATGCCATGTGAGGGTGCCTGACCAAGCGCATTTAGGTTGCACTGTTTCGTTCGAGGGCACTCATATCAGTTTTGCTAAGTTGTGACCGCTCAGGTGCCTTGTGCACATTCGAGCAACCCATTTTCCATTTCCTTCCTTGTGGCATTATTCAGTCGGACCCGTTGTGTGAGGTCGCCTGACCAGGCGCGTTTGGTTCAGGTTGGGCCTTTTTTTTCGAGGGTGCCTGTATCGATTTTGCTAAGTTGTGACTGCCTGGGTGCCTTGTGCATGTTTGGGCACCCCGTTTGCCATTTTCTCCCTCATGGCATCGTTCATTCAGGCGCGTCATGTCGCACCGTGTGAGGTCGCCCGACTGGGCGCGTTCAGGTTAGATCGGGTCATTTCGTTCGAGGGTGCCCGTATCAGTTTTGCTAAGTTTTGACCACTCAGGTGACTTGTGCACATTCGGGTGGCCCATTTTCCATTTGTTCCCTTGTGACATCGTTCAGTTGGGTGTGTTGTATTGCGCCATGTGAGGTCACCCGACCGGACGTGTTCAGGTTGGGTTGGGTCGTTTCGTTCGAGGGCGCTTGTATCAGTTTTTCTAAGTTGTGACCGTCGAGGTGCCTTGTGCACATTCGGGCGGCCCGTTTGCAGTTTTCTCCCTTGTCTCATCATTCGGTCAAGCACATTACGTCGCATCTTGTGAGGTCGCCTGACCGGGTGTGTTCAGATTGGGTCGAGCCATTTCGTTCAAGGGCACCTGTATCAGTTTTTCTAAGTTGTGACTGACCGGGTGCCCTGTGCACATTTGGGTGGCCCATTTTCCATTTCCTCCCTTGTGGCATCGTTCTTTTGGGCGCGCCGTGTCACACTGTGTGAGGTCGCCCGACCGGGTGTGTTCAGGTCAAGCCATTTCATTCAAGGGCACCCATATCATTTTTGTTAAGTTGTGACCGCCTGGGTGCCTTATGCACATTCAGGTGGTCTGCTTGTCGTTTTCTCCTTTGTGGCATCGTTCGGTCGGGCGCATCGTGTCGCGCTGTGTGATGTCGCCCGACAGGGTGCGGTCGAGTCAGGTCGTTTCGTTCGAGGGCGCACATATCAATTTTCCTAAGTTGTGACCCTCTGGGTGACTTGTGCATGTTCCAGTGGCTCGTTTTCCATTTTCTCCCTTGTGGCATCATTCTGTTGGGCACGCCATGTGAGGTCGCCCGACCGAGCGCGTTCAAGTCAGACCATTTCATACGAGTGCACCTGTATAATTTTTTCTAATTTGTGACCGCCCGGGTGACTTGTGCACATTCGGGCAAACTATTTTCCATTTTCTCCCATGTGGCATCGTCCGGTCAGGTGCTCCGTGTCGCACCGTGTGAGGTGGCCCGACTGGAAGCGTTTGGGTCGGCCCCTTTCGTTCAAGGGCACCCGTATCATTTTTGCTAAGTTGTGACCGCTCGAGTGCCTTGTGCAAATTTGGGTGGCCCATTTGTTGTTTTCTTCCTTGTGGCATCGTTCAGTCGGGCGCACCGTGTGAGATCGCCTGACCAGGCGCATTCGGGTCTGGTTGGGTTGTTTTGTTCAAGGGTGCCCATATCAATTTTGCTAAGTTGTGACCACCCACGTGCCTTTTGCACATTTGGGTGGCCCATTTTTCGTTTTCTCCCTCTTGGCATCATTCAGTCGGGCACACCGTGTCGCGCCGTGTGAGGTCGCCCGACGAGGTGCGTTCGAGTCGGGTCAGGCCGTTTCATTCGAGGGTGCCCGTATCAGTTTTGCTAAGTTGTGACTACTCAGGTGCCTTCTGTATGTTTGGGCAGACCGTTTTTCATTTGCTCCCTTGTGGCATCGTTCTGTTGGGCGCGACGTGTCGCGCTATGTGAGGTCGCCCGACCAGGCCGGGTCAGGTCAGGTCATTTCGTTTGAGGGTTCCCGTATTAGTTTTGCTAATTTGTGACCACCCGGGTGCCTTGTGCATGTTCGAGCGACCCGTTTGTCATTTTCTTCCTTGTGGCATCGTTCGATCGAGCGCGCTATGTCGCGCCATGTGAGGTCGCCCGACCGGGCGCGTTCGGGTCTGGTCATTTCGTTCGAGGGTGCTCGTATCAGTTTTGCTAAGTTGTGACCACCCAGGTGCCTTGTACACATTCAGGCGGCCCAATTGTCATTTTCTCCCTTGTGGCATCGTTTGATTGGGTGCGCCATGTGAGGTCATCTGACCAGGCGCGTTTGGGTCGGTCCATTTCATTCGAGGGTGCCCGTATCATTTTTGTTAAGTTGTGATTGCCTGGGTGCATTGTGCACGTTCGGGCGCCCCGTTTCTCATTTTCTCCCTTAATGTGGCATCGTTCGGTTGGGCGCGCCATGTCACGCTGTGTGAGGGCACCTAACCAAGTGCGTTTGGGTTACGTTGTTTTGCTCAAGGGTGCCCGTATCAGTTTTGCTAAGTTGTGACCTCTCGGGTGCCTTGTGCACGTTTGGGCTGCCCGTTTTCCATTTTCTCCCTTGTGGCATCATTCAGTCGAGGGCATCATGTCGCGCCGTGTGAGGTCACCCGACCGGGCACGTTTGGGTCGGGTCGGGCCTTTTTGTTTGAGGGCGCCTGTATTAGTTTTGCTAAATTATGACTACCCGGGTGCCTTGTGCACGTTCGGGTGTCCCGTTTGCCGTTTTCTCCCTTGTGGCATTGTTCATTCGAGCGCGCCGTGTCATGCTATGTGAGGTCACCTGACCAGTGTGGTCGGGTCGGGCTGCTTCGTTTGAGGGTTCCTATATCAGTTTTTCTAAGTTGTGACCGCTCGGGTGCCTTATGCACATTTGGGTGGCCCATTTGCCATTTTCTCCCTTGTGGCATCGTTTGGTTGGGCGCGTCGTGTCGCGTCGTGTGAGGTTTCCCAACCGGGCATGTTCGAGTGGCCCGTTTACCATTCTTTGGACTTAAATTGTGTGATAACATTGTGGCTGAGTTATAAACTAGATATTGAACATATATTTGGTTTGATTGCAATAGACATTTTCATCAATAAATGTAAATCAATGGCTAAAAAATACTATAAATTAATAAATAAATAAGACATGGCAACAAGCTACAACAATACTTACAAAATTGTTACATTGAGATGCAAAGAATAAGCAACTAATTTAACCCCTAACCCATTTACCCCTAAACCATAAACCTCTCAACCCTTAACCCCTAACCCCTAAACCCTTAACCCCTAACCCAATTAACCCCCTAAACCCCTAGTAAACCCCTAACCCATTTAACCCCCTAAACCCTAAACCTATAAACCCTTAACCCTTAACCCCTTACACCCTAAACCATTAAAACCTTAACCATAACCCCTTAAACCCTAATTCCCAACCCCTAACCCATCTAACCCCCTAAAACCTAACCCCAAACCCCGAACTTCTAACCCCTAAAATCCTTAAATGCTAAATCCCCTAACCCCCTAAACCCCTAGCCTATTTAACCTCTGCAACCAAACCTACCTGGCCTCCTCTCTTATTAACCTAATAACCCTAATTCCAAACCCTAACCCATTTAACCCCAACCACATAATAGAAATTTTGAGGTCTAAAATGGGCCTCCTAAGTTAGTGCACTTTATATGAGAACCAATCACATTTTAGGAGATGACATCATCCCTAATGGTTGAGGTGGCATTGCTTGAGTTAAAGTTACTTACTTGTCACATTCTCAATGGTGGATAAAAACTCATGGCTAACCATGGTAGTGCTCTAAGTACTTTTAAAGTCAAAAGTAAAGTACTCATAATAAATGTTATTTCACACTTTTTGAATAAAATAATTTTATTGTCATTTCATATTTCTTGAAAGAAACAATGCATATCCCTATACATTTCTTATATTATATTTTATTATATTGTATTATTTTTAGATAGTATATTAGTTACATGTTATTATACAATTTAAATAATATAAATTTTAATTAATAATATATAATGTAATTAAGAATTTATAAATTTATATTTATATTTTATTTTAAGTTATTTATACAAAGAAAATGTATTATTGTCAATGATAATGAGTTTTTCTTGAAAAGCTCATTCTTATTTATAGTCACATCTATACAAATTTTTTAATTTATTTTATTTTGGTACAACTTTTGAATTGAATTTAACTATGGTTACATGGATTGTGGTGCAAAAAAGTGAATTGAAAATTCATAAATATTATTTTACTGCTTTTAGCTATTATTTTATCATTTTTTATGAGGCCCATTTTAGACCTCAAAAATTTCAATGAACTCTAAACCCTAACACATTTAACCCTTAAACTATAAACCCCTTAACCACTAACCCTAAACCTCAACTTCAACCCATTTAAACTCTAAACCCCTAAAACCCCTAACCCATTTAACCTCTGTGAACCCAAACCTAAACTCCTTAACCCCTGTGTCCCCCAAGCATCTAATCCTCAACCCCTTGATCTTCAAGAGTCAAATACCTTGATATTAATGGTGGTGTATTCATACTCCTTCTGAATAACCAATAAAGGGTCAATGAAATTGACCAATATGTTGTGAAGTTTTATCTTATCCATCTCTGGGGTAAGCTGCTTTTCGGCTAACTCCACTGCTTTTAATCTCAATTTTTCCAATTGCTTCCTTCTCTCATATGATACCCGAGCCTTTGCCTTTCTCTTCCCTTATAATTTCGTAATAGTGTCATAGTGATGCCAACCAACTTCTTTGGAAAGCCTTCCTAGCAGGCAATACTTGTGACCTGGCTAAAGCCTCAACACTTTCAGAGCATCTGGAATGACCTCTCTCTTCCCCACTCTCCCTCTCTCTCTCTCTCTCTACTCCTTCCAATCCTTCCTACAAACAGTATCCTCCCTTCATCCTTACTTCTGCCCACCTTCCATTCTGTCACTATCCCCCTCTTACCCTCTCGTACTCTCTTACCTCTCTCCCTCTCTCTCTCTCACCGACCCATTCCTTCTCCCCCATCTCCTTTAGCTTATCTCCATCTCTTCCGTGACTCCCCTTTGTCTCACCTCTATCATAATCTGTCTTTATAATTATTCTCTCTATATATATATATATTAAGTATATGAATAAATAATATATTAAATCATTACTAGTTGTACCTCATTTTATGCATAAGGTTAAATGGTTAATCTCTCTAGCAGTGCCTGGATCAAATATCACTCAAAAAGAGGCACCATGTTCTATTGTCTTCCAAGCTATGCCCCACGCTGTTTTGGCTCTTCTGCTCTGCCATGAATGTAAATTTTCTGACCTTGCAGGACAAGAAGGCTCTGATTATCAACTCATTCATTAAAACTATTGTTTTAACACTGCTACATTCTAATTCAAGCTTATCCTTTAAACCATCTTAGTCTTTTTTACTCTCTTCAACTTTGTAGTGCTTTCCATTCCTCTCAGTCACATATGTTTCCTTGGTCTATTAAGGGACAAGGTCAACAACATTAGGATGTTTTTGAAATAAATAAGGGTATTTCCAGGACACAGTTAGGTGGAGCAAGAGTATAAGAGCTAAATTTCTCATGATTGTGGGACACTTGAACTTAATATTTTCTGGAGTAGTCATGAGGTGCAGTCTGGTTACTAAGACTTCATCAGATTTCTATTCTCCAGACTTAAATTGTGTGACAACACTGTGGCTGAGTTTGAAACTGGAGATTGAACATCATTTGGTTTGATTGCAATAGACATTTTCATCAATAAATGTAAAGAAATGGATAACAAGTACTATAAATTAATAAATAAAGAAGACATGGTAACAAACAACAATACTTACAAAATTGTTCCATTGAGATGCAAAGAATAAGCAACTAATTTAACCCCTAACCCACTTAACCCCTAAACCATAAACCTCTAAAAACCTTAACCTCAACTCTTTAAACCCTAAACCATTAAACCCATAACCCCAACTCCCTAAACCCTAATTCCCGACCCCTAAACCCATATAACCCTCTAAAATCTAACCCCATTAGCCCCTAACATCTAACCCTAAAACTTTAACCATAAACTTCCGTAACCCCTAAACCCCTAACCCATTTAACCCCCTATGTACATAATACATAAATTATAATATCTATATATATATATATATATATATATATATATATATATATATATATATAAGAGATTAAAACTCCAAATATTTAAAATACAACATAAATTAATAGTTAAAACTCCTTTTAATAAAGCATGATGATTTAGTAGGGTAGAAGGATTACTATATGAAAAAATCAGTCCATTATATACTCATATAATTAATTATTTAGAAATTATTTTAATTATTTAAAATGATTATAATTATTAAAAAATATTTATTTCTAAATTAATTTCAGTGGCCGTAAAAAAAACACACGTGTTTCATTTCGAAATGTCAAAATTTTTGAAATATCAAAAGTTTTAATTTCCCTCGTTCATTTCCCTCCAGTTGCATGGTTTGTCCAGGGAAGGAGGGAGGATCTGATCCAAATCTAAGTTGGGTTGATAGAAAAAATGTCAGAGATCCTTCACATTCAGGGGCGCCAATGTGGCAATCATATCGGCTCCAAGTTTTGGGAAGTGGTCTGTGAAGAACACAGGATGGATCCTACAGAGAGATATCAGGGTACTTCATATCTACAGCTTGAAAGGGTTATGGATAGGTCTTCATACCCGATAACTTCATTTTTGGCCAACTTGGGGCTAGAAAAACAACTGGGCCAAGGGGCATTACAAAGAAGGAGCCGAGCTCATTGATTCTGTGCTTGATGTCATTAGGAAGGAGACTAAGAACTATGATTTCCTGCAAGGTATGTGTCTTTTTCATATTCGAATCCTTGACCTTGTGTTTTTTAAATGTAGGATTTCATAAAAAGTCCCAATCTGAAGCCGCAGAGTGTTTTCATCCGTGTCTCTGCAAGTCCCAATCTCATGCTGCAGAGGTACGATATCGTTCATGCTTTATGTTTTTTTTTAATGCATGAAGTAAACTATAGAACTGGTTCAAATAATTAGTTGGAAGTAAACTCTGACCTAGATACAATCATGTCCTCTGATCCAGAAACAATCATCTCCTCTGATCCAGAAATGACTCAATCTATGGAAGATAAATCCCCAGAAATTCCAATAGTGCCACAGTTTGTATCACTGACCGAGGAACAACAAACTCTATTAAGCAAGGAGGCATTCACTCATATAATTGAAACCTACAAGCAAGCTAATGGTGCAGGGGTCAAGGATTTTCGATGTTCACTGATTTCACAATTGATTGCTCAGGTATATGCTCATAAAGGTTTTTATCAATAGTCTGTATGAACTTCTTTAGAGACACTAGACTGACTTTGCCTCATCATCAATGTTTGTCTTTAATGAATTCTTTCTGAACTTTGAAAAGCCTCTTTATAAAGGCGGTTTTCTCAAGAAAACACTAATATGGTAATACCTCCTCTACAAATGAAAAGAGAATATTCAACAAATTACTATCTACACTAAATCCTTGTACAGAAGATTCTTACTGAAGTTCCTGCTTGCACCATTATTGATTCTAACACCTCGCTCAAAATAATGTCACCTTATTATATGACATCTGCAACCAACCACCTTTCATCATCAATCCCATATTGTATGGTTATTTTTACATTAATTGCATGATCATGAGAGAAATTTTCAAATTCCATTATAATAAGGCTTAGAAGCTAGAAAACTTGAAAGACAAATTCCTTAAAAATACTCTGGCCATCTTACCTATTCATATTGTGGACCTTTTGCTTTAGATAGTCTCTTTCAGCCTTAACCCCAGTGAAGTTTCTTAAATCAATAATTTTTATAAATATGATGATAAAAATGAATCAATTAATTGCGAGACTATCATGCTGGGATACACCATGTTCAAACTCTTTGCCAGAAGAGCAGACAAATTCATCTCCATATGGGAAGAGAGGAATAAATTGCAAGTTTAAGGTTTAGTCATTGCAAATGGAATCACCACACTTTTGACTATTTTTCAATCCTCCCAAATGTTATTGAGGAAGCAAAAGTAAGTATATTCTTGATCCATGGACACATGTTAAGCATTTCAGATAGTTGGAAGAAATCTACTATTTGAGAGGCTGAAGGTATACCTCTCCTATGCTTGGAGAACTCTATAATTATTACCCTATATGATATTCAAATGATCATCTCTGGGGTCTATTATATACATTAACATAGTAGTCAAGCAAGGGTGTTGACTGCCTCACATTCTTTGGACTTCATATTTATGGATGAGAGTTTCTCATTTCAAAATCCATGGGTGGTAAAGGTGGAGGCCCTCTATGGGTTCTCCATTTCACTATTTTTTGACAACATTGTCCTTCTATTTCACGAATCCAGAAACAAAAGTACATTTTGAGCTCATTCTGGGATGAACATGGTCTTCAAGTCCACCTTGCAAACACAAAAGCATGTAAGTAATCTCACCTTCTTTTCAAGGATAACAGGTATAAATGGTGACATCCTAGTATTTCCTTTTAATGGTATTATTTGTTTCATATTTTAACTTGTTTTCAACATTTGTATCAATGTTGAACAGAGGATTGCAACATTAACAACCTTGGAGAGACGATGTTTCCAACTTCAGTTTTAGGATATTCAGGCTAAATTTTGGTTTCTTAACACCATGGTGATTCATTCTCTCCTTGTTTGCAAGGTTTGGAGTTTGGAGCCCATACCTACAAAAAACAAGTCACGACTCAATTGAGAGAGGTTACTCATTGCTATTCTCTCATTTATGGGAAACATTGTTGTAATATGGCCCACTTAAATTGCAAGGTTATTGCCTTTTCCTTGTGAAATCATCCTCCATATCCTGAAGGTTGAAATAGAATATGGCAACATACACTACTTCATTTTTATTTTGTTACTTTTGTAGGACATTAATAAACCATTGAAAATTAGAGGCTTCTCACCAGGTTAACAACTCTAAGGTACCGAGAGATACATTGCTGATTGAGGATGCCAAATTGTTAGACCATGCATCTTATTTTGATTTTATTTTCCTTAAGGAAAAGGATATAAATGTCATTATGTATGCCCTTCCATTTTCATTTTTATTTTTGCTGGTGAGTAAATAATTTTGAATATATAAGAAATATTTTTTCAAAAGTAGGGATCTAGATAGAAATTTCCACTCCAAGGACAATCCTTTGGGCACACTCAGTGTCTTGATTTTTCTTTTTATATTTTCTGTCAGAGGCTAGTTGCTCCAATATGACAGTAATTTGAAGTCTTTTCATAATACTTTGTTACAGATCACTTTCATTTTCTTCTTGCAGAATTTCTAGAAATGAATGGATATCTTATGGACTGTTGTAAACAAATTTAGTTCTATTACCATGCTCAAGAGAATTTAATGTTTGTCATTATTGGAGGACAAATATATACCATAAGAGCTCAGTTCTGTGTTGTAGCCTTTTATTAAAACTTGAATCAGTTAAACCCGCCTACCTATTGCAACCCTATATTGAGGCTTGGTTCTATTGAAGCCACCATAATTTGGACCTGTTCATTGCAGTCTCAGGCTACGTATATAGCTATAGGATTTTGACATATTTTATACAGTGAACATATATTAAAATCTTAGACTATCTCCTATTTATTGATGCTTGGACAGAACTTTCAAATTAGCTAAGTCACCTATTTTTATTTATGAGCTCAGTGTTAAGTTACAAGACTGTGATAAGACTCACTGACTTATGTTTAGTATACCAATCTAGCTTGTAAAGCTCGGTCCTATGGAATTGAGCCCAAGAACACCTCATACTTACCTTTGTGGAAGTAGAGTGGTGATAACACATATGTGGAGTATATTTGAAAGGTAAATTAATGCTTCCTTGGAGTTCAAATAGAACACATCTGTAGAAGTGTATACCAGTGTTTATTTGAAGCTCAAGTAAGACAGATTTGTGGAGGATTAAAGATTCAACTGTGGAGGGCTCGATGATATTAGAGGCATGAAAAATCAACACTGTGATGGAAATTTTGATTTATAGACCACTTTCCACCACCATTTATGTTTAACATTCCTTTCTATTGAGTTTAGGTGAATGTACCCAAGTTTGTGCATGTAGATCCCATAGGGAGAATGTGACCAAACCAGTTCATCATCTTTGTTAGTAAGCCTTATACAAGACTATGTCAATTTTTCCAAATACATATTTCGTTCCTCATGAAATCCTACATCCTACATCCAATACTTATGTCATTTCACATCCTTGCCTCCAAATGGTAAATTGAGTTGGGTTGTCGAAATGTGGTAATTTAGTGTTCCCATTGTCACGAAGAAAATTAATTATAGGTTGTGCCATCCAATTTTTGTCACCACTCCTTGGCCATGGATCGACTATAATTATAACCTTATGTCCATTTCCTACTTTATATGCCAGACCAGAATCAGTTAAATTGAAATAGTTTAAAACATCTCTCCATAACAGAAATATTAACCTGAGAAATTTTAGTCTATTTAATCCATTCCTCGATAAAATTTGGTGAAATATTTTGTGCTGAACGACATTAGACAATATATATATATTTTTTAAATATTTTTAACCAAGCGTTCGAAGACCGATGCCTTAGACATCGGAAGAGCGACGTTATTTTTTTTATATTTTGACCTTTTCGTCGGAAGATTGACGCCTTAAACGTCGGAAGAGCGGCATCAATTTTTTTAATATTTTTACATTTGTGTCGGAAGACCGATGCCTCGATCGTCAAAAGAGCGACTTTTCTTTTTAAAATATTTTTATCTTTTCCGTCGCTAAAGCGACATTACATAAGCGTCAAACTAAATGTCGGATGATATTTCGTCGGAATTGTGACGGTTTGTAAAATGTTGTAATTAAACATTGGAAGGCATAACGTCGAAATTGCGACATTTTTATGAAAACCTAAAAAGCATCGGAATACTGACAGTTTGTGATCGTTGGAAGACCGACAGTTGTGGGTCATCAAAAGATCGACACTTATAAACTGACAGAATAGTGACACTTTGCAAAACGTCGGAAAAAGTGTAGGTATTGTGACACTTTGGAAAAGCGTCGGAATTACGACGTAATGGCTAACCACGTTTTTTCCAGCCTCAAACTGTCACTCTTGCAATGACTATGTGTCAGAATAGCGACGAAGTGGTCGTCGGAAATTGGGCCAAATTTTCTAGTGGGGTGTCAGGCATGGCAAGGGGGCAGTCACAAGGCATACTAGGGAATTCTATGGCATTTCAAGAACGGTCAGGGTGTGCTAATATATGCCAGATAGTGCCCAAGCATGCCAGGCATGCCAAGACATGCCATGTGTTAAGGCATGATGATATGTGCCAGGGTTAGGGTATGCGAACGTGTGTCAAGGAGTGTCAAGTGACACAGGGGAATAGTAAGTTAAAATGAAAATAAATGAACAAACATGAGGGTTAATGATTCAAGACCTTACTTTTTCAAGAGGGGAATGCTAGGCATACCAACAATAGTGCCAATACATACCAAGGGACAAATTTTAGCGTGTCTTAAGTGGAAAATCATTCTCTATCACTTCTCTCTTAATTTTGAATAATTGATCTCAAATAAATGTTATCTTAAACCATGCCAAGGAATTCTAGGGTGTCCAAACACATGCCAAGAATTTTCAAGTGCTAAGTGCCAAGAGTAAATATATGCCGGTGAATTATAGGGCATGTTACAGAGTTCCAAGTTTGTTAAGGAGGGACTGACAATATATGCTAGATACTTCCAAGGCATGCTAGAGAGCTAGGGAAGCATACCAAGATGTGCCAAGTTCCAATGTGTGTTGAGTGTTAGCGAGTTCGAGGGAAACACAAAGGATCATTATGTAAAAATGCATGGAAACGAATGTATAAGAGTGTGTGATAGGGAGTGTCAATGAGTTCCAAGTATGCTAAGGAGGGAGTGACATGGTATGCTAGGTAGTGTTAAGTCATGCTAGTGTGCCAGAGTAGCATGTGGCCAACATGTGCCAGGTGCCAGGGTGTGCCAACACATGCTAGGAAGTGTTAGGGAGTCCCAGGGAGTGACAAGGTTATATGCTAGGCAATTCCAAGGTATGTTAAACTACCAAGGTGTGTTAGGAACTGCTACGGTGTGTTAGGGAGTGTAAAATCATGTCAAGGAATGTAGGGGATGCTAACACATGCCACATAATTCCAAGGAATTTAAGACATTTCAGGGGTTATGGCATGTCAAGATGTGAACTATGTTGCATAGCTTTTTTACGGCCACAGTTGGATGTGATGAGCCTTTTTTTGGTAACTTGTTAAGTGGGATCAATTGAGATTGGACATGAGTAGTCTAAGATGAGTTACATGTAGTTATTAGGTTAACAAGGCATATGTTGAATTTCCACGACACATGAGAATTTGGGTTTGGTCTTAGAATCTTTGATGCAAACACACTCAAGTGCCACACCACATCTACTTTGCACAATGAAATCTACACACATAAGGGAATCAATTAGTGCACATGAAAATTTTTAACTTTTTAAAACCTTTATTCACTAAATTATGAACTATAATAGAATAGGCTAGAGCTCTTGTACCATGGATGATGGCCCTTTGTAGTCACATTGATACAAGGAATACAACTAGGTCATGGTGTTAGTCCTTTGACAACCAATCTACCTTGAACAAGACAACACTTGACCCAATTTTTGATGGTGGCCGCCACACATAGCCCTTTCAATCCACATGTACTGAACACATATGGCAGGTCCTGTTTCCTCCCATTATGTAACTCCTCAATTTTCCTATATCAATGAACTCAACTCCTTTATGTTACTAAACTCCACTAAAAAAACTTTTCCCACTATCTACCTCTTTTTTCCTTTAAGGTCTGCAACACTTAATGTTTTCGATCAGTTGTTCACAACTCCATTGTGAAAAACTCTTTGATATGCCTAATTTTTCCATACTGCTACTCCAAGATAGAAAATCTAGGGATATGTAGGTTTTCCTTCTTCTCAATGACACAATCCTCCACAATACAGTGAACTAGGGCTAGTTGGCTAGCCCACTTGACTGCTACTTTAATCCTTCAAATTTTTCACATCCTTAGGCCCAATAAACCTACCCTTCTACCAGTCTTGTTTTCCTTCACAAGTACATAACT
Source organism: Pinus albicaulis (assembly GCA_034641835.2). Lineage (NCBI taxonomy): Eukaryota > Viridiplantae > Streptophyta > Pinopsida > Pinales > Pinaceae > Pinus > Pinus albicaulis. Next base: position 800,170,777 of record CM076575.1, on the reverse strand, counting down.
TAGAGCTCTTCTTTTACAGTCACCTAACAACCCTCCAATTTTACTTGGACTGCATCAATTTTCCCAACCACAGTAAATTCTTTTACTGATCTAGTGCCCACAACACTGCCCTCATATAGGGCTCTTCAAATATGCCACCTAGTAGTGATTTGAGTCCTCTCAAAATCACTATTCTTGTGTACCAATGTATTTTTGTCCAATCTATGAACAAATCTGAACTACTCATCTTATCATCCTTCTAACAATTTGTAGATGAATGAACTAGGGTCACAAATCAACCATTAACAGTCCATTGAATAAATATTTATAGGTTGCTTCATATCTCTGTCCAAAACTCTATGGACATTCCAACAAAATAAACTACTCTTCATGTCAATCCATTCATCATATGGCACGTTTCTTCTACTCCATCTTCTACTCATATTTCACCTTCATGTGGATTTTCTATCTCCACACATACTTCTACAGACCATCTTCCAAATTTTTGGTATATATTGAAGAGATAAACCTATCTTTAAGGGTCACAACCCATCTTCTTCTATGTAGATTTTTCACAACCTTAATGGCTTACCTTATGGATTGAACATGCAAGGAAACCTCCTGAAATAGGGAATTATACTTCTATTCTAATTTCTTTAGAACAAACTATATCCACCCATAGAAAAAATGACAACTCTTCCTCCATAAGAGACTTAGCCTAGCTCATATGGATCCATATATTCTTGTAATTTATTTGTTTGAATCTTGACCCAAACTTTAGATATATATGACCCTCAAACTACGGTTACCTCAGTCAATATTACACCTGTGACTACTTCTGTTCTAGCCCTAAATTCTAGTGCAGACTCTCCTCCATTTGTGTTGGTATTTATCACAGACCTTGCAACCTAGTAACTGTTAGGACCTCACAATGTATTATTTTTACCATACATGTTGACACCACCTTACCCTTTAACTATATTTAAAAAGGGTTTCATTATCATTTTCATCCATTTTATCCAAAGGTATATGAAATCCTTCTCTTTACTATATATTTAATCTGTTTACATATAATTCCACATTACTCTTATATTTCATCATTAATCGAAGGTAGATTGTTGCTAACACAAGTCTAAAATATCGCAAATAATTTATGATAAGGAACGTGCTGTGTGGAAACAATCGGTCGTTGTTGAAACAGTCGACTCCGCTGCTGAAACAGTCAGCGGGCACGTAAATTCCGTCACTACTCGTGATTTGCGATTTTGGAAGAGTATTTTGGGAACAATGGCAACAAGATGAAGACAAGCAAGAAAGTTGTTACACGGATTGTTCTGAAGCCAGTACTTTTTCTGTATCTGTTGTAACAATATTTTTCTATGGAATAATAGAAGGACCCTATTTTAAGATAGAAGAACATATTTGGATAAATATAGATTTGCTCTGATGTAACTGTAATAGATGTCTCCTCTTTAAAAAGAGGAGACATCATCATTAGAAGGGAGTTAGAGACTACAAGAGAAACATTATTTTGAGCGGAAAGGAGCAAGACTTCATTGTAATGTATCATTCCTTTTTGACAGATGAATAAAGGTTTCTTTTGAGCGCTTAAATTTAACTCTTTCCCCTGGGGAATCTTCTGAGAAGGAAAGGGCCCGCCTTCATCACAAGATTCACCTGATTGCTCCTATAGTTTGTTGAATTTCATTATGATATTCGCACCTTAATTTAACTCTGTTTACTGAATCATCATTTGCGTAGTTCTGTAGTTCTTTAAGCACTCTGTTTTCTTTAATGCTGCATGAGTTCGGTAACATTCATTCTTAAAGAAGCCAAGAGATCTTTTTTTGTTATCTGTTTGAATGTATGATTGATGCTGGGAAACAGGTGCTGAAGATTCCTGTGCAAAGGAATAGGGTCCTGTTCCCCATAGGTTGACTCTCTTTTTCCTGCAGTGTGATTAGTATCAGGAGACAGGTGCTGAAGGTTCGTGTTAATGGGAATAGGGTCCTGTTTTCTTGGATTGATATTTTCTACAGTGTGATTAGTGTCAGGCAACAGGTGATGAAGTTTCTGTTTGGAGGAATAGGGTCCTGTTCCCTGTTATGGTTGATTGGTTTCCTTTCCTGCAGGGTGATTTCCTTTCATTATCTTTTCCTAGGATTCTTTTAATGAAAGACTGTAATAGAGGAATTTCTTCTGTTGTAACAAAAGTAGACTTCAACTTTGTTAAAGCAGGGTGTGAATAGTTAGATGTGTATGATTGATAATTGTGTGACTTTTAATACAACGTTATCTTGCTTTTGGAATTGAGCATATCCAGTGCGTGATTGTCTTTGGAATAAATAGAGCTTCCCAGGTTGACAATTTATGTGGAGCTTGAATTGTTAAAACAATTAAAGCGACCAACAGTAACCACCACAAGGTAGGGTCTCAACCCTCTCTATTATTTCAAAATTTGATGTGGACTTAAAATAGAAACAAAACTGAAATCACATGCCCAAATTCTCATGAGTCGCCTCTCTTGAGCTTGATATGCCCTAAGAGAACCAACAATATGCCATCCTACTTATTATCTCGAACCCATTAAGGTATGTGACATTCTTGTGAACCCTCACATGATGATCTTACTCTTGGTGGATGATCATGGCCTCCCTTTAACAACGCTTAGTCAACCCTCTAACTCAACCTACTTCGGGACTATATATCTCCTAGCCTCCTTGATCAAATGAGCTCCTTCTCAATTGATGTTCTTGCATTCATACTAAGGCCTCCTTAAATAGCTTTTCCTAGCTATGCCTCTTAAGAACGTTCTAGAAATTACGAACTTTATATACTTAGACCTTAGGAAATGTTATTTTTTATGTTTAATTTTCTTTTAGATTTTAAACCTCACCTCGGGTCCAAACCCCCTTCGCTTGGGTTATTTTCCCATAAAACCTTTTTTTGATGAAACTCACACAAACCCATCTCATTAGGCTTGTGGAGTACCTCCCAAGCTACACAATTCAACAACATAGTCTAGTTAAAGCAATTGTAACTTGGTCAAACTCCTATAGTCAAGTGACGACTTTGTTGGGTTCCCAAGTTGAAAATTAAGAAAGGGTAGTTGTGAGGTCATGATAACTAGGAAGGGTTAGCGCATGCCAAGGAATGAAAAGTTGTGCTAACATATGCTGGACAATTTTAATGCATGTTGAGGAGTGTTAAGGAGTGTCGAGCCATCACAAGGTAGAACTAGGTTAAAATGCATGTAAATGAACAAATAAGATTGTGTGTCAGGGAGTGTCAGTGAATTCGTGTGTGCCGAGGATGAAGTGTGTTAGAAAATTTTCACAATAGGATTTGCAAGAGGCTAGCCTACCATTTCGATAAGGGGCTTGACAAAGCTGTTTTAAACAAAGGGAGACTTTGTGTTGGGCACAACGCTATTTTTCCTTTAACTATTATTTTTATATGACATGTGGCACACTTTGGCCGAATGATCATGTTTTAAACTATTTTAGACAATTACATATTGTACATTGTTGTGGATACCTTTTGGGGAACTCGGCTTGGGTCGAATTATATCTTGCGTGCCTTGTGTATCTTCTGGTTCTTGCAAACTCTCATTTAATGCTCTACTCTTTATATGAACTGGACATACATGTGAAATATTACCTATGTAAGCTATGTTTCTTAGTTGTTTTATGGCCATGCCTAGATGTGATCCTTGTCTTGGTAAGTTCTTAAGTCGGGAAGGTTCAGCTTGGACATGAGTGGCCAAGTTTTAGTGCATTCTAAGTGCCAAATTATCCTCTGTTACTTCTCTTCTACTTTCCAATTATTGATCTCAAATAAATTTAATATTAACCCATGCCAAAGCATATCGAGGCATCTTAATGAATGCTAGACATGATAATTATCATGGCCTCTTTAGGAATACATCTCTCTTCAGCCCATTGATCAAATGAGCTCCTTCTCACTTGTTGTTATTTCCATCATCGTAAGGACTCCTTAAATAGTTTTTCCTAGACCTCTTAGGAACCCTCTATAACTTACGGATTTTATCCACTTAGACCTTAGGAAATATTAATTTTCCTTTTTAATTTTCTTTTAGATTTTAAACCCCATATTGGGTCGAAAATCCCTTTTCTTGGATTCTATTCCCACAAAGCCTTTTGTGACCAAACTCACACAAGGCCATCTCACTAGGCTTGTGGAGTACCTCCTAAACTACACAATTCAAAAACATAGTCTAGTTGTAGTAACTATAACTTGGTCAAGCTCTTGTAGTCAAGCGAGGGCTTGGTTCAGTTCCCAAGTTGAAAATTAAGTAAGGGTAGTTGTGAGGTCATGATATCTAGGGAGAGTCAGGGCGCATGCAAAGGAATGAAAAGGCATGCTAACATATGTTGGACAATGTCAATGCATGTTGAACTAGAGTGTTAGAGAGTGTCAGGCATATCAAGGGATAACTAGGTCAAAATGCATGAAAAGGAACAAATAAGAGTGTGTGCTAGGGAGTGTTAGCGAATTCAAGTGTGCTAGGGATGAAGCGTGTTAGGAGAAGTTTAGAATAGGATTTAAATGAGGTAAGCCTACGGTTGTTCTAAGGGGCTCAACATAGAAGTTTTAGACAAAGGGAGATCACTTTGTGCTAGTCACAACATTGTTTTGCCTTTATTTATTTTTTTATATTAGATGTGGCAAACTTTGGATACATGCTCATGTTTTAAACTATTCTAGATAATTTCATATTGTACATTGTTGTGTATAAGTTTTCAGGCACTCGACGTGTGTCAGTTTATATCTTGTGTGCCTTGTGAATCTTGTGGTTCTTGAAAACTCTCAGTTAATGTTCTACTGTTTATATGAACTGAAAATACATGTGAAATATTGCTTGTGTAAGCTATGTTGCTTAGTTTTTTTATGGCCATGGCTAGATCATGTGATCCTTGTCTTTGCAAATAGTTAAGTGGGAAAGGTTGAGCTTGGAAATGAGTGGCATAAGATGAGTTATAGGCAGTTCTTAGGTGAACAAGGCATAATCTACTTATAGTAGGTGCAATTGGCCAAGTTTTTGCAGTTGAAGCAGGTCAATGTTTTCACATGAACTGTAGTAGCCAAGGACGTGATTGGGTTCCCAAGTGATGAAAAAATGTAAAGGCTAGCTGTAAATACATGAGTGCCAAGGCGTGATAGGGAATGCTAAGATGTGTTAGATAGTGCGAAGGCATGTCAAACATGATAATATGTGCCAAGTGATAAGGCATGCCAATATGTGCAAGGGTTTGTCAATGCGTGCCAAGGACTGTCAAGGAAACAAAAGGGAGAAACAAGTTAAACTACAAGGAAATGAACACATAAGAAGGTTAATAGGTCATAAATTTACCTTTTCCAAGAGAGGCATGCTAGGAACACCAACACTAGGTGCCAATAGGTGCTAAGTGAAAAGCCTTAGTGCATTCTAAGTGCCAAGTCTTCCTTTGTTGCTTCTCATCTACTTTCCAAAAATTGATCTCAAATAAATTTAATATTAAACCATGCCAAATCATACCAAGTCATCTCAACATGTTCCATACATGCTAAGACTTTCCAAGCAACAACACGTGCCAAGCGCCAATATGTGTTAGGGAGTTTTATGCATGTTATGAAGTGGAATGGAATGTTGAAGAGTTTTAATGTGTGATAGAGAGTGCTAATTCATGTTGAGAATGGTTAAGGAGTACTAGAAAAAAACATTAAGGGAGCACTAGATCAAAATTCATGGAAGTTAATGAATATGAGGAACGTGTGCCAGGGACTAGTGTTAATGAGTGCTAGTTTTCATGCCAAGGAGGGAGTGATAAGGTATGCTAAGAATTGGTAGGGCATGCTAGGGAATATCAAGGCATGTCAAGGAGTGCCAAAGTGTGCTAGGGAGTTCCAGGGTGTGCTAATTATATATGCCAAATAGTGACAATATATGCCAATACATGCCAGGTGCTAAGGATGTGCAAGGTGCCAGGGTATGTCAATATGTGTCAAGAAGTGCCAAGGCAAGAAAAGGAAGAACCAAGGTCAAATGCAAGGAAATGAACACATAATATGGTTAATAATTCAAGAATTTATCTTTTTCAAAAGGGGCATGCTAGTCACACCAATAATAGGTCCCAATACATGCCAAGTGACATTGTGTGCCAAGTCCTAATGTATGTCAATGCATTCAACCAAGGTGTTCCAGGGCATGCTAGGGACTACATGCATGCCAACACATGTTAGGAGAGTTCCATGTTGTGCTAGCACATGCCACCATTTGCTTGGGCATCAGCGTCAAGGAAAGATGTTCTAGGTACAAAGATGTTCCAAGACATGCGAGGTGCTAAGAAATGTTAAGTGTGTAACAAAACATTAATTTAAGGTGTGCCCAGATTGTTGAGGAGTGTTAGGTATTTCTCATTCATAGAATTTTCATAGCTTGATTATGTATTAAATAATATATTTCCTACACACACTAGTGGAACTTTATCTAAAGGGAATTTTCTAGATAATAAGCTTAATAGATATGAATCATGTGTTGACTCATAGGAAAACTCTATTCGACTAGTCATTACTTGAGAGAAATGATACCCACTAATACTTCTTAAAAAATTGGCCGATTCTAACCACTATGGCATTGGACATATTATAAAAAGTACTCCATAATAATGGCCTTAAAGCGTTATATTTTGAAAAAAAAAATATTAACAGGCATATAGCGTCATTAGAATGATCAATGGTGACAAACATTTTTTGACCGTCACCAAAAGTAACAAAAAGAGCATTGGTGAGGGTCATTAAAAGTTCATCACTAGAAGTGTCACCAAAGAGAGAATTAGTGATGGGCCTTTAACGAACCTCACCAAAAGTGTCATTGAAAATGGCTTTAGTGATGAACCTTAAAGGACCATCACTATAAACACTTACAGTGACGCTTTTTTAAGGATTGTCACCATATGTGACATTGGTGATAGAACTTAAAGGTCCATCACAAGCATGACCCTCACCAATGTCCTTTTTTCTTGTAGTGCCATTTAAATTCTATACATATAAGGAGTGAAATCCTTCATTTAACTTTCAAATTTCAATCATGATGTTCCATTACTAATCAATAAACATGAATATAGAGAATAGTGCATCATGGAGATAGGGTTTTCCCTCCCTAGATAAGGTTGACAAAAATCTCCACTTTGACTTGTATATCACAAAGAATATATATCCTTCCTATAAATATTCATCTTCGTCGAGAATGTAAACAAGAATCCATAGCCATTTTCATAATCAGAGAGCCTAGAAAGTAACTAGTATGTAACTTTGACTCCTTGATACCTTAGAATTTCTCTAATAAGCTCACCTTTGCCAGAGCCCACATACCTTCCACGGATCTTGTAGTCCCAGATAAAAATGAAAGTGGGCACTTCTGCGACATTCATTTGTCTCAGAAGCTCCATGCATTCTTCATTCTCATCTCCATTCATCCTTGCAAACAACCACATTGTAATTCATTCTCTTGGTCAGCCTGACTATAATGGGGTAAACTTTGAAACAAGGCTTGCAATTATTCAGTCTAACATCTATAACAACCAAATTATGGTCCTATGTATGTTCTTTGAGCAATGCTTCCACATATTTCCTATTATGGAGTTGATGAATAGGATACATTGTCATGATAGTAGAGGAAATCACCCTCCAACTAGTTTGGGCCAATGACTTCTTCTTGATGAATCTTCACCATGTTCTTGTAAAAGCTAAAAGGGGGACATATGTTATGTTTTTTTTTTTTTCCTTTTTGTTTCTTGCACAGATCTTGTTATTCTTCTCAGACTCATCTCCTATTACTATAATGAATCTCACTTCTGGGATAATCCTACTGAGGTCAGCCATGAATAGATATATTATTTTGTTGTAATAGTTGTGACTTATTGCATATTCCACCACTACAGGCTTGTTCTCTGCAAGCCTGAGGGCTTCATCAAATTCATGTACTATATGAACCTTCAACACCCTATCATCATTTATGTTAATTTCAATCTCAATCAATTGGGCACCACTTAAAGAAGCTCTGAAAATGGGCTCCTAATTGAATTTAAAATTTTCCACGATGAGGCCATCTATGGTTGAATTGTAAATGGGCTTATTTGCCTTATTGGAAAAAAAACTGAGGCGAAGTGCTAAATTTGAATGTAGGAACTGACACAAAATTTGCAAACTTGAGAAACGTTTTATGTACATTACCTCCACTCCTTGGATCTCAAGATTAGTTTTCTCCCCAACTCTATTGAAGAACTCTACTGCAGGATTGTGAGGTCCAAAATCTACATCTTTGGTCCTGCTAAGTCCCCCATAATGTATAGGCACATTCCCTGGAAGTATAAATATGAAAGTAAAATCAAGTATTAAATAAGTTTATAGGAAATTTTCATTGAATATATCCTTCATTCTATCATATATAATCAGATTCTTCAATTGAGGTTGAGCATATTTTCACCACATCAGAGAAGGAATTTCACATACTTGTAGAAGGTCTCTGTGACTTTTCCTTCACGTGCAATTTCAAATTTTCTCTTGGTACTTTGGTGTCAAGAAAGGGTTCAACATGGAGTACAGTGCACTGAAATACCATGGAAAATTGATGAACACCTGAAAAATAGAGAGAATACTAATTAAGAGGTGATTTGTTTATTTTATAAACTGAGTATAATTTCCTCACCCTTATAGGGCCCAACAAAATCCCACGCTTTCAAATTTAATATAGCAAAAAGACATAAATACATGTGGAATACTTGAGAATTAGCAAGATTGGATAAATTATTCAACATTGTACTTGAAATCAGATCATTTTGAATTCTGGAATAGGCAACGACAGTTGGAAGTCACAACCAAAAGGTAGTATGTTTGAAGATCTGTAGTCTATAATTGATTAGATTTGAATTAAAGTCTTAGAAAGATAAAATATTCCATTACTATACTTCATTGATAGAGTGATTTCATTTTCTTCAATTTTTTGTGATAAGATAGAAAGAAAGGGTTTCCTCTGTAAGTTTATTTTGAAAAGATTAATTCCCTCACTGTATTATGTGACAGTGGAGGCTACCTTAACACAAGGGGTTATATCTCAACTGGTTGTCACCATATTGCTGGGAATTTGTTTAGTTCCATACTAGCAGGTGCCTTGTTATAACCTGCTGGGTAAGGTGCACTAATTTATGCCAATGGTATTATTTGGGAATCTGGATACCATCTTCAATGTGATGAAGCACCCTTGGGTTTCTCATGAGGTTTCCCTTTGAAAAAATAATATAGAAAGAAAGGGTTTCCTCCGTAATTTTCTTGTGAAAAGCCTAATTCCTTCACTATATTATGTGACAGTGGAGGCTACCTTAACACAAGGGGTTATATCTCAACTAGTTGTCACCATATTGCTATGAATTTGTTTAGTTCCATACTAGTAGGTGCCATATTAAACCCCGCCGGGTAAGGTGCACTAATCTATTCTAATGGGCTTATTTGGGAATCTGGATACCATATTCAAACGTGATGAAGCATCCTTGGGTTTCCCATGAGATTTTCCTTTGAAAAAAAAACAACGACCATTACGCTGACCATGAAAAACAAAACCCTTGAGGGAGGATTGTGACCATACAAATAAATGACTATATACGCTCCTCCATCTCTAAATTATGTAATTCTGGGTGAAAAACACAATGAGGCTGAACTTAAAATGTCACAAAGGTCCACTGAGATTAAAAAAACTATGATTTAAGAAACAAAATTGGAAATGTGCTGATACAAGGAAAACTTGAGAGAAGTGTTTTGCACTTACTAAAACACATAAATACGTGTTAACTGCTCATACCTGTCAGCATTGCATGGACTCTCTTAATCAATAAGGAAAAATAAAATAACAATTGGATGACATAGGCACCAAAAATATTAGCTTATAGTCATTTCATTGGTAATATTGACATAGTGTTAAACCATTGACCAGGTTTCCATTCTATCTGTGGTCTACTCTGACACACAAATGGTATGAACCTTAGAAAGACAGAGGCCCAGTGGAAGCCTCGAGTGATTTTGATGAAGTAGATATCGTTCATGCACCTGAGCCAAAGGAAGACCATTCCTTGTAGTGTAGCCCATCTGGACATGTCTTTTGAAGCCTTTCGTAAGCGAGAAAGGTAAAGGAAAGAAAATATCCATTTACTCATTATAAATAATGTTTTGTAGGAATACTATAATCTATTGCATTTTCACGATACGAGTAACTAATAACTGAATATCCATACTCAAATATTTTGTGGGAAATTATTTTATTGTTTAATACAAAATATATAAAACCATATCTGCTTAAAGATATCTATTAGATCGCTATACAAAAGGAACCTCTCTGTAAAATATATATTGTATATTTTATTATTTTTCAATCTGGGTTGAAGATATATGTAATTTGACACCATTTGAAACTAGAAACCATATGTCAAGTAATAAATACCTAGAGATGCATCAAAAATTCCAATTTTTTGTGTGCCAAAATTCTCAAAACACCAGATCTACAAGGACAAATAAAATCATCCTTCTGATCATTTATATTCATTCATATAGATTGTTCTAGGCAAGCTCGGAAAAGAAAAAAACATTTTTGTTTCGAGCAGTTACAAGCCTTTCTTTCTACCATCTCTGGGTAGTTATCTTGGAAAAGTGCAAGAATTTGGTTTGATGCATCTCTCAATTCTCTCTTCATCATATTCTTAAGATCTGTGATGTGAATCATGGCATTGACACCACCAGGCTTGAAATGAAGAAGCTTGGTACCCCTCTCCAGAATTTGGACCCTCCATCTTAGAAAATTCTTCAGCTTCTCGTCATTTCCAAAGATCTTTTGGTAGAGCTCCTTGTCTTGAAAAATCCCATAAGAATTGTAGCATATAGGGTGGCCCACTTTATCATAACAATGCATGAAGGCCACTGAATTCAGATTCTCATCAAATTCCATATCCTCTTCAACTACACTGTCTACTCCAAATTCCTTCTTCCATGCCACACTATTCTGCAATATGATGAATGCATCATTCACCCTAAAATTTGTGGCACGAAGAAATTTCAGAAGTATAACATCATTCTCTGGGAAAAATAAGTTAGGGAACCCACTAAGGGTGAATTAATGTAGGTCGAAGGTTCATATTGATCATAATTGTTTCTCACATCAATAAACCTATCCATGTTGTCTGGGTCTCCCACCACATCTCCCACCAAGATGTTGGGATTGGGTGCACTACTGTACAGATATTGGAAGCCTTATTTGTAGGGAATGGGTTGAGGATGATTGGCCTTAGAGGGCAAAGAAGAGGTTCTGTGATGAATAAGTTTTGTATAGAGGGAACCATATACAAGCATGTATGACATCCTCAATGCTCATTAGATTATCTCCTAGTATGTAATCAACCTTCATCAACACAAAATTGATTTAGATCCTTCATACATTAGTAACTTTTTGAAATAATAGGAAAATTAAGCATTGGGCTATTATGAATCTATAGCTAGCATTTTGCAAGTGCTCTTAGCCTATGAGGAGTGTCTGTCACTGTCCCACTACAAGTTACTACTTGTTTGGAGGAGCTCAAGTATTTTGCATATGTCAAGGGCAAGAAAGAATAAGATGTAATGTATTTCAAATTGGTATCCTGCAATGTGTAAATAAGACCTCCTACTTACACAACGACATATATTGTTAAATTTAGAAGAAGAGAGAGCAAGTGTATTATATTTCAATGCCGGTAAAAAATAAGAGTTCACCTGGAGTATATTAAGCATGTGAATAGGGTGTTCTGGGCAGCAGATAGTAAATAAAATTGTCTGCATGCCCTTTGTATTCCTGAAGAGAGTGAACATTTCGTATCAAGAACTCCTGCACACAAACAACATTAATATAATTAGTCATTTACATAAAACACCCAGTAGACAATCATTGCTAAAAAAAGTCACCCTGTAGTTAATTACAATAATTAAGAGTTATTGGAATATTAAAATATATTAAGGAATACATATGTGAATTTAGGAAGGGGTATTCAATGCTTTTGGATTTAAACATGTTAACTCTTAAAACTAAACACATGCTATTGTACTAGTTGTTGAACTTATGAGGATTGTAGATTCCAGGAATATCTATGAATTTGACTTTCACTGGAAAGGTCAAACAATTGACCCTCTTGTAACTATCAGATTTCAAGATATTCTGGGAATTTGCAATAAACATAAGAATACCTTGATACTAAATATTAGGCAACCATTGTTGCCTTCCATGATTCCAAAAACAGCCTCAGTTTCACCCTGAGCAATCTAGAAAGAATAATAATAAGCTAATGTGGTTCCTTTGGTTCCACAAGCATTGGTGGCATGGTCAGTTGTTTGTGAAACCAACATTCTAATCTCCATAGCATTATGATCAACTACCATTGTTCTTCCTAGGTCAGTGAACTCAGCTTAGCCTTGGCATCAAAAGTGTAATTGCATAAAAGGAATGTCGGTCTCATCCCAATAGGTCTCCTATGATGAATGCGCAAGAACCTAGTACATAGACCGTTTTTCTCTTTGCTTAGCTACCCAGGGCTTATTTCCCTTTCCAAATATCAATAATTATTTTCCAAGAAAAATATTTTACTATATTCTAAAAGGTGAAGATGTCAAAAGCATGCCACAAAGTGAAAGAAAATAAAATATCTTTCCTCAAACCAAAAAATATATAAAGAAAACAATAATTAATATAATAATAAATCTAGATCTATCGATCTATGCATGATATGAGAACCATAAGCATTCAAGGGACTAAAAATATCTTTGACCAAAACAAACCAAAAATTCCAAACTCAACAAAATCCTCTAAACAGGCAACAAACAAACCACTAAAATTTTCTAAGATATCAAAGCTAGACATCAACACAATTTCATGTACTTGAATAAGCCCATTGTCGCTTAGTGTTAGACTTCTTAATATTTATTTATCATTTGATACTAGGATACTATCTATCTGAAAAGAAATAGGTCCCAACTTCATCAAATCCGACTTCATTTCCAATCAAAGATAAAAACCAGCCTCATTTCCAATACCAATATAAAATAACACATTTTCCAAATATCAATAATTATTTTCCAAGAAATTATAAAACTCGAAACTCAGCAAAATTCACTAAACACAAGCAACATATAAACTAATGTACCATGAAAATCTTCCAAGATGTCAAAGTTATACATCAAGGTAGTTTCATGTACTTGAATGAGCCCATTGATGCTCTACATTAGTCTTGTTAAATTAGTTATTTATCATTTAATACTAGTTAGACACTATCTATGTGAAAAGAAATAGGTCCCAGCCTCATCAAATCTAACTTCATTTCCTGTAACAAATATGAAACAAACAATGTAAGGATTAAATATGAAACATCAATCTTAAAATAACACACATGAAATAAATGTAGCTGCAATGTTACAATGAAAAATACAAAATATAGAACCCATTTTTACCTGAATTTGACATGTAGTAATCTTGCATGATCAACGGAACATGTATACCAAAATAAGAGTCCTAGGGTATTTTAATTTCCCAGTTCTCAGCTTGGTCATCATTTTCTACATTGTGAACATGATCTTCTCCAGATGTACTATCATTATGAGCCTCCAAAACATTATGTTCTGTATCAAGTTCATTAGATAAATTTGTTATATTGTTTTCTCCCCTTCTATCACAATCTGATCGCCAAAGCGCTAGTGCTCTTTCATATGGAAAATTGTTAATGTCATACTTTGTTACATATAATCTTAAACATGTATCCACATGTTTATCAAGCTTGTTCCTCAACTTTGACTTCAAGAATGATAGTGCACTAAACATTCTCTCATCCTCCACTGATCCCAAAATCATGGTTTGACACAAATCTGCTAATTTGAAATATTTTGATATGTTTTCTTGCAGGTATTGGCTAGCACTTAAAGTATTCCATAATCTTGTTATAGCACCATTTTCATTAGGATTCTCCAAAAAAGGATATTGCTTCCACATTTTTTCAGCAAAGCGTCCACCTTGTTGATACAATTTTGATGAATCTAAAATACCTTCAATCTGTTCTCCATGTATCGAGACTTTCTTGCAAAAGTGGTCTACTAAACATTTTAATCTCTTTTGAAAATCAGCTTTTAAATTTCTTGGACATTGACAGTTGTTCCAATATTGAGGGTATACCACACACATGACCTCCAACAATTCATCTCGAGGAAATCGTTCTCTTATCTCTGATGATAGTGATCTTGCAATTTCTATCAAATTTTGTCTCACTGAGATCACAATATTATCAAATTGGTCTCTTGACACGGGGCAATCTTTGGTGATTCATCCCGTCTTACTAATATAATGAAAGGGGACCATATACCCATGCACTGTGATACATAGTATCCCTTTTTCATCAAACGTCAAAAAATTTTCAGTATTTTCTATATTGATGATCTTAGTCCAACTTGTAAACTCTGGACCAGTAAAAGAGTCCGGCATCATATACAAATTATCCAATGCAAGGCATGCTGACTTTCTCACATTTGTGTATTCGGCAATATACATTGTGTGATTCTGAGACATTTTCACGAGGACATTCATTTCATGTATCATAGGAAGAATTCCAGCCAATGTCAATAATTTTTCTATATCAGTTAGTCGAAAAAGAAGATCTTGAGCTTTGTCTACATTGTAGCGATTTTCATACATCAACCCTACCAAAGATTTGAACTCACTAAATAGTCTTTGAGCTGGTCCATTTAATGAGATCCATCTTGTATCAACATCTTTTAGTAGTTTTTTTCCATCCGTAACACCATCTGCAAATTTTTGAAACTCTAAATATCGTTTGGGACTACGAGAAAAGTATGCATGAGTCTCACGTACAAGATCTTCAACTTTTGAAACTAATGGAAACTTGCTTACTATTTTAAATGCAAGATTCATCCTATGAGTCATACAATGAATATTAATCATATATGGTGAAGCTGATAGTTGTATTCTAAGACAAAGACCATTCCTTTGTCCTTGCATTACCGATGCTCCATCTGCTCCAACACATACCAACTTTTTTGCAATCATTAAATGATCCATACCACTTTCCTTCAAAGTATTAAGAACAAGTTCATAAATATTTTCAGCTGTAGAAGTCTCTCTCATATTTTTAATCCCAAGTAGATAGGAATGCCTAATATTGTCATTAACCATATAAATGCTCATGCAAATCCATGAAGTATTATCAATAGCTGTAACCTCATCCAAAGACAATGCCAAAAACCTAGCATTTGCAATCTCCTATTTCAAATCATCATTTTCTACTTGAGCTAGATATCTTGCCCATTCCCAACCACTAGTTACGGACCAATGAGAAGATGGAAAGTTTGGCACATGAAGAAAAGATAGAAATTTCATCTGATCTGGATAATCTGTCATAGGACGACCTTTACATAAGATGTGAAATACAGTGCTCAATTGTATCGTCTTGGATAACAAACTTCTTTCCATCATCTTTTAAAATTGAGATATGATGGTTCCTCCACTTGCCTCAAGTTTCTTCTTACTTATTAAATATTTTTTGTATTCTTCCACACATTGGCTATGTCGACATTCCTCCAAATATTTCCATCTGACAATAGATTTCTCTTTACCATTTACAATTTTCTTTTTATAAACCTTTCCTGCATGCTTTTGTACTATATCTAGCTTCATTTGAAATTTCACTACCTTGCAACTTTTCCAACTACACGCAATACATTTATCTTCTTGTAAATCCTCATTTGTAGGAGGTATTTCTTCAATAAATGGAAAACTTGAGACCCAATCATCTTGGAATTTTCTCCCTACGGTCCATTGGCCTTTTTTCCTTTTCCGTGAATGGTTTGTCTCACCTTCCAAGGAAATATCTTTAACATTTTCATCACTAATTTCTGTTGAAACTGCATTTATCTCACCCTGATCACTTGAGGAACCTATTATTTCATCCATCATATGGATATCAGATGCATTTTCACAAGAGTTAACATCTCTCTCAGTAACAGATTGTTCAAATGAGCTTGAAGCATGAAGAGAATGTGTATTCTTGGATTGAGACTTTTTAAAGTATGATAATACATCAATTTTCCTTGATAGTTTCTTCCCAGGATTAGATTTTGACATCTCACTGAATATTCCAGAAGTAAAATTTCAAATCGATCTAGAAACTTGCATCAATAGTTTCCAAGAGTTGAGAATTACTAGATTTGTAAGTAGCTTTCAAAGTAAAATAAGTGTAATGTTCACAAAAACCATTATGCAATTTTTTATTAAAATGTTGTGCCAAGGCCCAAGCCCAAAAGCAAAAATAAATCATTATACACAAAACAATAACATCATGATTCATCATCTATAAAACAAAGAACATCATTCAAATGTAAAATATATAAAAATTTCCACTAAATTAATTCATATCTCCAAATCACCTAATGAACACTTGAAAGCTTTAAAAAAAACAACAAAGTATTACAATAAGTTTAATCATCCTTTGCAAAACACCTCTCCCTTAAGTTGTAAAGAATTGGTTATAAGAAGTTGAAACATATCCTCTATCATTTTCCATGATAAAAGTGAGGAAGGAAACTAGTCAATTACTAGTGATTCTTTTACTTATCTTTCCCTTGATGAATTGGTTATAAGAATTTGAAACATATCCTCTATCATTTTCCATGATAAAAGTGAGGAGGAAGGCAACTAGTCAGTTACTAGTGACATTTACACCCTCCATAGAGACGATGGAGGACTTGGGCTAATTAACAACCGTGCTCCAAGGACGGTTTTAGCGACTAAATGGCTTGCAAGGACAAATGAAGGAGGAGCTCCTTATGAGGTAGTTGTCAAGCATAGGTTAGAAACAACTTCACATATACACAACATCCAAGTTCCTAATGATTTATGATTTAATCATAGGTGCAAATTCCTTTAATTTTCCTAGATGAACAATTGTCCAAACAATTTGGAATCATTGCAAGTAATATTTCATGAGCTTGACGAGGAGCTAAGGATTTTTAAGAGTGTTCTTACACTAAGACACCAAGTGGGCCACATTTCTAGGTGGGCCAATGATTGGAGTTTACATGCATGGAATAGGCATGGGCAAAATAAATTGCAAGCATTAAATCATCTAATGGGTTTGATCAGCGGAATGGACCCTTTGCAGGGTAAATTAATGGAATGGTATCTTTACACTTGTTTAATCAATAGAATGGACCCTCTCTAGAGTTTTATTAAGTGAAATGGACAAAAAACCAATAGTATGTATCAAAAAAACATATAATAGGCCAAAAGGACCAATGATTACACCAATTGTGAATAAAAACAATAGTTATGAAGAATTGCAACAAAAAAAAAAAATGGTGGATATGCAAAAAGGATGAGGGAAACCAGAGAAAAAATATGATGCATGTTTTTAATGGCCTGAATATAAGAATTGGTTGTATCAACAAGCCTAGAAATTGCTCTAACCACTTGGAGTGGGAAGCTCAAGGAGAATTCCAAGCAAGAAAACTCCCAATGAGTTTGAAATTGCAAAGTGCTAAAGAGACCCTGATATTGGTACAGGCACACATTGGCAATGTGAATAATTGCATCTAAGAAAGGGAGAATCCCAAGAAACCGAGCATGCAAGTAAAGAGGAGATTGTTGCAAGGTGCACCTATGGTACACTCTTCATTGGAACATCTATTTATAGAGGTACAAAATTCGTGGAGAGTGATCATCTTTAACCAAGTCTCCTAAGGTTATAATTATAAAATACATATTTAGGTGGATGATCACATGTGACCAAGCCCCACATGCAATATATAGGATGAAATTGGAAAAACAGAGTGAAAACATAATTACAATTATAATACCTAGTCTAATTAAGTCCAATCTGAGCATGGGGACTACACCTCAATCTCCTTGACTAATGTTTTGTAGTACCCCTAGATACATATACTTAAAGAGAGTTCATTGTTCAATAGACTATACCATCATTCAACAATGGGGGCATCTTCTACCAAAGAAAAACTTACCAAGGCTTCATCTCATATCCATGGATTGATATCCCCAATCACATGATTAGTTCTATGATTGAACAAGTTAGTTATCACAAAAGCAGTCCTAATGCCAATAGCAACTGCAATAAAAAATTCACTCCAGAAAATATCATTCCTAAGGTTAGCCACAATTAATGAGTGACAATATCCCAACAGCACCTTGATCAAGAATCTAAATATGAATATAGCTCATATTTCTTGCATACAAAGATTTCAAACAAAAAATTAACTTCACTCTATGGCCACACCGAGGATTTTTCTAGGAATTTCAATTTAGGATTTTCACATTTCAAATGACAAATGTACAAATATTGACAACATGATAATATCGATTCCTAAACAAAATGCATTCAACATATATTAACATCATGTAAACAAGGCATATCCAAGGTGTCCTAGACTATCCCTAGTAATCCAGGTTAATAATCTTCAGCTGGTGCAACTTCATCGCCAACACCTCAAACGGGAATTGTATGGCTTTAAGGGGGATAAGTTGCTTCTAGTGAATTTTCACACCACCTGGAAGGTCAAAGCATAAGAAATGCAGTCACATTTGGACACATTCAACTAACAAAGACCCAAATTCACTTATGTGTAAAATTTAAATCTAAGTTTCAAACCATGAAACTCTATGTTGTCTCTATCACACCCTGCTATCATTGAGTGTTTTCGCCCCTTTATGACATAATTCTAGGCTTATTATTTGTTTTGTATGGGTTTTAAGGTCTAGCTTGGCAGAGAAAAAAAAAAATTGCTGGAACCAATCTGCAACAAAATAGCTTTATATTATTTATAAAATAGTATTTAATAAAGTCAATAGAAAACATTCATTTTGAATTGCATCCAGTAAAGATACATAACCATGAGAACTTACGGAACAAAATTATAATCAGTCCACTCCATTTTCATATCATAGATGCAAACGATTTCTCTTTTATCTGAGGTAAAGTGATTCTCAAAACATTATACCGAAACTTCTCTTCCTGACAAACCTCTCCGGTGATGGAAAGTGTCAACAGTTTGGATTTCTATCCCTATACAAGTAAATGTATGCCCTGCTTCACTATGAAAAGTTACTTTGAACTGAATTTTCAGAGAGAAAGAGATGGATCCATTATCATAACCTTTATCCTGTGTAAAGGTTATGCTAAAAATCATAAACTCATGTTCCCAACAAAACTCGCCAGTGATGGAAAGTGTTAAAAGTTTGGTTTTGTAGTCCTATACAAGTAATGCATACCCTGTCTCACTATGAGAAGATACTTTGAAATTTGAATTAAATTTTCAAATATCCAAAGATGGATCCATTATTATATCCCTGATGCATTGTATAGGTTATGATACAAATCATAAAGAGTGTTTTGCTTGTAATAAACACGGAATCTATGTTCTGGAGTCTAGACACACTAATTTTAGGAAATTAGAAAAATAATTTTTTTTGTGAGGGGTTAGATTGCTAGGCTTATCAATTTTACATATATATGAGACCTCCATGGGATTTTTTTGGATGGGGAAATAACATTATATAGGCTTAAGGCTCAATTATTTTGGGCACATACACTAGCACAAATGGCAGAGATTTTTTTTGTTCTAGAGGATCGAAAAGATAATTTGGTAACCTAAGGCAGAACAATGAAGGTCCTAGTCTAATCTCCATTAGAAGAAATCGAATAGGTGGAAAATAATCTCTCTCTAGACCAAAATTCTTGGGATATATATCGAAGTTTTGAGCACATTTGACATGCTCTGGAATCACTCCAAAATATTTTAATTATATGTTGTTTCATAAATTTATGTTATGTGTTGTTTCAAGAGGATTGAAAATCATTTTATGCATAAAATAAACTCAAAGCCAATAATTATAAACTGAGCCATCACTCTCCTTCATGTCATCATCTCGGAGAAAGTATTTCACTAATATTACAGTAGTATGTCACATCAAATTTGTTGCTAAAGACCCTTTATTCTAGGCATATATATATATATATATATATAATACTATTTTTAAGACTATAAGAAGTGACATCAGTAACCATAAGACCACCTCCTAAACAAAAGTATATTAAAAGGATTTAATCATAGAAAGTGATATTCCCTAGATTATTTCTAAGCATAAAGGATACCAAGAGCGAAGGCTCACTACTCTTATCATCTAGCTACAGTGAACTTAGAAGATACAATTTGTAGTATAAGTTCTATGTATACTTTCAATGTCAATATTGGTATATATGTATACACAACTCAAACCGATATAATTCAGTGAACCATGAAAATTTTCAAGTGTCTTTCTTGAAGATATTTACAAATAAATTTTAATGAATTCATTTGATATCTTAATACATTTACACCACATAACTAGATAGGAAGGATGTCTACAGTGAGAATTCTTCACGTGACATTAATAAAAGGTACTATACCCCTTGAATACAATTTTTATGATCATGACATGCAGGAGCAGGCATAACAATAATATCCATGATCATAAAAGAATAATATACAATCTCTAGTAAGGAACTATCCCCTTGGTTCAATGATGGGAAACTTCAAGTTCTGTAACAATAAAGATACGATGAAAAAAAATACCTCTTATAGTCACCTTCATGAATTATAATTCTAATTATTAGTGAATAAGAAATGCATATTTATATAAATAAGCATAAATCACCATGGAACAAACAATTACAAGGATAAATGTTTACAAGCAATCGAGTCAGATCATGAAAATGTTATGAGGATTAAGGGGTTTTGTAGGCCTATACAAGTAATGCATACCATGTCTCACTATGAGGAGATAATTTGAAATTTGAATTAAATTATTTAAATATCCAAAGATGGATCCATTATTATATCCCTGATGCATTGTATAGGTTATGATACAAATCATAAAGAGTGTTGTGCTTGTAATAAACATGGTATCTATGTTCTGGAGTCTGGACACACTAATTTTAGGAAATTAGAAAATATTTTTTTTTTGTGAGGGGTTAGATTGATAGACTTATCTATTTTACATATAGATGAGACCTCCATGGGATTTTTTTGGATGGTGAGATAACATTATATAGGTTTAAGGATCAATTATTTTTAGCACATACACTAGCACAAATGGCAGAGATATTTTTTGTTCTAGAGGACTAAAAGGATAATTTGGTAACCTAAGGCAGAACAATGAAGGTCCTAGTCCAATCTCCAATAGAAGAATCTGAATAGGTGGAAAATAATATTTCTCTAGACCAAAATTCTTGGGATATATATCGAAGTTCTGAGCACACTTGACATGCTCTGGAATCACTCCAAAATATTTGAATTATGTGTTGTTTCATAAATTTATGTTATGTGTTGTTTCAAGAGTACTGAATCCCATTTTATGCATAAAATAAACTCAAAGCCAATAATTATAAACTAAGCCATCACTCTCCTTCATGTCATCATCTTGGAGAAATTATTTCACTAATATTACAATGGTATGTAACATCAAATTTGGTGCTAAAGACCCTTTATTCTAGGAATATATGTAGAAAATACTATTTTTAAGACTATAAGAAGTGACATCAGTCACCATAAGACAACCTCCTAAGAATATGTATATTAAAATTATTTAATCATTGGGACTAATATTCCCCAGATTATTTCTAAGCATAAAGGATATCGAGAGTGAAGACTCACCAGGCTTATCATCTAGCTACAGTGACCTTAGAAGATACAATTTGTAGTATAAGTTCTATGTAGGCTTTCAATGTCAAGATTGGTATAGATGTATACACAACTCAAATCGATACAATTCAGTGAGCCAAGAAAAGTTGAAAGTGTTTGTCTTGAATATATTTATAAATAAATTTTGATAAAAGCAGTCGATATCTTAAGACATGTACACCACATAACCAGACAGGAAGGATGTCTACAGTTATAATTTTTCATGTGAAATTAATAAAAGGAACTATACCCCTTGAAGACAGTTTTTATGATCATGACATGTAGGAGCAGGCCTAACAACAATATCCATGATCATAAAAGAATAATATACAATCTCTAATAATGAACTATCTCCTTGGTTCAATGATGGGAAACTTCAAGTTCTGTAACAATAAAGATACAATGAAAAATAATACCTCTTATAGTCACCTTCATGAAGTATAATTCTAATTAGTAGTGAATAAGACATGCATATTTATATAAATAAGCATAAATAAACATGGAACAAATAATTAGAAGGATAAATGCTTACAAGCAATCGAGGTAGATCATGAAAATCTTATGAGGATTAAGTGGTTTTGTAGGCCTATACAAGTAATGCATACCCTGTCTCACTAAATTTGAATTAAATTTTCAATGATCCAAAAATGGATCCATTATTATATCACTGATGCGTTGTATAGGTTATGATACAAATAATAAAGATTGTTGTGCTTGTAATAAACACCGTATCTATGTTCTGGAGTCTGGACACACATGAAACAACCCAGTATGGAATGTCATGGAATTCATTGCATGAGCAAGTTTGCAGTATGCTTTTAAAGGTCATTGATCTATCATTCCTAGGGAAAAATTAAGGGACCATATATGCAATCTATAAATGCGGTACAATAATTAATAAAACAACAAAGTAAAATTGATGATAGAAGTATGGTTTTGTTCATGACGACATATCCAATTCCATATTAACATTGCCATGACAATCTCCCACCATTTTCCCTCCACTACTCTGAATTTTGCATATTAAATTACCCATCCTCTTCCCGGCCCCACCATGAATTATGCATATTCAGTCACTAAATCCTCTTCTCTGCCCCACTCTGAATTCTGAATTCTACTACTCCAATGAAATGTAGCTAACCATCATGCATCATGCAGCTTTCATATTATGCAAGAAACATGTTTTCAACCCTAAAGTGCCTAGAAACAAATACAAAGCAACAGAGAAAGAGAATAAAAGTGGAAATTAGTTATATATGCAAAAATAAAAACCGAAAAAAAGTGGATATGCAAAAAGGATGAGGGAAACCTGAGAAAAACTATGATGCATGTTGTTAATGGCTTGAATAGAAGAATTGGTTGTATCAACAAGCCTAGAAATTTCTCTAACCACTTGGAGTGGGAAGCTCAATGATAATTCCAAGCAAGAATACTCCCAATGAGTTTAAAATTGCAAAGCACTAAAGAGACCTTGATATTCGTATGAGCACACATTGGAAATGTGAATAATTGCATCTAAGAAAGAGAGAAACCCAAGAAATTGTGCATGCAAGTAAAGAGGATATTGTTGCAAGGTGCACCTATGGTACACTCTTCATTGGAATATCTATTTATAGAGGTACAACATTGGTGGAGAGTGATCATATTTAACCAAGTATCATAATTTTATAATTATAAAATGCATATTTAGGTGGGTGATCACATGTGACCAAGCCCCCCGTGAAATATATAGGATGAAATTGGAAAAACAAAGTGAAAATGTAATTACAATTATAACACCTAGTCTAACTAAGTCCAATGCAGGGAGCATGGGGTTACACCTCAATCTCCTTGACTAATTTTTTTTAGTACCCCTAGATACATATACTTAAAGAGAGTTCACTATTCGATAGAATATATGATCATTCAACAATGGGGGCATCTTCTCCCAAAGAAAAACTTACCAAGGCTTCATCTCGTAACTATGGATTGATATCCCCAATCACATGATTAGTTCCATGACTGAACAAGTTATTTATCACAAAATTAGTCCTAAATTGATTCTCAAAACATTATACTGAAACTTCTCTTCCTGAAAAACCTCTCCGGTGATGGAAAGTGTCAACAGTTTGGATTTCTATCCCTATACAAGTAAATGTATGCCCTGCTTCACTATGAAAACTTACTTTGAACTAAATTTTCAGAGAGACAGAGATGGATCCATTATCATACCCTTTATCCCATGTAAAGGTTATGCTAAAAATCATAGACTCTTGCTTCCAAAAAAAACTCGCCAGTGATGGAAAGTGTTAAAAGTTTGGTTTTGTAGGCCTATATAAGTAATGCATACCATGTCTCACTATGAGAAGATAGTTTGAAGTTTTAAATAAATTTTCAAATATCCAAAGATGTATCCATTATTATATCCTTGATGAATTGTATAGGTTATGATACAGATCATAAAGATTTTTGTGCTTGTAATAAACATGGTATCTATGTTCTGGAGTCTGGACACACATGAAACATCCCAGGATGGAATATGGAATTCACTACATGAAAAAGTTTGAAAAATGATTTTAAAGGTCATTGATCTGTCATTCCTGGGGAAAAATGAAGGGCCCATATGTGCAATCTATAAATGAAGTAGAGTAATTAACAAAACAACAAAGTAAAAATGATTATAGAAGCTGGGTTATGTTCATGATGACGAATCTAATTCCATCTTAACATTGCCATGACAATCTCCCACTGTTTTCCCTCCACTACTCTGAATTTTTCATATCAAATTACCCATCCTCTTCCCTCCCCCACCATGAATTATGCATATTCAGTCACTAAATCCTCTTCTATGCCCCACTTTGAATTCTGAATTCTACTACTCTAATGAAATGTAGCTAACCCTCATGCTTCATGCAACTTTCATATTATGCAAGAAACAAGTTTTCAACCCTAAATCACCTAGAAACAAAGACAAATAAATAGAGAGAGAGAGAATAAAAGTGGAAATTAGTTATATGCAAAAATAAAAACTAAAAAAAAATTGGATATGCAAAAGGGATGAGGGAAACCTGAGAAAAAATAGGATGCATATTGTTAATGGCCTGAATATAGGAATTGGTTGTATCTACAAGCCTAGAAATTTCTCTAACCACTTGGAGTGGGAAGTTCAAGGAGAATTCTAAGCAAGAAAACTCTAAATGAGTTTGAAATTGCAAAGAGCTAAAGATACCCCGATATTGGTAACGAGTTCACTGTTCAATAGACTATACAATCATTCAACAATGGGGGCATCTTCTACCAAAGAAAAACTTACCAAGGCTTCATCTCATAACCATGGATTGATATCCCCAATCACATGATTAGTTCTATGATTTAACAAGTTAGTTATTACAAAAGTAGTCCTAATGCCAATAGAAACTGCAATAAAAGATTCACTCCAGAAAATATCATTCCTAATGTTAGCCACAATTAATGAGTGACAATATCCAAACAACAACTTGATCAAGAATCTAAATATGAATATAGCTCATATTTCTTACATACAAAGATTTCAAACAAACAATTAACTTCACTCTATGGCCACACCGAGGATTTTTCTAAGAATTTCAATTTAGGATTTTGACGTTTCAAATGACAAATGTACAAAGATTGACAACATGATAATATTTATTCCTAAACAAAATGCATTCAACATATATTAACATCATATAAACATGTTATATCCAAGGTGTCCCAGACTACCCCTAGTAAACCAGGTTGAGAATCCTGAGCTGGTGCAACTTCATCGCCAACCCCTCAAACGGGAACTGTATGGCTTTAAGGGGGATAAGTTACTTCCAGTGGATTTTAACACCACTTGGATAGTCAAATCATAAGAAATTTAGTCACATTTGGACACATTCAACTAATAGAGACCCAAATTCACTTATGTGTAAAATTTAAATCTAAGTTTCAAACCATGAAACTCTATGTTGTCACTATTGCACCCTACTATCATTGAGTGTTTTCGCCCCTTTATGACATAATTATGGGCTTGTTATTTGTTTTGTATGGGTTTTAAGGTCTATCTTGGCAGAAAAAACCTTGGAACCAATCTGTAAAAAAATTTCTTTATATTTTTTATAAAATAATCTTATTTCTAACAATCACTATGCTTATCTCCATAATGAAGCTAAATACCAACCTTGTCAATCTTGAAGCTAATATGTTATGCCCATTCAATTATGGTCTAATCAATTGTTGTAATTCACCTAACCTGCTGGCTTGAGTTAGCCGCATTGGTTGAACCATCAATCTCTATCTCCTACTTAGTGAATTTGGGCATTGTATAGTAGTCAGATTAAGTCTCTCTAATGGCATTACTACTCTATAATATTAAGTATATCTATGGGAATACTAGTCTATCATATTAATGATAACCAATGACCGAGTACAAGGATGAGACTCAATATACCAATGGGATTAGAAGGAGTCGATAATGCTTGCTATGAGACATGGTGATAGGAAAAAAATAGCTTTAATAACCCTTATTACATGTAATACTCATACCTATTAACGTAGAAGATCGAACGATAACAGCTTTGACATATGTTTCTGTATTCAACTAAACTAGTATGAAACCAATGTAATCTATCTCTTATGCTAACTAGTGAAAGTAGCACAAATCATGCGATATTCATAGAACTTACACATTATGTGGCGAGATCCACTCACAGAATCAAGGAGAAGCACATTCCATCATCGATAAGCATCAATAAAATCAAAAGTGTAAACAGTTTGGATTTCTAGCGATTGTGATCTTAAAAGAAGGCTGGAACAAATGTAAACTTCTGGATTTTGGCTTACCTCTTGTAAATCAATGACAAATCACCCACAGAGCACCCACATTCACCACTGACCAACACTCTTAGACTCGGCGAAACAATCACCAGCATTCACCAACATTTTGAAGCATTCGGACTGGAAAATTTATTAAAAAATAATAATTACATAGCGTTGTTGTTAGAATCGCCGAAGGTTGAAGCAATCACCAACACACTTGAAGAATTTAGACACAACAAATTTAAAAATATATATATAATTATAGTTGCAACGCAACACCACTGTCCAAACTCCTCCTCGTGGGTTTAGGTCCATGGCATCGGGGAAATGCACCATCTTGGTACTCTAAATCCCTTTCCAGGCAACTACCGACTGTGAAACTAGATCTTCATTCGTGTTGCCCTAATGCCCTCATCAATGAATGCAGTGTCTTCGGAACCAGATCTTGTAAGTTGTTGCCCTATTCAATGCATATTGCATATAATTTGGGCACTGTGGACCTCCAACAGCCAACTTCAAAGCCCCTTCCAAGCCCCAACCAGTTGAAATGGGGGCCAATCACTCCAATCCCTCCCCTGACCCAGTAAATTTGGGCGAATGCCATTAAATATTTGTTGCACCTCCCACTTCCAAGCCCCAACCAGTAAAAATGGGGGCAAATCACTCCAATCCCTCCCCAAGACCCAGTAAATCCATGTGAATTCCATTGAAATTAGCTCCAAACCATAAAATCGGGAGGTGAATTCCATGGTTTAAGTTTTAAGTGCATTTATTTTGTTGGGCTAACACTTAATAATTAATTATTTTTAAAATAATTGTAGGGCTAACTATATAAAACTATAGAAAATTGGTTTTATATAAAAAATTCGCCCTACTAAAATTTAAAATCCTTTAAAATTTTCCTTTGGGCTAAAATTCGCACCTAAAATTCTCCCTATCTATGACCAAATAGACATATTGTAGCTAGTTATGTAAGGGACCAATGCTTCTTATATATGCCGAGATAAGTATGAGACCCATATTCTTAGATATGTTGTTTACACCTCTAATTTCAATGTTTCTGAGATGTTTGAAAAAATGCCTGTAATGGTTAGTAGGGTCCAGATGAGTTATTATTTATGTGATTTCTTCCATATCATTTTACTATTGTTATTTATCATCTTTTAACTTTTCATGATGTTCTGGGAAAATCACTGGGTTATGGGCCTTAAAAGGTGGCTCAAATCCTAGGGATGTCAGCACATAAGTAAGCAATTGGGTCACTGGATGCTCATATTTAGTGTTATGCCTACAACTATAGCCTCCTAGATGCTAGCTTGCAATATTCTTCATGCTTCTATGGCTCAAAGAAGTTAAAAGGTCACTGTGACCCAAGGGTAAGAAGTCTGAATGGTTGGGTTACCTACTTGCGGTGTTTTTGTTGTTGTTGTACAAGGTATGTGTGAAGATTTTCCATCAATTCCACTTCCTCAAGATCATCTATGAGGTTGATTTTGATCATAGTAGCCTCTCATCACATGTTTTCCCTGGTTGGGCATATACATGGGTAGATGTGGGAAGGGGGTGTTACAAACTGATTCCTATAGTTCACAACAAAGAGACATAAAAAATAACCACATTTATGAGTTCCATAATATATATTTTGTTTCATCAAACAATTCTTTTCCAACATAATTGGAAATCAATTTCATGACTATGTAGGCAATAACTTCAGAGGTTTTGAAGGGTTTTATTCTTGAACTTTCCATTTTTTCTACGAATTCCTCCTTCCAGTTGTTAGGATGAGATGAAAGGAACTACCTTTGATATCAATTGTTGGAAATATTGAGAGGGGATTTAATCAATATTTCTTTCAATGTTGTATTGTGTGAGTTAAGATTTTATCACAATTTAAATGAGAATAAAAGAAGTAGAATAATAACATAATTTTACTAATTAATATCATGAGGACTTCTATCCACTTTTACAATAATCTAAGCTCCAAATTACTAAACCAAAAATTTAACTTATTTAAGGATCCAACCTTGAATGAGAAATCTAATATTCAAATGAAAATCTAGACACCAACTTGGTCTCAAGGAGGACAGCAATCCTCTTAGGATTCAACCTAAAAAATGACTTCGAATGTACTTCAAAAAATTTACCAAAACACTTCCTCGATATGTCATCCAAGTCGCTTCAATTATTTTCCAAAATATTGTTGAAAATGTCATATAAATATGTTTCAGAAAATTTAATGATTCTTCAAATTCAAAGCTAAAAAGTGTTTTTCAAAACTCTCCAAGTCTACTCAAAATAAGGTCTCCAAATTTGCTTCTACAAAAACGTTTTTAAGGATTGTTTCAAATTTTCTCCAAGTCTTCAAGAAATCTTTCAAAAAAGATGCAACAAATGTATTTAAGTATCCTAAAAAAGCTACTCCAAGATTACTTCAAAGGGAACTTCAAATGTTTCTCCAAATACTCTTCAATATTTAATTAGTATTTCTCCAAAAGTTGCCTCAAGAAAATCAACAAAATGTCTAATCCTAGTCTACTCCAAAAAGGCACATATTCACACTTCAAAAACCGATCCAACTTATGCTTGAAGGTTTGCATCATATTTGCTTCTAATGCACTTTAAAACATCCCAAAATACACTTCAATAATTACTTCAAGGTTGGGTACAAGTTAGGCTAAGATCACAAGCATAAATTACCTACAAGAGTGCCCTAGTTGAAGTGCTAAATATTCTTCAATCACAAGACTAATTTTTATCCTATTATATACTTAATTAGTTTTTTTTACAAGGTCAACGTTTGTCAAATAATAGGGTAGAGGTATGCATAAAAAACTAGGCAAGTTTTAGGCCTGAAACATAAAGGCTGAAGTTCTTATCTTAGGATCAAAATTCCATAGGCTGCTCAGGTTGAGTCGCAGGTCGACTTTTGTTTTTACTTTGGAAACAAAAAAATACCTTTGTGAGTTGAGCATATGTTATGTAGTCATAGGCATAGATAAAATTTCAGCATCAAATTTAACTAGAACATTGTCTACGTCACAACAACCAAAATGCCTCTACTCACATGGTTTCACACCTCATTGAGCTAAATTAAAAACAACAAAATAAAATCATACCATTTTAATATTTGGTTATAGGATCATGCAAGATCTTTTCCCATGATGCAATCAACACACTCAGAGCCAAAAACATGATATGCATTTTAAATTCTTGAATCAAATCTTATAACATTCCATTTCTTTCTTGATCGATAAAATTATTTCATTTTATTCTTCTATTACAGATCTACATCTTTGGTACACTCTTTTCCTAACCAACATGGTTTCCCTCAACTTTTCAAAGATGAATAACCAAATGGGGAAGGTGAATTGTATTTATACTTGATCAGATACAATTTTTGCTAGGAAAAGTTGACCTGTGCATCAACTCTAACATTTGATTTAGGAATTGACCTTAATAATGCTTTTATATTTTATTTTTTCATTGATGGGTGGAATCGTAAGTTCTTGAGAAGTTGAACGTAAATAATTTTATACCTATTTTTACCAATACCATATAGTTTCCACCACAATAAATATCTCTAATTCTACCCCTATAACGTTTTTGTTGAGGTATGTTCCAATATGTAATTGATTTTGTTTAGAGATTATTTTATACCATAGTAAATATTATTTTTTGATATAATCCTCTTGTCCAACAACATTAATTGCACATGGATACTTCAATCAAGAATAGGACTATGTTTATTTTTTCTGGAGTTTCATTCCCATTTATTGAAAAAATCTAGTATATTGTTGTTCATTCTTTGTCCCTTTTCCTCCATATAAATTCTAGCTAAAAAAAAATTGTGACACCACATGCGATTAGTGAAGATGTATGACAAATATTGAAACATAAAGGAGTAGACTTCCACTCATTCCCATATTTTTTCTTAAAATACCATATAACCACTACCTTCCTAAATGTATTCTTTAGAGTCGTCATTGATTGTTTCTGAAGTTTCTTTTCTTCTAGGAAAATATACAAGATACAAGAAATATGCTCAACCATTATTTTTTCTTGACCATAATTGACCTTTTTTGTTCCATAGATGATGACATATGGATAGAATAAATGACCTAGAAAAAAATATAGAGAATCGAAACACAGAAGCTAGAAGCAAATTTGGGAGGAATTTGTATGAGACTGCAGAGGAAGTGATTCAAGGAGCATAGAGGAAGACTTCTCAGAGTAAATACACACTCAATGGAGGATGTCGCGACATAGAAGGGTGAAAAAAACATAGAGGAATAATTTCCAACAAGGAAAAAAATGAAGAGACCTATGATATAGAGATATCATAAGTGGAAAAACCCTAACAGGTAACTAGTCACTAATATTTGTTTAACCAAGATAATTATTTCAAGTAGCAGAGGTGGATGGAATAGCTATAAGTAGTAAAGCTGTAAAGAAACAAAAAATTCTTTAAAGGAGTTGGCAGATATTCCTTGCAGTAAGAGACATTGTAGTAGATGAAGAAAACCCGATTATGGTAAGAGAGTGAAGGGGATAAGTGAGGTCCTCAAGAGGAGTGAACTATAGGAGTTCTAAATAAGTGAGCAAGGTGAAATAGTAAAAGAGGAGTAATAGGTTCTTAATATGTTCAAGAGGAGGGAACTAGAGGAATACCAATATCCCAAGTTTAGGTGAGGTGTTCAAGTAACAAGTGAGGTAATACTTGTTGTCACCTTGTTAGAGAACTAGGTTGTATCTCATATGAGAGCATGGATAAGAACAAGAAGATGATAAATGATGGTCATAAAAAGGGTTTAGTGAAAATCCAAATGAAGAGGCAGAAAGATCCCAACGTAGGAAGCCAGAAGAAATATTCTGAAGCAGAAGGAATGACGGTAAGGAAGTTAAGCCAAAAAATGTTTGAGAGAGAGGAAAATATGTTGGAAACAATAATAAAAAACATAAGTATGTTGCTACAATAGAGGGATAACACTACAATGAAAAGACCCTCTAGCGGATGTTTTTGAGGAACCACAAAGAAAAATATCCCATACATCCGTTTCTAGCGGAGGTTACTAGAGGAGGTTGGTGGGCAGAGGGTTTTTCGGATGTTTTCCTATCTATTCTCTTATTGTTAAAACTCACCTCGGTGCTCTCAAAAAAAGGAAGCATCGGTGCGGACAAAATCATTGGCACACCAAACACTGTGCACTCCATCCACACCCGCCAGGTGCGTGATAATATAATAGAGCACCGGTGCCTCACAACTCGTCTGCACCAGTGCATTATAAAACACAACGCCAACACTGAAACCACCCAGTGCAGTAGAAAAAAATCACACCGGTGCATCATAAACAATGTGCCAAAACAAAAAATGACCAGTGTGTTTGTAGCAAACAGTACTGGTGCACCTATAAACAACGTGCACCAGTAAAGGGTTAAATTAAAAAAATATTTATGACAAAAAACCCAGATTTACTCATTTTTCGAGTGCTCCTGAGCTATCAATTACCAGTGCGCACGATACCATAGAACACACCGGTGTGCATCGAACATTGGCACATCGAATAGCGTGCACGAAGTACACACACCGTCGGGGCATCCAATTATTGCAACGCACCGGGGCATCAATACTCTTCCGCACCAACGCATCATAAAACACCACACCAAAACATAAACGAGCTAGTGCGTTCTTCTCTAAGAGCACCGGTGTGCCAGAAACTGCATGCACTGGAATAGCGTTATATAAAAAAAAATTAAGGAAAAAAAATTATGCTTTGCGACTATTATGCACCGGTGCTTTACCATTACACCTCCCTGGTGCATCATCAAATTTTCGCGCCGAAACTGAAACATCTCAGTGTGCTATTAGGGAAACGCCCTGGCGCATTATAAACAATACACCAAAATTGATACCGCCCGGTGCGGTTTTATTTCACTGCACCAGTGCACTTATAAAAGCTTGCGCACTGAAACAAGGTTAATTAAAAAAAATTACTGCCAAAAAACTTCATTATTCACTTTCCTCAATGCTTTAGAGCTCTCAAGCCCCAGTGCTATTTCCTTATTTCTAAGCCGCCCTGACATCGATGCTCTCATTGCACCCATTGCACGCACTCCTGCTCTACATTGGCCACCAATCTCCAGCTTGCATTTTGAAAAACAGTGGGAAAATTTTATTTTCCAAATTTTACAGCCAATATGCCTCCTTGACGACAAAATGTACAGGTGTTTTTATATTTTTTCTATAATTAAGCCTTTTAACAGATTAGAAACTGGAATAAACTTTAAAATAACCATTAAAAAAAAAAAAAAAAAATTTGTTGCGCAATGTGCTCGAGCTGTTCGGCTTGCACCAGATAGCGATGCTACCTCTAAAATTTACAAGCAGCACCACTACCGGTGCTAATGGTAACCGCACCATTTCTGGGGCAGTGTCGGAAGGCGCCCTGAATAATTTTAAACCAAAAAGAAAAAAGAAAAAAGAAGGTGAGCTCATTTATCCAGGCACACCATTGACCCCGAAAATCACAGTGCGGTGCGCTAACTTCATTATCTGCCTCGGTTTATGTTAGCGCACCGCATTTTTCATTCTGAGAGGGTCAACAGTGCGACCGGGTAAAATACCACACTGTCAACTATGTCATTGTGATGAAGTCAGTGCGCTAACACTACTATACGTGCCAGGGCGTATATTCTGAATTATATTCAATCCACGGTGCTTGAAAAATAGACATATGCATTGAGTCTGGTGTGGTCTGTTTCATTAGAGGCCCCGGGGATGGTGCGCTAAAATATTAGGATGCACCAGCACCAGTGCGTGACTGTTTTTATGGAGCATTGACTTGTATGTTTGTTTTTTTTTGAAAGAAATTATATATGTATATTTATAAATACATTTCTATTTTAATAAAAAAAAAATTTAATATGGCAATGATTCAAAGAGAACAAGAGTAACAGCAGCAACAACAAGTAGGAAAATATGACATGATTCGATAATGGGAGGCAAGAGAGAGGGAGAGAGATGGATGCCCTTGCCCTATTACTGCAGATACCCAGGAGATCCTTATGCAGGTAGGCCTCCTCAAGTTCTATGAGGAGGCTATTTCCAGCCTAAAGGTCCATAGTGTGCTTTTGAGACATCTTATCACAGGTGGAATGCCCTCCGACAAGCTTTTCAGGTTAGTCTTGACCAGTGGTACACACCCACTGAGGAGGAAATTTATTTTATTACAGGACTATTGAGGAGAGGGATGGATTTTCCCTCATTCCCAGACGTGCCAGCTGGTTGTGTAGCAGGAAGTTAGTTAGTTTACTCCCAGAGATACATTGGAGAACATGTATTGTCTCCTTCATAGTTTCAGGTACCTGGAGGTCAATTACATATAGGTTCTTTTGGTAGATAGGACATGCAGTGCCCTTCTATTATTGCTTCGATTATTTCGCACAACACCAGTGACGGGCAATGCATTAGTTTCTTGTTTTTATATTATGTTGATTCTTTAGTACAACAGCCACTACTTGTCAGGTGGTTTGCCATTTTTTTGCAACATTTTTGTACGGCCTTAGATAGATGTCATGCTCATGAAAAAGGGAGGGTCAACTTCCCTATTGCTTCATAGTTGTTTTGTTTATTTTTTGAAAGGTTTCTAGAGATGAGACCTAGTTTTGTTCGACAGCCTCATAGACCGATGTTCGAGGCCCAAATGGGCATGTGGGGGAAGATGATGCCCAATAGGGGAGACACTATCTTTTCAGGGAGGATATCACATGATTCGCTGGACTTACTAGCCAGTGTTGGCGGGATGCATCCCTTCATTATGGTCCCATGTCCTTATGATGGATTAGATTGGTGAGGGTGTCCCAACATCCTCTTCACTCCTGATGAACCGCCAAATGATAGAGGTAATATTACTATTTTATTTATATTTACTCTAACATGTTCTTTAACTTGTTTTTATTAAATTGTGTAATGGAATTGTCTAACTATTGTTGTGTACTTATATATATTTTGCATACATTGGATCTTTTGATCGCGATGAGATAGCGGATCCAACTCATTATCTAAGTATCAATCCTGATGATTACAATCAGGAGATGGATGATGCGTCGAAGGATGAGGCCAGCGGCACAACAGAGAGACGTGTTGATCTTGCGCCTCATGGTGCACCATTACCGCCTTTTGCTAGGCATGGTAAACCTGAGACCAGATACCGGATGGAGTTGGGCAGCCAACTCTGTGGATTGATTTCAGATGCAGGCATCAGGCCCGCTCATTACAGAGAGATACAGGGCGATGATAGACTACTATGGATGTGGATATGCATTTCGTCTAACATGTAAGGCCTGATGCGACATGTCATAGGAGCTACGACAGCTATTACGCGATTCAGGAGGATTGTCCATAGCTATAGGCATAGTCGAGCTGCGACACATGATGGACAGTCTACCAGCAG
Source organism: Pinus albicaulis (assembly GCA_034641835.2). Taxonomy (NCBI): domain Eukaryota; kingdom Viridiplantae; phylum Streptophyta; class Pinopsida; order Pinales; family Pinaceae; genus Pinus; species Pinus albicaulis. The sequence continues at coordinate 800,135,747 of CM076575.1, read as the reverse complement.
CGACTCAGATGCATCTCATGAACATTCACCTCGTGGCACGCCTGATGATCAACATGACGCTCCACTGGCAGCATATGACACTAGTCATCATGGAGATGAGACTAGACCATCGACCACATCCAGTCAGCAACCTGTAGCATCCATCATGAGTAGTAGTCATGATCATCATGAGCAGGCTGGACCATCGATCGCCGAGGTTTCAGTACTATTGACTGAGTAGGTCTCCACTACTATTGTGCCTCATATTGATTATGTTTTACTACCACCAGCAGATGTATCCATCAGTACTAGTGATCATCATGATCATGAGCAGGCTAGTCGACCATCGACTGTCGAGGCTGCACCTAGCTTTACTGAGCATGTTGTATCCACTTGTACTAGTGTTATTGATGTTGTTATACTACCACCAATGCCTGATACGTGACATTTATATTAGAGTTGTATAATTTTAACATTATTTAGTTATATATATATATATATATATCGTCCATGTATTTTATGTTCATGTTGCATTTGTACTTAATTTTCATGTTGATGATCATCATGATGTGGCGCATATTGTTAGTCATGTTAGATATGTTCATTTAATGTTTAGCTTGCAGATAGATGTGTATATGTGATAGGTGCATTAGTTATTTGACATTATATTGAGATGTATATTTGATGTTCGTGTTGTGATGATGTTAATATATAATGTTAATTGAATGTGTTTATTAGTGGAATATGATGTTTGTACGATGGTTATCATGATCATGATGATGTTTATTAATTAATTTAATGTTATTAAATGACCATGATATCTATTAAATATTATGTTGTGAATGCAATTTTAATTTAAATTTTAATTCTATGTCAAATTGTAAAATTGTATTTGTATTTGTACTAATTGTAATGTTAAGTGTAATTGTATGTAAAATATGTATTAATGTAAAATTTTAATTGTAATTGTAATATTTAATTTATTCTGAAATGATTGTAATTGTATATATGAAAATTTGTAAAATTGTAATTCTAATTCTAATTGTATGTAAATTTCACAAATTGTAATTGTATTTGTAATTGTAATTTTAATTGAATTGTATGTAAAATATTTGTAAAATTGTAATTGTAATTGTAAATGAAATTCTATGTAAAATTGTAAATGTAAATGTATTTGTAACTATAATTTTAATTGAATTGTCTGTAAAATATTTGTAAAATTGTAATTGTAATTGTAGATGTAATTATATGTAAAATTGTAAATGTAGTTGTATGTAAAATTAAAATTGTAATTGCAATTCTAATGGTAATTCATGTATGTGAAATTAATGTAAAATTTTAATTGTAATTTTAATTCTAACTGTAATTGTAATTTTAATTAATGTAATTGTATGTAAAATATTAATTTGTAAATTTTAAAATTCTATTAATGTGAAAATTTTAATTGTATTAATGTGAAATGATTTTATTAAAATATTTAAATTTGTAAATTTGCAAATAATTGTAAAATGACAAATCTAGAATAATACAAATTTTTGTAACATAAAGTTTAGAAAATAATGAAAATAAATTCATGTACTTCATAATTATCATTATTTTATTATGATATTACATACAAAAAAAAAAAAAAACTTTAAAAATTCCGGTGCGCTTATCATCCTAACAGGCCTCGGTGCGTCATATTAATACAACGCATCACTGCATCACATTTACGCGCACCGGAAATGAATAAACGCAACTCTATTTTGTTTAAGTTAAAAAAAATGGCAATTTGAAAAATGGGTGGCAAAATATTTTTAAAAATATAATTTGATAAAATAATTCTTTAAATACTAAACACTTTTCATTATTTCACTATTTTTGCTAAAAATTTTCATTCTGATTTTTTCAAGAGACAGACCTAGAGCAAGAGAGCACGAGGGCACTGTGGATGGTGAAATACGTTCGAACAGAAGTATTCAGAAAATCAGAAACCAAAACTCTAGTGATTCAAGCCCTTTATCATAGAATTTCAAACCATTTCGTGATTAAATTTAATTCCCTTTTTTACCTTTTTCTGCAGTTTTTTTTTTTTCCTGCAGTTTTATCCATTTTTACCTTGAACCCTTAATTTTTTTTTTTCCCCTTTCTTCTCCCTGTTTCTGTGATTTCAGAATTATGGTTCTTCATTTTAGATTGAAGTCCAACCCACGGGATGACTTGCACAGTCGGATCCCAATCCATTCGGCCATTGCGTGAATTTTTGAAAAAATGGATTTTCTTTATCGATGCGCCCTGCATACGCCACCGCACCGGTGCTCTTTATTATTACAACGCACCACGCAATTTCTTTGTCGTAAAAATTTGAATTTTTTTTTTTTAAATCCGTGCGCCAAATCTGAAATAGGGCACCGGTGCTCTCTTTAACTAGGAAAGAACTGTACGATGTATTACACTGTTTTTGCGGTGCATTTATAATACCCCATGCACCGTTAGGTCTATTACACTGGTTTGTGGTGTGTTTATAATACCGAACACACCGTATGCTGTATTATACTATTTTGTGGTGCGTTGTTAATATATCCCCGCACCGGTGGCGGTGCGAATTTGATGAAAGGCGCACCGGTGTCTCGAGATTTATTTTCTACCTGAAAATTTGAGAATTTATTTATAAATATATTAATTAATGATATGCTACAGGTTTCAGATTGATAAAGAGATGACCGACAAAATATCAAGTAACAAAAATACTGTTAGCATATCAAGAAAAGCAAAAAAAGACAAGTTCTTTGTAAATTCTTTATAAAAAATATTATTTTTGAACTATATGTAACTTTAACTAATATGTATTATTTACTGTGTATCATGCAGAGCCGTAAAATGATGAAGCTCGATATGATTATTTCTGATCTACGACCAGAAGAGCGTAAAAGTTTAATGGAAAAATTGCAAAAAGATGAATCATGTGAATGAAACAATACTATCGTTCCAATATGAGTGTCTTTTTTTAATTATCATTAATAATATACTTAAATTTATTAGATAACATGTGTCAAAAATTATACTAATTCACATCTGTTTAATGTTCTACAGGGACCAACAACTCAGAAAAGGAATGTTGTTCTAAGAAAAGAAAAAAAATAGAACATGCAAATGAAAATGAATTTCTCCTTGGCTCATCTGGAGTGGTGCTGGAAGTTAACGAAAGGGGGAAAAACTTTTACAAAATTTTAAGGGATCTAGTGGAACAGATACAATAATGCGCTTCAAATGTAATATGTAATCATTGAATTTTTCGATCATTAGGTACAATAAATAAACAATTTAGCATTAAATATTAATTTTCATGAATTTTATTGCAGAAAAGAAAAGAAAATGGAACCCATTCAACACATAAAACAAGAGGACAGGGAAGAAAATGATTGATCTCTAAGTTTGTGAGTAATTGTTACTTCCTTATAACAACTTAACTGGATTTCATTTTTTTATTTTTTATGTTGTTTTACAAAAATCATCATTGAATATCTTCAAACAGGTGCTAACATACAAAGAAGAACCATCAGACGAATTGATTGAAATTGGGTTAAATAGGGGTTGTGAGTATATGTTGGCATATCAGAATTTAATTGTGGAATTTGTAAGCATATATCGACCTTGTTTTAATTAGCTCCGTCTATAATTAATAAAACAAAAACATCTTTTATATTAAATATATGATTTGTTATGGGGTATAAAACTTGTAGGAAACAAAGTATGGAACAAATTTTGAAAGATGGCATGGTACATGGTGAAAGAATGTGTATATTTTATGAGTCAATTGTTGCTATGGTACATCATTTTCTTTTCGATTTACATTGATGTATATTATTTAATATTGGAATTTTCATTATTCTCACCAATGTATATATACTCATTTCGGTTTATTTTTATGTTTGTAGATGGAAAGTGAAGAAGAAGAAAATAATCAACGCCGTGAAAACAAAATTCTTGAAAATAACCCAACTCATGGAAGTAGCTCTAGCAGCCACAGCAGTTCAAGCGAAGAATCATGATCACTATGTAATTTGGATATCAAAGCAAGGCATTTTATCTTTTGAAATATGTCTATGAAATCAGACATTTTGTTTAATGTAATGGACATAGTGTCCCAATTTAAAGACAAAGGAATACGAATAATTGTCCCATTTTGTATGATAAAGACTGTCTTATTCTCTCTCACACACACACACACACACACACATATAATCATAAAATATGTTTTAATTTATTATATTGTTTTCTCCATTGTCGTTCTCCAATGCACTAATAAAAATTTAATTCATATGAATATTGTTATAAGATTATATATATGTGTCAACTTTTGATGAATAATGAATTTTAAAAAACCACAATAATTCTGATATGATATAACAAATTAATCCAAACAGCACATTCAAATGCATTAATAAAAATGTAATTAATATGAATATTGCTATAGTATGTGTCGACTTTTGATGAATAATGAATTTTAAAAAATCACAATAATTGCGCTGTCAGAGGTGGATGTCTCTAAAAAAATCAAAATGAAAACCGGTGCTTTTATGTGTCTATATGTACCGGTGCGTTTATGATTATATGGGCGCCACACTAATACTGATTCCAGTTATAAATATCGGTACGTTTGTGTGATACTGTGCACTGGGGCGTTTATGTATCTATAAGCATCGGTACATTTGTAGATGCCATGTGCACCACACGAATACTGATACAAATTATAAATTTCAGTTCCTTTCTGTGATATGGAGCACTGGTGCCTCATAAAGATATAGGCACCGGTGTGCTTATACGACCTATGGGCACTGCTCAAATTCCAAGACCAATTAGAACGACCCCATGCGTTGTATCACCAATACCAGGCCCAGTGCTATTTTTTTCCTTAATGACCTGGTGCATTCTCCTTCGACTGCCTCGATGCACTGTCTACTGATACACACCAGTGCGTTAAAACCTGATAAGAGCACCGATGAAAAAACATCCGTAATAACCTCCGGCCACCCATTTTTTTAGTTGTGTTGAATTTCCGTTAAAAGCTCCACCAAAACCTCCGTTACCAGAAATGGATGTGGTAACATATGTTTTTTTGACAATTTTGGCCAATTTTATAACACTAAAAACCTCCTTTATAACCTCCGCTAGAGGATCTTTTCCTTGTAGTGTAAGGAAGACTGTAAGCATATATTTTCTGTTATAAAGAAGAGATTCAAGAAGAATATAGACAAAAAACAAGGATTTAAAGAATTTGTTGAGTGTTTTAGTGAGAGAGGAATATCTTAGAGTAACAAATCTTCAATCCAAAGTAGTTTACACTTGTGAAGAAGAGAGAGGAGACATCTTTAAAGAGGACAATGAGGATAACAAGATATTTTCTTAGAGCCTTATGGAATATATGAAAAATCAAGAATAACAGAGGGAACTACAAATAGATAATGATGATGTGACATCAAGTGAAAGTCTCATGAGAAATTTGTAGGAAACGTTGATATAGAAGTTGGTCGAAAAAGCACCAAATGAGGCTAAAAGTCCTTTTTCTTTTAAAAGTGGTGAATTTTATGTGAATGTATGTTTTGCAGGGGAGGATAATGGATAGTTGGTTGAAAATGAGGAGGAGAGCACTGAATTGCTCCGACTAAGCCCAATTGAACTATATAATGGTGGATAGTCCTAAAGGAAGAATGAGGTAACTTCTCAAAAGTAAAACAAAGAAATAATGAAGCCAAAATAACCCTACAAGTAATTATCAAAAGTTACCATGGCACCTATTAGCCATGTGGAAGAGAGAGATCATAATCAAAACGTTGTTATTATGAAGAAGGAGGTAGAATTTCCCCTTAAATGTTATGAAGGATGAGACTTTGAAGAGAATGCAGCCATGGGAGATAAAATACAAGCTTTTTTTACTTAGAGAGGGGGGGGGGGGGGTGGGTGGGGATGAGAACATAACTATGGTGATATGTTGTTTAAGGATTAGTTGATAAATCCAAAGTTAGGAATCCAAAGTTGATTTGTGTATTCTATTTTGGAATATTACATAGAGTATGTAGTTAGGAAGCCATAGGTGTTGAGATTATCGTTTCTAGTTGAGAGTTTAGTTTAGCAGCAAGAGTGGTGGATGTTGTTACCCAAGGGGTGGTACAAGGAACAACAAGAAGAGGAAGATACCATTTAGTTTCCAAGTTATGGCCCTAAGATGAAAATTGCGAGCATGGGTTACATCATGGTGAAAGGAAAAGGAAAGATAAGGGGAGATGAGATGAGATAAGGATTATGTCTCATAGGGAAACCATGGTGGATGAAGCCAAGTGCTTTAGACATGATGGAGTAGATGTTGAATGATGGGATGAAAAATAAGGTCATGGATTATTTTCAAGTGAGAAGTATCCATAACATGATATGGATGTAGATGTAGATGTTGCGTAATTTAGGGTAAAATAAATTGGAGAAGGGAGAAAGTAGGAGAATTGAGACACAGGGGCTGCACTAGGGGAGAACTACCATACCACGTGGGTTCACATTGGGGGATTTATATTGAGAAACAAATGGCATATATATTGGGGGATATATTGGGGTTAAAGGGTTTCTATATTATCAGGTATAAAAAATGGAGCTCAAAGTTAGTGAAAAAATATAAAGGGGTATAAAAAATGTTAATGAAAAAATGGATACCTACAATATCTAGTGGAAGTAGGGGTTTTTTAAATTGGGAAGGTGTATTGGGTTCATTTGGTACAGGGTTAAATAATGTGATTTATAAGGTTATTTTCCAATATGTAGTCAAATTAAGGGTATTGTTTAATATGCCATGAACGCACGTGATATGATGGAGGTTGATTGAGTGAAGTCCCCGTGAATTGAGATGACTCCAAAATAATATTTTCACAAGTAAAGTGGACTATAAAGAAGGGTGTTGGATTGTATAATGCTCAGGATATGAGTATCTAGGAAATGCCATAGAGAACCAGAGGATGCAGACTTGTATAAGGAAGGAAAAATCCAAGAATATGGACCCAAGAAGGAACTCCATTCCCCAATAATCTAAATGGGATTCAAGAAGGAAAATTAAACTGAAGGGATCACAAAATATGGTATGATAGTCACAAATTCTACTCTAAATGGTGAAATTATGAGGAAGACCCCTCAATGGGAATGAAAATGGACAAGAGAAGGAATCAACAACACTGAGATGCTAGCTAAAGGTGACAACATAGATGAAAAGGTGGAAGTTGGAGCCACATAACCTTTTGTAATATTGTTTTAATTGATTAATTGGGTTCAACAAGGGTTGTCCATTAAACTTAAGAAATTGGGGATGTTGATGAAGAACACACATAATAAATGGTATAGTAGAAGAGAAGAGGTAGGAATTTATAGGATGAGGTGGACTAGAAAAGATTTCATTGGGAAAATGAGAAAACAATAAAAACAAACCAAGATGTGGGACACTAAAAGAATGAAATCCACAATATAGCCACAATGAATAAAAGTAGATAAAAAAATAATGGATGGATGGATATTCACAAAGGTATGGGATCTAGGAGAGTTGAGGAAAGTAACAATGTAGCAAAGAAAACAAAGTGGGAAACTACAACACTAAATTTGGGACCCTAGAGGACTCAGTGGATTGAGGACATGATTTTACCCAGAGGTAAAACTTTTTCTACCTAGGGAGTCTAATCCAAGAACATCAACCCTAGGAAACTCTTTCTTCTAGACCCAAAGGGGGTCATGATACTTCCAAAGGAATTTTATTTTCCCTCAAATGTAAATTATAAAAGTAAGTAACTTCATGTAGTTACAAGTGTCTAGGTTCTAGAGATTAGGTTGTTTGTTGAGTTAGAATTACGGAAAAATCGGCCTTTTGTAATTATAACATGTGTGTAGATGATGTGTTAGGTAGTTTTGGATAGATTTCCAAATAAATTTAATAAGCCAAGATATTTCCTAGCCCATGTAAAATTATAAAGGTAATATACAAGTGGAGTATAAGGTTGGTATATTCTAATTTGGTATGAAAGATATGTAATAAAGAGAAAAAAAGAAGAGAAGAAGTGTGTACCAAATCGACCAATGGGATTCAATCTGATCTTGTAATGTACTAAAACAAGATACTAGATCCTTATACAATTTGGGGAAACAAACACGATCGTGCAATCACATAACAAGTAAGAGAAAGAAGTAAATCAATCAAATAACACAAGATGTATCTAGGGAAAGAAAATTCTCAAAACCTCGCTATCTGTATATTCCATATGGTCAATATCATGAAACAATACAATGTTATTCCTCACACTGAGAAAGATCTGTAATCAGTTGACTGTCTCACTCCAATAATTCTCGAATATGGCTTACAATGAAAGAAAAACCGGTGCAGTATTTAACCGTTTTCTTGTATGTGCCTAGATAACCTTCCCTATGGATTCCTAGGATAATTAAGCCCCTATTAATTAGGAAATCCCAAAAAATTATTGTGCAATCCTTCCAAGGCTTCCCGATGACCTCATGCATGATATTTACAATTTTCTAATAGTACAATTGATAGTTATCTTCCCTTTAACCCCTGTCTCAACTAGGTCTTCCTTAGAACTGACATGCAACATCTATTTCTAGTGAATTATCAGTTAGTTGATTGATCACTCATTTTGATTGACCTATCTCTAGCTCATCACCCAGTTAGAACTAGTTAAACTGATTTTAACTCAATTAATTGAGTTAACTAATTATAACTCATAGATAATTGTAATTGGACCCCCATAAATCATGGGATTAGTTGTACATGCCTCCTTTGTAGCCCTAAACTCGAATCTCCTAAGATAACTCAATTTTTCTAACACATTTAACTGATACAAGTTGTCATGAGATGAAATTACAATTTTTCTTCCCAATTAATTAAGGGAAAATTAAATCAAAATCCCCTTACGGTGCCATTTCTGGGTGCCATTTTCAATATTTCTTCTTGCCAATTTCAACACTCCCTCTCAACAAGAAAGGAATTCAATCTATCCTGATGTTAGTATGAATATTTCATCGTAAAAGATCACATTAGCTATGCATAACAAATAGCCCTAATATCAATTATCGCCCTATCCTCAGTGTTTCAAATCTAACATTTCTCTCTCTTATGGATGTGGGAAAACAAACATGGAACTCAATGGGAGTTCACAAAGAAAAATTGAAAATGGTGACCAAGAGAAGATCCAGAGTGATCTAATGCAATGAAGGTGACTAATGAATTGGGAAAACCCCCCTATTTATAACAAAATATTGGGGTGGTCTAGAACTCGGTGCATGAATAAAATATTATTAATCGAATTCTAGAAGCACCTTTTAGGAATATTTTATTATATTTGTTGGAAGGAAAAGGATTCTTGACTTGGGTCAATTCCTTTATTTATAAATAATAAATAAATAAATGATTTATTATTCATTTTAGGGGAATGATGGGAATATAATTAAATAAATAATGGTTTATTTAATTGTTTATGGATGATTTAGTCAAATTTAACTAAGAATATTATTTAAATAATGATTTAATTAACTTTTTCTTAGGAAATAATTAAATAAATAATTATTTATTTAATTAATTTTTTTTTTTTGGGTTAAATATGACCAAATAAGTTATTTTATATGGTGAAAGCAATTTTACTTCGGGTAAAATTTGTCTTACATGGTGTACTTGGGTTCATCTAATAATAATAGGTTAGATGAACAAAAAAATGGTGTAACGGATTGCCCCCCAACATACGAGTGTTAGGAGAAAATCATATGACCAAAGTACGTTGTAAGAGCTCAATCACTAGATATCAAAAAGGGAAGCGAGAGAGAGAAGTGTAATGGTGTCTGATGTGGTAGAGGACTAGACCCTGAGGAGATGAGACTTACAGGTGCAACAAGTCTCTAGTGTATGAAGTGGTACCTGTGCTAAAGGCGGTGGGGGAGGCATACCTATGCCCGTCGAGACAAAGTACAAAGAATAAAGCACCCAAAAAACCATGGAACGCGATAAGGAAGCATGTGTTGGCCTAAACATGAGCCAGATAAATAACATGATGAATCCCACATGCATGTTGTGCTTGGAATAATATTCAGGACTTATACAATTATTTTTTAGTACATGAGATACAAATATGCCCCAAATGCCCCCTTACACGCGGGGAAGGGATCATAAAATCTGACTGATATATGCAAATAGAAGAGGCGCTGCAAGCGGTTGAGGCTGATATCATCAAATAGAAGGAGCTGCATCGAGGGCTGAAATGAAGAAGTCATCTAGGTATGTGGAGGGGCTACTTGCAGGGCCACCCCCTCATGAGGGTTGAGACATCTCACACATGTCCGGGAATCACCAATAGCTACTGCTGCATCACTGGACCATCAAGTGTAGATATCACAATCATGCTGATAAGAGCTCGAATCAAGGTACACTGCCCCCTAGACCTGGCTTCTGGAATGAATGAGCTGATGTCGACAGAAGTAGGTCTGCCATAGGTGAGGCAATAAGAAAACCCCCACGAAGGCATGAGGGAAAGTAGTAGAGCGATGAACAGATAGACACTAATGATGATGATGGAATGGGGGATATGAAGGAGTGGTTGGACGACTTCCCTTGTTAGAGCATAAAGGGAGTGAATGGCTTGGCAGCAATGGACACAATATCATGAGGGATAGGGGAAAAGAGTGCTAAAGGCCATAATGTGCGACACGAGAGAGGGACCAAGAAAGAAAGGATGGAGGACTATAGCGGGGTACAAAGGAACACGGGATCGACTCCACGACTGATGAGGACTCAACTCGGATGCTCTAAACAAGGGTGACTCGATGGTGCTGCCACACAGTAAAGGTTCAATGGGGAACCATAAAAAACATGAGTACAATAGGGTATCTCATGATGGAAATCAACACGAACAAATACAATGGAGGAGACAAAGGGGTGCCCCCAGTACAAGTATTGTAAGTGAAGAAATCCGATTTGTAGAAGATGTGAATAGATTCTTCATGGACAAAATGTGTCTTGGTGAAGTATCAAGATGCTAAAAACTAAAAGGTACCCAGAGCTCATGAACAGGCCTGGTCACACTTTTTGGGGTCTGTTCTGTGACCTGGGTAGCGGGTATTGGGCATAAAATTGTGACCCATCCCAGGAAATGACCTGAAAATTGTGACCTGTCAGAGGAAGGGGGTTTCAGTGCTATTTTTGGCTGAGATCTGGGATTTTTATGGTTGAGGGGCATAGGTGCCCCCAAGCATGTTGTGTTCATGCCAAAATGTATGTAGAAAGAAGGGGAATTTAAACACATTTGAAGGATATGGTGCACCATTTTTTTTTGTGATGGTTATGCAGTTTGAGAAAGGAAATGGAGGATTACCATTCTCTTTTAGGACTGCATATATGAATCAAATGGACTTTAGGTTTCTGGGTTGGTATACTTGGTGCCACTATCCCAAATAGAGGATTTGGAGATAATGAGCTGATGCGCTCTTAGAAAACCTATAGGTTGGTCAACAAAAATGTCTAAAAGACTGGATTGTTGATGTAAGATGAAGGAATGATAAGGGGTATCATCCCTATAGTGATCTGAAGTGATATGGGACTCTAGAGGTTCTTCTAAATGTTGAATAATAATGGTACGAAAGTCAGTTCGACCAGATACACTAGGAGGGTTGTGGAGAATTGCTTCTCTTGGTCTCTCAAATATGGGTGCCCCCTTGCTCAAACATTGGGTTTCAATGTAATGACCACAAGGTGTATGTGGTGTGAACGCATGGGTTCGATGTAAGGGGGAATGGATAAATTCAGGGGTGGGGATTTCTTCCATAAGGTCATCATCGTGAGAGAAGATGGGGTGACTGGTGGAAGAAAGCCCACCTGACGTGGCGAAGTTACCTGACTCATCATCATGAGAAGAGAGGTTCACATGCGCATCGTCACAAGAGGTGACAGAAGAGTAAGCAGATAAGGGATCTGCCGATGTTGAGCCCAGGGTGATTGCGGAAGGAAGGTCATGTGAAACAACACGGAAGGATTCGGAGGGAATATTCTCCGAGGGTCACATGGATGATGATAGGTAGAATATGGTGGACTAAGGCTCCGTCATCTTGACATCAGGAGGGGGAATGTCAATGGGAACCATCATGTGTAGTAATTCTATTGAAGCAAAATGCGCAAATAGGGGAGAGGGGGACTCGTTGTGTTTGGCCTCAAATTGGCAAACCGCGGCTAGAGAGGTGCAGAAGTCCTTGAGGTGGGGACAAAGGTGGGTGTAATGGCCATGGAGATCACACAAAGCACAGAGGTGGTTGGTGTGAATAGTCTTGGGGTTCTCGGCCACGACCGCGGAAGGAAAAAAGGCTTTCGGAATCGTGGACTCAGGGAATGCGACATTAACCATGGGCTTGAGATGAGGCAATTTAGGACAGGTATGGGTGGCATGACCAACAACATCACACAGAGCACACTGGATGGTATGCTTTGGAGGCCGAGGAGGGGCAGGGTTTGTCGAGGCTGCCTTGTCCTTTGATGCCCCCCTGTGAGCTTTGCCATTCTTACCTGAAGTAGTCGTAACAGGAGGTGGGTCCTGTTGAGGTGACTAAGGCACTGTCACAGCGGGAGAAGTCATGGGGACCAGTTGGACCGAGGTCAAAGCAAGATAAGGTTGGGTTGACCAGGTGGGGTAGCGGTTGGAGGATCAAGGTACCAGATGGGAATCCCAAGGGTTAGGTTAGGAACAGAGAGGGTGGCCATGACAGGTACTGTGTACACTCTTGGTGGGGGAGCTAGGAATGGTAGCTGACCAGTGGGGTAATGGCTAGGAGGGATAGCTCCAAGATGGTTGAGACCTGGTGGAACCGACCCAGGAGGGTAGAGAGGTGCATGGGTATCAGTAGTAGGAGAAGGGGTAGAAGGGATAGGTCCAGTTGTTTAAGGCGAAGGGCTAGGAACAAGCTGCGGCGGGCGAGGCTGAGATTGCTGGCTAGCCGAAGTGGGCTGCTTAAGGTTGGCCCAATACAATTACATCATGCAAACATTCGTTAAGCCGAGATCAGAGATAGGAGAATGACGAAGACCAGGGAATGTTCCAAGCAAGGAGGAGTCTTTATAGATGCCAGGGGAGACACTGGTCATAGAATAAACGGTTTGTTTATTGGTTACAGAAGAGAGGTTTGACTCGGGGGAGGTCTGGGAATTTGGCTCATGATACGTCAACTAGTTGATGGTGACTATCTTTCCATTGTGAGGGAAAAACATCTTGCGGTGGACTGCGGATGGGACAGCAGACATGGCATAGGTGTAGCTACACCCCAAAAGAATGTTATAATCAATAGGGGCGTCGATGAATTAAATGTCAATGCAAACAGTCTTGCCTACAAGAGTGATGGGACAATTATGGAAAAGGTCAATGGGCTGGGAGGCGTGGCCATCCCACGCTTGAAGAGTGATCGTGGAAGGGGCCAACGTAGAAGATCCGAGTTGTTTCCAAACTGAAGCAGACATCACACAGGTGGATGCCCCCTCATCAATGATGCCCCAGGAAATGGTAGCATTTCGAATGTTAACTGAGATTTGGAAAGCTATGGAAGCAGGAAGAGGAGGAGACTCCAACTGATGGGCATCGAAAACAATCAATTGGTCATATGTTGGATCTACAGTGCCTAGGGCAGATAGTAGAGCTTTTCTTTGGGAGGCGCTTGATTGGAGGAGTTCCAGCATTGAAATGGAAAAAAAATATGGGCCAACTCATCTACTATGCTAAGCGAATGGGCAGCTCGGTCAGAAGTAGCATTTCGGCGTAAGGGTCCCTTAGGAATCTTGGTATGAACCTCGGATTTGGGCGGAGGGATATGCAAGGGACTATAAGTTGTCGAAAGAGGCTCTGTAGAACCGAAAGAAGGTAACTCGGGGACAGATGGAGCAGGAGGTTGGGGGTATGGACGGGACTGAGTGTGAAGGTTAAGGTCGGTGGTTATAGGCTGGTCAAATTTCATCATGAGGATCTGGTAATCAGAGGTACCAGATGTACGAGGTTGAGTGGGTACCAGTCCATGAGGTGGTTGGGTAGCCACGAAGCTGGGCTGCGGGAAAGGATTGGTCGCACTTTGTTGTGCATACACCTGCCCTTGAGGGGGTGGTGGTTGTTGTTGCGGGGGTTGAGAAGACAAGGGAGGCGAGAGTGCTAATGTTGTAGGATTTGGAGCACTAGGATGTGGATATGGATGATAATGAGGTTGGGTAACAGGGGGTTGGGCAGAAAGAGGAGGCATGCCGGATCCTGGATGCGAGCTACCGGGAGGGGGAGAAGTGCAGGAAGTGGTGCCTCCTCCCCCAGGGAAACCATAGCTCATGGGAGGTTGAGCGGATGGATGAGAGATAGCTCCAATGATACTATTAGTGGCATGAGGTGCCCTTGGTGCATGGGCATTACCGGGTCTAGGGAGGTCAGGTAGAACAGTATAAACATAACCCGTCCGATCATAGATCAGGTCATATTTTAACGCCATTTGGAGGGCAGCTTCTTCAATTTGATGAAAATGCGATGCGACATCTTTCCTGATAGGTGGAAAGAGAGATCTAAGGAACCAGTCCATATAGACACGGTCTTCGAAGGTAGGAGATTGACATAGGCTCTTTCTTCGCTGCCATTCCTGGACATGATCGGATAGACAGGTCATAGATGATTGATGGAAAGAAGTCAAAAGTTCGATACCAGTGTCATAACGAAGGGCAAGAATCGAAAAGGTGGTATGAGAGGAAGTGGGATGATCAAAATACCACTTAGAAGCTGCGCATGTAAGCATGCGTTGGAACAATATAAGACAGATGGAATCATCAATAATGGAATGGGATGAACACCACATGTGGAAAGATCGGATATGGTTGGAGGGATCTTCTCTAGCAAGGCCTTCAAACTTGGGAATGTCGAAGTGGAGCTTGGTTGGTATAACAGGCCAACTAACATCGTGGCGGATAGGATCATTGATCAACTGATTGAAATCAGGGAGACTGAGGCCTGCCATGAAGGGGAGCAAGGAAGAAGTCAAGGTAGCTCCCGAGGTGGTTCCACTGGAAACAGACCCAGTAGTAGTACTGGGGTGGCTGCTGGTAGTAGGCCCTGAAGAAGACATGGTAAAAGTGACAGGGGGAGAACCAGAACTAGGGGGAGAACTTGAACAATCAAAGGAAGAGCCGGAGTGCGGACTCGGGGGAGGACTTACTCTATGATGACGGGAAGGAGGAAGTCAACTAAGCGGAAACTGAGGGTGAAGGCCAAGAAGTCTCTGGGGAAGGCGCCTTGGGGGCGCAATGATGACGGGAAGAAGGAAACTGACAAGGGTAGGAGGGGACAAAATCAAGTGAGGTCAAGGGCAGAAAAGGTGTAGTGACAATTGATTTTAGAGTCTTTTCCAGGCGGTGTTAACCAGGCGCTTCTTCACTTAGGTTCAGTGTGTGGCGTGCGTTAATTTTAATTGTTTAAACCCAGACATTTTGAGAGTAAAAGAAAATTTGTGCTGTGTAATGGAAAAGAAAATTGCAGTAAATAAGACTGAAAGAACAGAAAATTAACAACTAAAAATGCAGCAAGCTAACCTAAGGAGGCGGGTCTCTCAAAACTAGTCGATAAGAGGGAAAAAAATAGGCAAAGCACGCTAAAAAGAGGCCAATAGATCTAAGGTTCGGAGGGACTGGGATCTAAAGGGTAAGTCTGCTAAAAGGTGGTGCAGAAAAAAGCAAAGAGTTAGAGGCAAGGTTGCTGCGAAAGCGAAGGAGATCAGCTAAAAATAGAAGGGGCAAGGCAGTGGCCATAGAAATGAGCCCAAACAAAACTATATGAGGTGTTTTGAGAGGGGAAAGAGCTGATCTAAAGGGATCTGAAAAAGAGGTATCAGATTTGAGAAAAACAGGATTGAAACTTGGTAAATTCATACTTCTAAAACAGCAAAGTCTCATCCACAAAAATTCGAGGGTACTAGAGCCCTAAGGGGCAAGATTACCTCTTATGTGAGTGAAGCGGATCAGAAACAGGTCCAAACGGTCAGAGACGAAGGCTAGAAAACCCTGACAGAAGCTTCAGACAAACCCAGAAAAAGTACTGAAAAATTTACAGAAAAAGTGCAGGTCGCAGGTTCTGACCTGTTTTCAGTCCAGGTCACAGGTTTGGGGCAAAAAAGTGTGTCTTGAGGCTCAAGTCGAACTTTTTGGACCAATAAGTGTGACCTGCAGATCCGACTGTCTCAGCAGCAGATTTCAGAAATTTTGTCGTCTCAGCTGCGGCTGATGTCTGTCACCTGTACAATAAGGCCAGAAACACACGGAAGTTAAAAATTTAATTTTTTGAGGGTTTTAGGGGTGAAAAACACCATAAAAATAGGAAAAACAGAAAATGGAAGAGAAACCCTAGGGTCTGAAACAGCTGGATATGCAGGAATATATAAAACGACAACGGTCGCAAAAGAAAACCCGTGTGGAGTCGCCAATTGTTAGTATGAATATTTTGTCGTAAAAGATCACTTTAGCTACGCATAACAAATAGCCCTAACATCAATTATGGTTGCAAAATACCTTTAAGGTTACTGCACAAATTTAGATCTAAGCACAAAAGATATTAAGCAAATAAAAAATAACATAGCTCCATGGATCCAATGAACAAGACAAGAAGAATGTATATGAAAGAATTTTGTATTATATTAAAGAATGGGGCACCTGAGAGGAAAACAAGAAAGGTGTTTTCCAGTTCTCCTCAGTGGGATGGGTTCTTGGAAGTCCTCAGTGTTTCAGATCTAACATTCCTCTCTCTTATGGATGTGGAGAAACAAACATGGAACTCAATGGGAGTTCACAAAGCAAAATGGAAAATGGTGACCAAGAGAAGATCCAGAGTGATCTAATGCAATGAAGGTGACTAATGAATGGGGAAAACCCCCTATTTATAACAAAATATTGGGGCAGTCTAGAACTCGGTGCATGAATAAAATATTATTAATCGAATTCTAGAAGCACGTTTTAGGAATATTTTATTATATTTGTTGGAGGGAAAAGGATTCTTGACTTGGGTCAATTCCTTTATTTATAAATAATAAATAAATAAATAATTTATTTATCATTTTAGGAGAATGATGGGAATATAATTAAATAAATAATGGTTTATTTAATTGTTTATGGATGATTTAGTCAAATTTAACTAAGAATATTATTTAAATAATGATTCAAATAACTTGTTCTTAGGAAATAATTAAATAAATAATGATTTATTTAATTAATTCCTTTGTTTTGGGTTAAATATGACCAAATAAGTTATTTTATATGGTGAAAGCAATTTTACTTAGGGTAAAATTGGTCTTACATGGTGTACTTGGGTTCATCTAATAATAATAGGTTAGATGACCAAAAAAATGGTGTAACACCTGATCTGGTACCTTAATATTTTTCTGCATGTAAAACTTCTCAAGTGTTGGTTTCTCCTACAACTCTTGAAACTGAATAGCCTAAAAGAAACTGAATTAGTATAATGAATCTTTCATCAAAGTCTCTAACTACTACTAGTTGTTGTACTGTCTACTTGAAACTCTGTGATGTTGCCAACTCTGCATCTGTGCTCTCTGCACTACTGCCAACTCTGATATGCACTCCAGTATATGACATTTGTCACTTTGATTTCTTTCATTCTGACAACTAACTACATCAATCCTATTGATCCTTATTACTACTATGTACTATGGGATCCTTGTAGTCAGGTCCAATCCATGACACAATCCATCTCAATGGATCCTGCCAAAATTTCTTCTCTTGGGTTTATGTATTCACATCGCCCCACCTCCTACTTGGAGGTACAATTGCATGTGCTCCCTCTGCCCATCTGGCTCAAAATTTCCCTGTTCTAGAGGTCTCTAGTTGAGTGGACACCTCCACTCGGTCTCCTATCTTATTATCCAATTGTAGTTGCTCCAAAACCTTCTGAGACTGATTTTGAGGCTACAAGTTGAGAGGTAATATATGCTCCTTCTCAACCACCAAGTCAGTAACCTTTGGTTTTCTACTCAAATATTTTCATGCATATTCGACCTCGATATCATACAGGTTCTTGACTCTTGCACTGCTCTATTTCACCCATCTCGTGGTGCTGTGTCTAAGGAAAACCTTTCCTTTTATAAACATCATATCATAACAACGGTCTTCCAATACCACTACGGAGACAAGATTCTTCTTTAGTAATGGAACATACAAAAAATCTGTCAGTCTCAGAGGGGAGCCATAATCCCTTTGAAAGGTAACTAAACTTATGTTGGTTGTGCTATACCTCCTGTCATATCCAAACACCATGTTATGTTGGAGGTCCTTCTCCTCCAAGTCATTGAAGAGATCTCTATTGCTCGTCATATGGAACAAAGCACTATTGTCTAGATACCACATGGATCCCATTACAATTTTTTCCATGCACACAATGAGAGTAGAATCAAGCTCGAATTGTGAATCTAGCTCTTCCCCTATTGCAACTACAAGCTCCTTCTTGCTTTCCTTATTTAGTGGAAAATTCAAGGCATAGTGTCAGTGCTCATGATGGTGAAAACACTTGATCTTGGACAAGTATCTCTTTCCCTCTTCGCCTTGGGACTTATTTCCCTTGTATTTCTTTCCTTTTACGAGTAATGCAAAATATTCTTCTTTTTCTGTGTTGGAGGTCCCGTCTTTGGTGCTCCGCCTTATCTCTTATATTACCAAGTCAGACCAAAAATTTTCACAGTGTGGTAGCTTCTCCCTCCCATTCACAAAGTCTTGGTAACTATGCTACCTCTTCGGAAGGCCTATAAGAGCTAGGCTCACAAAATCATCGTGGCCTATTGTCATGCCAACACATATAATTTCATCTCAACATTGATTGAACTTCATCCAGTATTTTGGTATCGTCTCACCCTCCTCCATCTTGATATTTTTGAGCTTTTCCTTCAACACCAACATCCTATGGTCGGTGTTATTTTGAAACAGATCTGTCAAGGGCTTCCACATATAATATGGAGTCTCCTTCCCATGGAGACTCGAGAAAATATGATCTCCAATCCCTTTTAACAGTATCCTTCTAGCCTTTTCTACCTTCTTCTTCCATGCATCAAGAAGTTGAGCATTTATTGTTGCAGGCTAGGGAATATCACTGTCTATGAATTCATTTAGTCCATTTTCCTCAAGCATTTCCTCCATCCTGTTTTCCCATGCTATGTAATTTTAATTTCCATCAAGAGCATATTCGAGTCCCACGCCATTGAAATACATGTTGATCTATTGTTGGATTCTGAAGAACAAATCTACCTTTTGAATACATGTTCAATAAAAACTCAATTTCTTCTCTTCTATTGTGATTCCTGGTTCTTTGATACCATGTATAAAATATACCAATGGGATTCAATCCGATATTTTAATATACTAAAACAATATATTGAATCCGTCTACCATTTGCGGAAACAAAACAGGATCGCACAATCACATAAAAAGTAAGAGAAATAAGTAAATCAATCACACAACACAAGATGTATTTTGGGAAAGAAATTGTTCAAAACTCTATTTTATATATATATATATATATATATATATATATATATATATATATTGCATATTGTCAATATCATGAAAAAATGCAATGCTATTCCTCACACTAAGAAGCCTCTGCACTTTGTTGACTGTCTCACTTGGATCGTGCTCAAATTTGGCTTACAATCAAAGCTAAATTGGTCCAATATTTAACCTTTTGCTTGCTTCTAACTTGTTACCCTTTCTTATGCATTCTTTGGCTAATTGAGCCCCTATTAATGAGGAAAATCCAAATTAATGATTGCACAATCCTTCCAAGGCTTCTCGATGACATAATGCATGATCTGTACAATTTTCTGATAGTACAAATGATAATTATCTTCCCTTTAACCCATGTCTCACCTAGGTCTTCCTTAGAACTGACATGCAACAACTATTTATAGTGAATTATCAATTATTTGTTTAATCACTCATTGTGAATTAAATAAAATTTAAATCACTGGACCTATATCTAGCTCATCACTCTATTAGAACAAGTTAAACTGACTTTAACTCAATTAATTGATTTAACTAATTACAACTCATACATAATTGTAACTGGACCCCATTAAATCACGGGTTCAACTATACATGCCTCCTCTCTAGCCCTCAACTTTCATTTCCTAAGAAAACTTAGTCTTTCTGACTCAGTTAACTAATACAAGTTATCGTGAGATGAAATTACATTTTTTCTTCCAATTTAAATAAGGGAAATTAAATCATAAGCCCCATATGGTGCCATTTCTGGGTGCCATTTTCAATGTTTCTTGTTTCCAATTTCAACACAGTGAAGGTATGAAAGTATCGATGAGGAAGAACATTATGCATTCAATAATGGTGTAAAGAGACCTTACCCCTCCTAGTGGTGTTCCTTATGTATGATCTAGGTGTGTGAGAATAGCATGTCCCATGGGTGAGTACATATGCTGGAACTAGGATGTTCATTTTAATGACTACTTAAAGGGTTTGTGAACGAGGGGATTTCTTCAAGTCAAGGTCAGTAGACATGATTTATGTAAAGGTATCTTGGAAGCTCGTTTAAGTCTTCTACGTGATTGAGAACATTCATTGGAATGTTAAAGTAACAAAGAAGTGTGTGCAAAGAATAAGTAGAGAAGGGATCAAGTTGCTTCGAGCATCATGATGGCATGTGGGCCAACACTAAAGCAATTTCAGTGTTAGTCTGACATGAGTGAGAACTTTCATCGGATGTTCAAGAGCAGGTGAAGTGTGTAGATAGAAGAAGAAAATTAGGGATCAATTTTGTTTCAAGCATTGTGTTAGCATGTTGGCCAACACTTGAATACTTTCGTTGAAACTGTGAAAGAAATAAAAAATTTGGGAAGTTTAGGGCCAAGTAGAATGACATGTTAGAAGTTTAGTTAAACCAATGAACAGGTTGAACCCTTGGACTTAGCATGTGACTTGTGACTTGGATATACGTAGGTCGTAAACAATTTTGGTTCACCAAACTAGGCACAAATTGCTAGGATTTATGCCTAGAAACATGTGTTGTCATGAGCGAAAGGCTGATGCAATTTGAATGGGCTTTAAATCTAATTTTCAACATAGCACTAGATGGTAATGATCAAGAAAGGCTAAGAACCTTAAACTAAGTATTTCTTAGAAGGATCTAACCAAGTGAGACCATATCAATTTTCGCAAGAGTGTGGAGGTTTATACCTATCATATGTTATAGCAAGGTTGGATGACAATGCACAAGTGCATTATGGATGATTAATGGTGTGTTAAGACAAAGGTTGAGATAAGACATGAACAAGAGGATAAAAGAGATAGAGAGTGTCAAAGAATAAGGTTTTGAATCAAGGATGGCAAGGCCGAGTTGTGTATCAGGGATTTTCTAAGCATAGTGGTTTCAAGAAGAGAGGGGCTTACAAGAATTTTAGCTACATCAAGTGGTTGCTAGCCATTTTGGGTGAAGGTTGTTTTAGTAACCAGAGCAGCAGATTAAGTACAATCATGATTTATCAAAAAAAGTATCCATGAAAAATGAAGTTTAAAAAAAAAACATCCATAACCCATATTTCATAAATATTTTTTTAAATAAATATCAACAATATTATTGATCAATCATTTAATTTATATAATTATACGGAAAACATTTTATTTTATTTATATAATTATAATAATAATATAAATAGTACGGGAATACAAATAAAAACCATTTGATTTTATGTAATTGTAATAATAATACAAATACTAAAATTGAGAGAAAAAAAAAATAGTCATTCTTGGGTTACAGTGCGCAACACAATGGAATATATCCAATTCCGGAGAGAGAATACCATTCCAATTCCGATGAAGAAAACACCATCTCAAATAACTTTTGGATTTCAATCGCTCTCTGTATATGGTACTACATAGTGTTTCGGTTACATGGCAAAGCAACGCCCAAAACATGTAGCATGAACGCCCAGAACCACATTGAGAATATCGTTGAAAAATTAGAAATGAAATAATCTAAAACTGGCTTATATTGAGAATATGGTTTAAAAATTAGAAATGAAATGATCTAAAACTGGCTTAAATATAAGAATGCAGACTGCTTATCCTTCCGCGACCTCAACCAAATTAAAATAATGCCCAAAACTTCAAAAATCGTTGAGGGTGCTGCTTCTTCTTTCTCTCTTTCTTCTCTTCTCTTCTTTCTTTCCTCTTTTTTGGGGTTAATTTGATAGTTCTTTACTATTTTTTATATTTTAAAAAATAGATTGCAAAACATATGTTATGTCATGTTCAATTTGTTTGAGAGAAACCAAATTTATTGGCCACCAAAAAAACGTTAAAAACTAACCAATATTAATATTTCTTTTTCCTTCTACTTATAGCTATATCAAATATTAATGGTGTTTTAACTCTCATGAACAATGAAATTTTCTTTATTATTGAAATTAAAAATAGAAAAAAAAAAACATTAATCATTAATTTATAAATATGAGTTTGGTTATACATCTATCCATGAACCAGGGCACTACATCTAATGCATATTATAAAATTCAATCTTATAATAAAATATTTAAATTCCTAAGTAATTTAGATAATCCCCTACTTCGATCACATTTCGTTACATCTTAA
Organism: Pinus albicaulis; assembly: GCA_034641835.2. Lineage (NCBI taxonomy): Eukaryota > Viridiplantae > Streptophyta > Pinopsida > Pinales > Pinaceae > Pinus > Pinus albicaulis. Next base: position 800,113,108 of record CM076575.1, on the reverse strand, counting down.
ATGTTACCTAGAAATTGTTTTCCGCATCATTGGAAGGGCGTGGCATGTTAATCACCATTACCATCGCTTAATCACGAACTGTCATAACTCGTTTTGTTTTCCGCATCATTATCTGTCACCAGTGCAATCTTCAAGCGATTGGTGTTATGAATCAGACGCCAAGAATAGCCATTGAAATGAACTGAATTATTAATAGATCGATCGATAGCTATATGGGAGATTGGAGAAGCATTGGTCTCAACTGTAAAAGGGCTAAAAGGCATTTCGGGTTCAGAAAATGCACGTACTTGATTTGGACGGTCTCAATACTCTTGGGTTTCTGCTTTTCAGTATTAGCTATTTTGGACGGTCTCAATACTCTTGGCTTTCTGCTTTTCAGAATTAGTTTTAATGCCCGTGAGTACCAATTCCTTTAGCACAGACTGTAAGAGAATTGCAAAGACTACCTACCTACTGCACCTCAACTGATTTCCGACTTCGGACTTCTTTGCTTTCGTTCTGGATTTCATTATTCCAGATCTGTTAGTGAATGTTTGAAGCTAGGATAATGAACGTTGCAGAAGATGTTCTAAGATTCTGCAAACGTTTCTATTCAGAAAGGGTTCCATAGAACTATCCAGAAAATGCAACTAGCTCCGCCGGATCAACTCGCCTATGAAATTTCTGTTCAATGCATATCTGCCCAAGAGAAGATAGTATGAACCCTTGTTGTGTTATAAAGGCTCAAATTACTGAACATGACAGTGATCATGGTTATTGCAAGCCAATACTTACTACAATATAGCAGCATAATGGCAACGATTATATTCAAGAACTAGTCAATTCTATTTATGAAGAAATTCATAATTATCCAAATTCAGATTTCTAACTGATTGTGGACTAGCAAGAAAATATCATAAATCTCCTTCTTTCCGTCACCTGCACATTAATGGCATCTTCAAAGGGCCTATGTTTCAACTAAACCCACATAAATTCTCGTGGCTGATTTGGGTAAGTCCGTTAGTTGTGGCAACCTCAGTATGCATACTTCTAATGCATAGAGGCTGAAATCCTAGTAACAAGTTTCACTGAGCTTTAAGTTCAGTTTTATGTGGGTCTTGTAAACTGCTTCCAGTGATTTACTCCGGCCCAATTCTTGTGCCCGATCTCCTAACTGTATAATCTTCTCAGAGCGATTTGATAGACTGTAAAACAAATCTTTCTGAACAATTTCCTTTCCTTCATATCTTGTGCTCATTTCTTGGAGCTGCCGACTAATAGGGTGTGCATGCAACGTTTCAGAGTTGAAAGTGCATTACTTTCAAAGAAATTGCAACTTAAAATTTCCATACACAGCCTCGAATGTAAGGAGAACATGTCATTTTGTTTTTGTCATTTTCAGCTGTCCATTCCACAAGCAAAGATCTGATCTAAGCGTTGTTATTTTCTTATTATCCTTTCCAATCTTCCTCCCAAAAATTCTGTCATCCACAGCAACAATTCATAACCACTTCCAGATTGTTCATGTTCCTCCTCTATCCATTTGATTAGAGGCGAAAGTTGCCCAGTCGCTCGGCTGTGGAAGTAGTCGAGTGAACCGCAGAATTCCACTTGAATTTAATGGAATGTGTAGGTCACATCAACTCATCAGAAATGGAAGGCGGTGTGTGAAGCGTGACTCCAAATTAGGTATGTTCCAGTTGGCGGTGCGTAATGCGTGAGCGATATGTTTCGTCTTTTATTATTAAATTAAATTAGGTTTTATCTATTTAAAAGTAAGATATTGTAATTAAAATTGTATAAGATTTCATATAATGCGTGAGCGATATGTCTCGTCTTTTATTATTAAATTAAATTAGGTTTTACTTATTTAAAAGTAAGATATTGTAATTAAAATTGTATAAGATTTTATTTAACTTAAACGCCTTTTAAAATATTGCAATATGTCGTCCACTGTTCGGGGATAGACACCGGGTCTTGCTCTGGTTTTGGATAGATCGTGAAGGAAATATCGTAACAGATTCAATTCCTCCCTCCAATCAGCATATATGATATATTGGACGATAAAAAGGTGAAAATGTAATCTTCTTAATTTAAAAAAGATATTGTAATTGTGTGTAATATTTCTTGAATATTTTCTGAAATATTATAAACCTATAATTGATTCACTGTATATGTGCCTTGCAACTCACTAAAAATGTCATGTGATGAGCAGAGATACGATCAATTTAGCGGGTTTTATTAGTAATAATTATATTTAATATATTATTGTGTTGAGAGGGGCATTTTAAGTTAAAGAATGAAAATAATGTGTAATTTTATTTGTATTGAAGCCATCTTGTTATATATGTTTACATATTTACATATTTATTTAATTTTAATTAAAATCCCTATAAAAAATTAATAATCTTATTATTATTGTATTAGTTAAATTATTTTTAAAATTTTAATATTAAAATACAGTGTAAAAGAGGTGTGACAAAAAAATTTCACTCACTGTTATGTCCATAAATAAAATATTTGGATGTTTATGTTTTATATCAAAATAGAATTAAAAATTGAAATAAAAATGAGAGGAATATATATATATATTCACTATTTTAATTTTCTGGAAATTCAAGTTTTTTCCAAAGTTTATTTGGTATTGTAAATTTAAGTGCTGTAGTCAATACAATACAAGTGCTTAGGGAATTTTCAAGGCATTGTATTCATGAAAAATTAAAAGAATATAGGAGAGAAAATATCAATATATTTGATATCTCTCAAATTTCGGTAGATATGTGGTTAAGATGGCATTATCCATGAGAAAATAAAAAAACATGGAAAAAAAAATATCAAAATATTTGATGCCTCTGAATCTTTGATAAATCTATGATTAAGAAAAAATTATTATGGTATATTGAATAGTAATATTAAAAAATTTAATAAACTTATTAGAGAAATAAAAACACTATTAGTCCACAAATGAGTTGAAAACTACTAATCCAAAAATGGATAGGAGGTAGGGTTCAAGCTCGTAGTAGTTACACTTCAATACTTAAAAGTCATTTTTCCATTAACTAAATTGGGATCATTTTTCCATTAGCTAAAAGTCAATGTTGTTTTCATAAATTTATAGTGTGTTATTTATTTATAAAATAACTTGACTTTGAGGTATTAATTGTGGTGATTGTAGGTAGTGAAGTATGTGGTGTTGCTGTGATTAAGTAAGTTTTTACTTTGCTAAACGATAATTTTTACAAATTATATGGGTTTTTTTTTTAAGGTTTTTAGTTGTGGCTTTACAATTATGCTGTCAATCCACACGCTATGTTATAATTCAAATTCGGCATGTCATAAGAACTAAATGTGAGATCACACCATATGCTAGTGGAACCATGGTTTTAAAAATTTGGAGTGGAACCATGGCTACATGTTGGTGGGGCTTATTATTTGTATGTCGTTTCAAGTTATTATGGCATTGCATGACTATCTATAATGTTGCATTTATGACTTCAATTAAAAATCAGTAATGTTATGTATGAGTTATTTTTTGTGATAGTAACACATATTTTTAATACTTTATAATATAATATTTTTTTGCTCAAAACTCTTTTTTAAAGTGGGAGTTGTCTTTTCAATGCTTTTATTTAAATATATAGATATATAAAGTTATTTTACAAAACTATATGCTACATGTCAAATCTATTGAATTCCGCCACATGTCAAATCTTTAGAATTTCGTCTTGAAGGAATACTTGCTAAGATTTGTTAAATTTTTGAGATTTACTGTGAACACTGTGTTTCTTAGAAATTTCATATCCCTAAAAAATTACTTATTGAGAAGAAGATAGAGGGGTAATTTGTAAGAAGATAATGATGATCAACATTAATAAGAAGACTCTTTTTGGATATTTTTCTAATTTATCTTACTTAGAGTAATTTTATGGACATTTTAGGGACATTTCTAGATGAATTAATTTTTAAAAAATTGCTTTCAATAATAATTATATATAGTCATGAATTGTCTACTTTTTAGAACCAACAAGTGTGGTTCATCTTCATCAAATCAAGAGAGAGGTTTAAAAAGATGGAGAAGGGTCCAAATAGCCATTAAAATATAACAACTAGTTGGAATGAGAGAGAAAAATAAATAAATAAAATAAAATAATTTATTTAAATATTATATTTAATTCTAAATTAATTAACCAATAATATATTTTGTTATTATATTCTAATTTCATAATTAAAATAATAAGAGAGGATTGAACAAGCTATTTATTTATTATTATATTAATACAATTTTGATATATATATATATATATATATATATATATATATATATATATATATATATATATATATATATATATATATATATAGGAAATATATATAATAAGGATCCTGTGAATAGAATTATTATTTATTTATTTATTTATTTCAAAGTTAAAATGGCAATAATTAATATCTTTATTATTTTATTATTTTAATATTAATTGTTTTATTTTATTATTTTATTATTTAAGGTTGAAGGAACGTTTTAAAAAGTGTAAAAAAGGTAAATTAAAGGATATAAAAAATGAGGGTAAAAATACCAAGGAAATCATAAACAAGGAATCAATGACTAATGATGAAGGGTAGGAATCCAACATCTACTAACACTCCATCCATCATCTTTATTGAGGTTAACATGCCTTTTCTCTCAACTTACTATGATGAAAATGGTCAATATTAGCAATTACCTTAGCTTCTTCCATCATGTCTATTGAGGTTAACATGCCTTTTCTCTCAACTTACTATGATGAAAATGATCAATATTAGCAATTACCTTAGCTTCTTCTATGCAAATGTGATGCCTCGTCATGCTTCGTCTCTCTTAGTCAAACTAAATGTTATACCTTAACCGCTAGATGGTCCCTCTCTCCATCTTTTCAAACCTGTCTCCTGATCTAATTTCTCATATTGTCCTAAAGATGAACCACACTTGTTGATTCAGAACACCTCGAAAATTCATAATTATATGTAATTATTACCAAAAGAAGTTTTTTACAACTTATGGATCACAAAAACTATATTCCAAAAAATGAATTGCTTTATATAAGAACAATGTCATCCGAATATATTCATCAAAAATATATTAATGAGAAATAAGCTGAGAAACAATGTCTTCTACAAAATTAATATACTCTTTTCAATCAATACAATATTCACCAAAAAGAAAAATATACACATACAACAATAATTCAATCTCCTAAAACAATTGTTTCTTCTAACAGACATACCATTCATTAGAAAATATACAAAAATAAATAAATAATTATGGCACATAGAAATCAAATCATTTCGATAAGATACTTAAATACCATCTCTTGAGTTTTTGTTTTCTAATTCTATATTCATTACTTCATCTCCATATTCAAATCATGCATAAATAAATAAATAAATATTAAACCCAAACATGAAAGACTCTATGAACTACCTTAGTGACGATGGCAATGGCAAGGACACTATTAAAATTCTGTTTGAAGGCATTGTGTAAGAAAGAGTGAGACAGGAAGTGGTTTCACACTCCAAAGAAACGAGGCTCTTCTTCTGCGAGAAATCGCAATAAATCAATAAGTTTTTCCCATTACCATTACCATTACCATTCCCAACCGTACTAGTTAGTTCTCAAGGAATCATTATTTTTGCTAGGAATAGGACCCATAAGGTTTCTAGAAATTCTTTTTTAAATTAATCGAAATGATAAAAATTTACATCATCTAGACCTTAAAACACACTATTATGATCGATACATACAAAAATATAAAAATATCTTCAGTCAAGGTCAAACGGAAGTATCGTTGCCGCTTGGGTGAAGTCAACAGGTTTTTCTCATTATGTCCATATCCAAACAAATTGCATTTTTTACATGTGACGCTTTACACACTGCTTATTATTTTTCCGAGTTGAAGGTTGGATGAATCTTACTTCGCGCATTCCATTGGCCGGTTATATCACAACGTAAGCGGAAATTTTGCAACTTCAAGTAAATTTCTGTGAGTTGGGTAAACTATAGGCTGTCGATAGGTAAACGATAGCGTGGAATTAAATTAATAGCGGAGGGAACGAAAGTGTCGAAGCTGGTGGTTAAAGGTTCCGAAACTATGAAGGATAGTCTTCTGAATTGAGATTTGAAATGATAACAACAATGACACACTTTTCTCGGGGGAGACTCGAAATTGTTCATGTTCCTCCTCTATCCATTTGATTAGAGGCGAAAGTTGCCCAGTCGCTCGGCTGTGGAAGTAGTCGAGTGAATCGCAGAATTCCACTTGAATTTAATAGAATGTGTAGGTCACATCAACTCATCAGAAATGGGAGGCGGTGTGTGAAGCGTGACTCCAAATTAGGTATGTTCCAGTTGGCGGTGCGTAATGCGTGAGCGATATGTTTCGTCTTTTATTATTAAATTAAATTCGGTTTTATCTATTTAAACGTAAGATATTGTAATTAAAATTGTATAAGATTTTATTTAATGCGTGAGCGATATGTCTCGTCTTTTATTATTAAATTAAATTAGGTTTTATTTATTTAAAAGTAAGATATTGTAATTAAAATTGTATAAGATTTTATTTAACTTAAACGCCTTTTAAAATATTGCAATATGTCGTCCACTGTTCGGGGATAGACACCGGGTCTTGCTCTGGTTTTGGATAGATCGTGAAGGAAATATCGTAACAGATTCAATTCCTCCCTCCAATCAGCATATATGATATATTGGACGATAAAAAGGTGAAAATGTAATCTTCTTAATTTAAAAAAGATATTGTAATTGTGTGTAATATTTCTTGAATATTTTCTGAGATATTATAAACCTATAATTGATTCACTGTATATGTGCCTTGCAACTCACTAAAAATATCATGTGATGAGCAGAGATACGATCAATTTAGCGAGTTTTATTAGTAATAATAATATTTAATATATTATTGTGTTGAGAGGGGCATTTTAAGTTAAAGAATGAAAATAATGTGTAATTTTATTTGTATTGAAGCCCATCTTGTTATATATGTTTACATATTTATTTAATTTTAATTAAAATTGCTATAAAAAAAATAATAATCTTATTATTATTGTATTAGTTAAATTATTTTTAAAATTTTAATATTAAAATACAGTGTAAAAGAGATGTGACAAACAAATTTCACTGACTGTTATATCCACAAATAAAATATTTGAATGTCTATGTTTTATATCAAAATAGAATTAAAAATTGAAATAAAAATGAGAGGAAAAAAATCTTATATTTACTTTATTCCTTTGAAGTTGATCTGCATGATATTTTGCCACCATTATTTGATTCCATTATATATATATATATATATATATATATATATATATATATATATATATATATATATATATATATATATATATATATATTTACTATTTTAATTTTCTCTAAAGTTAAGTTTTTTCCAAAGTTTATTTGGTATTGTAAATTTAAGTGCTGTAGTCTATACAATACAAGTGCTTGAGGGAATTTTCAAGGCATTGTATTTATGAAAAATTAAAAGAATATAGAAGAGAAAATATCAATATATTTGATCTCTCTCAACTTTTGGTAGATATATGGTTAAGATGGCATTATCCATGAGAAAATAAAAACACATGGAAAAAAAAAATATCAAAATATTTGATCCTTTGATAAATCTATGATTAAGAAAAATTTATTATGGTATATTAAATAGTAATATTAGAAGATTTACTTAACTAATTAGAGAAATAAAAACACTATTAGTCCACAAATGCGTTGAAAACTAATAATCCAAAAATGGATAGGAGGTAGGGTTCAAGCTCGTAGTAGTTACACTTCAATACTTAAAAGTTATTTTTCCATTAACTAAATTGGGATCATTTTTCCATTAACTAAAAGTCAATGTTGTTTTCATGAATTTATAGTGTTATTTATTTATAAAATAACTTGACTTTGAGGTATTAATTGTGTTGATTGTAGGTAGTGAAGTATGTGGTGTTGCTGTGATTAAGTAAGTTTTTACTTTGCTAAACGATATTTTTACAAATTATATGTTTTTTTTTTAAAGGTTTTTAAGTTGTGGCTTTACAATTATGCTGTCAATCCACACGCTATGTTATAATTCAAATTTGGCATGTCATAAGAACTAAATGTGAGATCACACCTTATGCTAGTGGAACCATGGTTTTAACAATTTGGAGTGGAACCATGGCTGCATGTTGGTGGGGCTTATTATTTGTATGTCGTTTCAAGTTATTATGGCATTGCATGACTATCCAAAATGTTGCATTTATGACTTCACATTAAAACTCAGTAATGTTATGTATGAGTTATTTTTTTGTGATAGTAATATATATTTTTAATACTTTATAATATAATATCTATTGTTCAAAACTCTTTTTTAAAGTGGGAGTTGTCTTTTCAATGCTTTTATTTAAATATATAGACATATAAAGTTATTTTACAAAACTATATGCTACATGTCAAATCTATTGAATCCGGCCACATGTCAAATCTTTAGAATTTCGTCTTGAAGGAATACTTGCTAATATTTGTTAAATTTTTTAGATTTACTGTGAACACTATGGTTCTTAGAAATTTCATATCCCTAAGAACTTACTTATTGAGAAGAAGATAGAGGGGTAATTTGTAAGAAGATAATGATGATCAACATTAATATTAGTAACAAAGAGGAATTTTTTTGGATATTTTTCTAATTCATCTTACTTTGAGTAATTTTATGTACATTTTAGAGACAATTCTAGATGAATTAATTTTTAAAAAAACTGCTTTTAATAATAATCATATATAGTTATGAATTGTCTACATTTTAGAACCAACAAGTGTGATTCATTTTCATCAGATCACGAAAGAGGTTTAAAAAGATGAAGAAAGGTCCAAATAGCCATTAAAATATAACAACTAGTTGGAATGAGAGAGAGAAAAATAAATAAATAAATAAAATAATTTATTTAAATATTATATTTAATTTTAAATTAATTAACCAATAATATATTTTGTTATTATATTATAATTTCATAATTAAAATAATAAGAGACGGTTCAACAAGTTATATATATATATATATATATATATATATATATATATATATATATATATAGGAAATATATATAATAAGGGTCCTTCCAATAAAATTATTATTTATTTATTTCAAAGTTAAAATGGCAATAATTAATATCTTTATTATTTTATTATTTTAATATTAATTGTTTTATTTTATTATTTTATTATTTAAGGTTGAAGGAACGTTTTAAAAAGTGTAAAAAAGGTAAATTAAAGGATATAAAAAATAAGGTAAAAATACCAAGGAAATCATAAACAAGGAATCAATTACTAATGATGAAGGCCAGGAATCCAACATCTAATAACACTCCATCCATCATCTCTATTGAGGTTAACATGCCTTTTCTCTCAACTTACTATGATGAAAATGGTCAATATTAGCAATTACCTTAGCTTCTTCCATCATCTCTATTGAGGTTAACAGGCCTTTTCTATCAACTTAGTGTGATGAAAATTATCAATATTAGCAATTACCTTAGCTTCTTCTATGCAAATGTGATGCATCGTCATGCTTCGTCTCTCTCAGTCAAACTAATTGTTATACCTTAACCACTAGATGGTCCCTCTCTCCATCTTTTCAAACCTGTCTCCTAATCTGATTTCTCATATTGTCCTAAAGATGAACCACACTTGTTGATTCAGAACACCTCAAAAATTCATAATTATATGTAATTATTACCAAAAGAAGTTTTTTACAACTTATGGATCACAAAAACTATATTCCAAAAAATGAATTGCTTTATATAAGAACAATGTCATCCGAATATATTCATCGAAAATATATTAATGAGAAATAGCTTGAGAAACAATGTCTTCTACAAAATTAATATACTCTTTTCAATCAATACAATATTCACCAAAAAAAGAAATATACACATACAACAATAATTCAATCTCCTAAAACAATTGTTTCCTCTAATGGACATACCATTCATTACAAAAATAAATAAATAAATAAATAATTATGGCACATAGAAATCAAATCATTATGGACCAGATACTTAAATACCATCTCTTCAGTTTTTGTTTTTTAATTCTATATTCATTACTTCATCTCCATATTCAAATCATGCATAAATAAATAAATAAATATTAAACCCAAACATGAAAGACTCTATGAACTACCTTAGTGACGATGGCAAGGACACTATTAAAATTCTGTTTGAAGGCATTGTGTAAGAAAGAATGAGACAAGAAGTGGTTTCACACTCCAAAGAAACGAGGCTCTTCTTCTGCGAGAAATCGCAATAAATCAATAAGTTTTTCCCATTACCATTCCCAACCGTACTAGTTAGTTCTCAAGGAATCATTATTTTTGCTAGGAATAGGACCCATAAGGTTTCTAGAATTTTTTTTTTAAATTAATCGAAATATTAGAAAATTATGAGAGAGCAGAAACGCACAGGATTCACACACAAATAATTAATTTCTATATTTAATAATCAAAGATATATCAAATATATGTAGTTAAACTAATGCTAATCTTAGAGAGAGAAGTTGAGATAATCTCTCAACTTCCTCAACAACCCAATCCAAACTAAGTAAGCACAATAATGGAGGCATTATCTCAAACACCCCCCCTTAATGCCTACATTACAGAAATGGAGAACACACTTAAATTAATACAAACATTTGTCTGCCCTGGTCTTCATTAACATTTGTACCCACTCTGAGATCTCATAGACAGCGCTCTTTTCTCCACCATTTTCGAGCTACCATTCAACCCATTTAAAATACATTTGTTTCTGACCAGCAATAATGAACTTTGCAAGATTAACAGTATTGACAACTCGGCTCGTCGGGGCTTCTGTGATAAGAGCTGACAAGTGATGAACCATCCTATGGACCAATCACCATCTGTCGAATATTTCGCTTTCGACTATCCATCAGTGGCTAGGAAAATGGTCTGAATACTGAATGTGTTCAAGAGCTAATCTAACAACTTGACCTGCTTCTCACAAATGGATATTGTAACCTGTAACTGATGCTCTTGACCCGTAGCACAACAATATCAGCATATAACAAATTCACACAATCAAATTAGCCAATTGTTCTCTCGTTCCTGTAGAACGTCAAGAACGACTAATTTAAATAATTCTAATTTGTTCAATAAATGGTTCTCTAATACACAAATCTCATAACAACAAATATAAGCTATAACCCAACACTACAATACATATTCTACACAAAAAAATAATGAACTTCAAACACCGTGCCATTTCCCTCCATCAACACGAGCAACCCAACCAACGGAGCCATGTCATCTATTCTCTTGTTATTCCTTCTCTTACAACGTGCTTCACCGGATTCCCTTGACTTTAGATTTCACTTTCGTCCTCCGGTCTCAGATTACATGAGTCTAACAACGTGATCGACCGTAGGGGCAACAGCGGAGACATGAACTTGATCAACCCCAACAATCTGAACACCATAACCAGAAGAATGCACGCGTGGATTGTTTTCTTCATATCCATGTCTCAACACTTCGAAGAATAAAATATTGATCTTATTGTCTGGCTACCTCCGCAAATCTCAAGATATAACAAGGATTAAACAAAATACATAAAACAAGATTGTAAAGGCAATAATGGTTCGCATGGAAAAAGGGTCATCGCTCAGCAGCGGCAGTGGCAGCATCAATTTATAGTTCTTCAACCTCAGCTGACAGCCCTTGAAGGCGGCCCTCCATTTATACCAGACGAGTTTCAAATAAAAAATCACTGCGTTTTGCAGAAAATGGTCGGCTTCTATTCAGAGGTATACACCTCTGCAACAATCAAACACTGTACTCAGGCATCGTTCTTTCCTCTGTGCAGATCACAACATATCACTCGGACAACAGACTCGTATTCATCCCGTCAGTAGCAACAAAACAAAATATAAAAATAAAAAATAGACATTTCACTTTCACACCTATGTACAGACAACCAATTACGCAGACTCTCACATCTTTCTGGGCACTCCCGTCAGGGATTAAGCCCAGCCTTGCTCTGATACTATATTAGAAAATTATGAGAGAGCAGAAACGCACAGGATTCACACACAAATAATTAATTTCTATATTTAATAATCAGAGATACATCAAATATATATAGTTAAACTATTGCTAATCTTAGAGAGAAGTTGAGAGAATCAGATTCTCTCAACAACCCAATCCAAACTAAGCAAACACAATAATGGAGGGATTATCTCAAACACGAAATGATAAAAATTTACATCATCTAGACCTTAAAACACACATACAAAAATATAAAAATATCTTCAGTCAAGGTCAAACGTAAGTATCGTTGCCGCTTGGGTGAAGTCAACAGGTTTTTCTCATTATGTCCATATCCAAACAAATTACATTTTTTACATGTCACGCTTTACGCACCGCTTATTATTTTTCCGAGTTGAAAGTTGGATGAATCTTACTTCGCGCATTCCATTGGCCGGTTATATCACAACGTAAGCGGAAATTTTGCAACTTCAAGTAAATTTCTGTGAGTTGGGTAAACGATAGGCTGTCGATAGGTATACGATAGCGTGGAATTAAATTAATAGCGGAGGGACCGAAAGTGTCGAAGCTGGTGGTTAAAGGTTCCGAAACTATGAAGGATAGTTTTCTGAATTGATATTTGAAATGATAACAACAATGACACACTTTTCTCGCGGAAGACTCGAAATGATAATAATTTTCTAGAGTAATATTGGAAATGGTAATGAAAAAATATGACAACGCCGGATGCTTTGAGAAAGAAGGGTGTCAGACAAATGTGCATTTGAGGCTCAGTAACAAATGTTTTTAACATGTTCAAGATGTTGATATCTACCATGTTTGAGTTGCAGATCATGATTGTAAGGCTTTTGTAAAAGTTGCAGGGTGCATCAGTCTTCCACCGTGAAAACGCGTATGGACGTTTTCAGCTTGCAAGACGGACGCGATTAAATTACTACAAGAAATGGACACAAGGATTTTAGGAAAGGAAATAGTTCAATGCAATTTACACAGCTGGCATCTCTAAATACTAAAATCGACTTTTGAAACTCATTAATTGCCACAACAGTTTTGAAGCTGGGCGTCCACTAAAGTTTGGTGGAATCAGCGAAGTTAAGTCCCACGAGAGGAATCGACAATATTTAGGGTCTAGAGTTTTGACCATTCCTTTATTAGAGTTTTGAACATTCCTTTATTAGTCCCTACCCCATAGGACTATAGCAAGTGAGTTTTAATGTTTGCATTAATCTATTTCCAACTAACCTAAAGTTTAAGTTTGTTGTTGCAATTTCATGAAATAAGATCGATCAACTTATCAAATAAAGGCATTGGTTTGTATAACCAATAAGAATTTTTTTCATCTTATTGGCCTCTTTCAGAGGCCAAGAGGCTATTAAGGTCTCGAAGAGGCTATTAAAGTTATATGATTTCCTTAATATTTTCAAAAGATAAACGAGTGCTTGCATTTAGTTCATGGCATGAAACGTTGGTTTGTGAGGGGCTCATTAGATAAGTTATCGAAGGGTGGGTGAGTTGTGTCCACTCTTGCCACCAGTGAAATCTTCTTTCCACTACTGCGACCTATTAAAACTTTCCAGAACTGTCGTCTATCATCGTTTCCAGCTATGTAAACTTTGTAGAACAACCATTTAAATTGACATGCAAATGTTCCTTTCCACAACCTTACTCTTTTCCTTCTTTGTTCAAGAGGCAATCGCTTTGTTCTTGGCAAGGGCTTTTTTCTCTGCATTGGATTTGTGCGAATAGTGAGCCTGTTACATAGGGATGGAGAATTGAAATATCATTTTGAGAAAGTTCGGTTGTTTCAACAATTTCTTATGGCAAGTGAAACTTATCTACGCCATGCTCGTATATGACTATATCCCACATGGAATAGCTTTTTAAATGGTTGTTCCAGGGAGATAAGCCTATTGGAAATGATAAATTTCGAATGAGAGACAGAATATGAGATAAGGAATAGGTTCTCCAGGTGAGTCACCTAGGAGAATGCTAAAGCACTCAACACACACTTGTTCATTCAATCAAAATCTGGTACATATAAACTTACACATTAGCTTTGTGGTTTGAACCACTCCATAAATAATAGGATCTAGGCCCTAAATAGAAGATCTCGATCCTAACAACAAACAACCAGATACATTAATAGATTTCTCCATTAATTCTAACACACCCCCTTAATGGATAAATTCACCCAAAGTCATATTTCTCCTTCTTTGGCTTAACATAGGTCACTTGATATGGTTTGTCTTGATCATTTATGATAGATAATGCTCCATTGAGTGCAACCTTACTTGAAGCGATGCTTCTAGTACCAATTATCTGAGTATGAGAATCCTTCCACGGACACAAGATTTTATCTGATTCCATGTGTGCCATGTGGGTCACCTCATTAAAGTCCATTCTCCTTATTATTAAGGATGTATAATATGATTTATTCCCCCCTCTATAGATTACTTTGGAGGTTTGAGATGGAAAAGTTTGAGATGATGATTAACTTTGATAAGAAGCGTTAATTCCATTGAAGGCACCTTTGTTTCCTTTATGTCTTTGTTGTGCTCTTAGTTTTGTATTCCCCCTATTATCGTTATCATCTAGATCTTTAACAATAGGTTCATGATTCAAGTGTTTATGCCCTTCTTCATGAACCATTGGTAACTCTTCAATTAAATATTCTTGTTGAGTAGATTGTGGCTCATCCTACTTCTCGTCATTAATAAAACCATAATGTTTGTCAGAATATTCTTATGACTCAAAAATACTATCCAAGCTCGAAATGCCTCCAAATTCCCACATGAAAAAAAAATCATCAGAAAGATCAATCTCAAACACGTCTAAAAATACAAACATATTGACAGCTCACAGCTCCAACAATGGTCGATCTCTTGTTTGACTTGACTTCACACAACCTACAAAAAGGTAGTTTGTTGCTGATGCGCCTGGGTACCACACAACCAACACCACTTTCACACAGTCAACACGTCTCCACAGACCATGCTCCAGAAACACTACACGTCGAAGGCTCCTCTTCTTGACCAACACTCCTCATGCAGATACGCATTAGGTTCATCAACACCTTTTTTTTTCACGTTACCATAGTTGATTCAACGGGGATAGAGCGCCCACAATTTTATTGAGCAGCGACCTCCAACCAGCCTTCTCAACAAATTTTGATCACACAACAAGTGAAACCTCTCCCAACAACAAAAAATACCATAACAGTTGAAGTTGTGAATACACCCTCTTGTGGTGTGCTTCTCTAGGCTACATATAACCACTACGCCACTCATCTAGGTTTCAACTGATCATATCAGAAAAATCCTTCAAGGACAACAACACCTAATAAATTCTCAATACTGTTACAATTCTATTCATGCTCTTCCAAACATCTATGCGATAGGAACTATACTTCCAGCACATCACCACTCCGCCGAAGCCAACTCATAAACCCCAAAGGCTATCACAACAACCTCCACACCACAAAATTTTGATACCACTGAAGAGACACCACCGACACATGATGAGTTCACCACGTCAGAGAAATCTGTTTCACTTTCTTAGGCACAACGCAAAACTATTCTTATGAATTTATCATGGATTAACTCACACATAACTCTACTCACCAACTGCTTTCACCCAACATACACACCAATTGGCTCTATCTCTCGTAAAATTCAAGCAAGTTGTTGGCCTTCGCACAGATGATTGGTCGAGGACGTACAAGCCTTTCCTTTGCATGTAAATTCCCCATCCCTCTCTCTATGCATTTCGATGGGACTTGAGCGATCCCTCTACAATGCCTCTCAGTCGTGGAGGTTGAGGAAGCTCCTCCAATCTCCAGATTAGTACAATGTGCACTAGTCGAATGCCAATTTTCTAGATGACCTAGAATCCTCCCAACTACTTCAATGAAAATGGTGAATCTTGGTGAAATTTGCAATTACAACATTGATATTTGTAGTGTTGGCTGTAGCGGTAGTAGAGGAAGAGGGAAATACTGATCAGAAGGTTGGAATTAGCAGGCTTCTTGAAACTCAATTCAATACAGTGAAATGTAGCCAGATGAACGGAATCTGCGAGAAGGAGGGTAGAAAAAAGAGGTTAGTATGCTGCAGATAGAGTTGTGTGAACCCACTAATAGATTGCTACAGTAGGGTGCAGACTAACGAGATTCTCTAAATGAGCTATGCGAATCCAATTGTACAAATATGCGCTAATCCAATTGGCCCCTCAAAGCTATGTTAGACTACCTTGCTATTGTAGCAACAATCTCCACGTCCTTTGTAGGTAGATATGAACACCACATCCAACAAAGGGCACTCTCCAAATCGAAGTGCAGACTATGAATCGTGCTACATGATATCCACAGGCCACGAAAGGTGCAAACGATTTTCCAATTAGCAATCCGGTCTCTTGAATCGCTGAACCAAATCACCCAACTTCCACCTGAAGCTCTGATACCATGATAAAATTCGAAGGAGAGATAGAATATGAGATAATCAATAGGCTCTCTAGGTAAGTCACCCGGAGAATGATGAAGCACTCAACACACACTTTTTCATTCAATCAAAGTCTCTTACATATAAAATTACACATTAGCTTGGTGGTTTAAACCAATTCCTAAATAGTAGGATCTAGGACCTAAATAGAAGATCTCGGTCCTAAAAAAAACAACCAAATACATAAATAGATTTCTCCATTAATACTAATAGGATACTAGATGGGCATATTCTATGCTGCACTTGCACGAACTACTGGAAGAAGAAGATGTATGCAATATCTGTCTGGAACTCCCTTGTCTTTTGCGTTCAGGTTCACAGATGCAAAAATAGTAGAACAACTGAGATATGCACAAGTATGATTTCAACAATAGTAGATTTGCGGGACCTGCTGTCTTTAGTGTATTCACCCTCCCAAAGGCATGAAGAGGAAGCCCACTAAACAACCTCAAAGACATCGATTGCATCCAACCATCCTCGCAGAGAGAAACTTATTGATTGATTTGGAAACCTAGTGATTTCAAATTAAAATTTCAATTCTATTGAAACTTATATCTTCAAACTTATCTACACGCAAAGGAGAACAATTGAGAAACTACGGCAAGTTCGAGAGCAAGGATTAGCATCGCTTCATTTGGTTTGTAAGGAATATGAGCAAGGGGAAAATATTTGGGCATGGAGAATGCGTTGCAGAGGTTTGATGGAAGTCCGTATGCACAAATCATACACATTTCGAATCTCAATCTGCATGGTACTAATGATAGCAAGTCTTAAACGTGAATACCCATAGTTATAGGAATACGTGAGGACTACCACTCGAGACGAGCCACATTTCGGTTGTTTATTTGAGTTAAAGACCTATTCTGGTTCTTCGTGTTGATGGTTTAGCAAGGGTATCTAATGGTTCATGATCCCTTAAAATCAAGGGTTTGACTTATAGAGATTTTTACTCTGGGGTTAGCTAACAAGTCTGGTGGTGGTAGCTAATGAATCTAGCGATGATACCCTAATGAGAGTGATGGTATCTAACCATTCTAGTGATGATATCCTCACTTAAGCATCACTTGCAAGTGGTTTCCCTAGATCTAAGTTTTGTTCGATAGGAGAACTCAAATCTACTTACTAATTAAGTTCTGAAGTCGACTTCACACCCACCACCCACCATAAAAGAAATCATGAAAGCATGTGTGTCTCAGTCATGAATCAATGCAATCGATGAAAGGACCATTATTCCTAATTTATGTAGTGTTGGGCCTAACTTACTTGGGATAAAGGAGATTCAGCTATAAATGCAAATACATGAGAAAATATTTTTGGAGTTCGAAAAGATTGAGAGGCAAGGCCAAACCAATGGTAGGTCTACCACTGCATAAAGACCAGATTCAGGTACTCTTCTCTAGTATAACCAAATATTGTAATGCTCAGTCTTTCCTAAAAGAAAAATAAAATCATTAGTAACTCTACTTTGAACATTTCATACCACTACTTATTATGTGCATAGTGGGACTATCATAATACTTTGAAATCTAGCCTTAGCCTCTTACAGAGGCCATTTTGTTCGAAGTCGTTTGGATAGAAACAATATAAGCAACAAAAAATGGGATACAGAAACAAAAGGCCACCGCAAATCAAGGAAAACCATTACCATTTTCTTGACCATACAAAGCAAGGAGGGTGGGAAAGTCTTATCACCCATTGTGGCAAAGCCAGTCGTTTTCAGCGTGAAAGTGAGAAGATAGTTGAGCAAGCAGATAAATATATATTCTTCCACATTGTGGACCTCGCAACCTTGGATGCTCTGGCAAAGATGCTTGATCTGATTCCAAACATAGCTAGAAATTGCAAGAAAATGAGTCTGGAAGATGGTTTAGGTGAACTTACATTATTGAGGGCATGTAAAGTGGCACATGGGGTTCATGTGGATGCATGAGGTCCAAGAGGTCAATATACTTATATCGATTTTCTAAATGAAATATTATTTCATTTAATATTTTTTTTATATAACTTTTAATTATTTTATTTTTTTTAATTATTTTAATTATTTCATATATTTTTTATTACTGTCCTCTCACAGCCAGGCTGCCTAAGTGAGTTTCATTCAAACCTTCTCTTCTTGGTCGTAGCCTTAATCATTCCAAATTATGGTTGTGAGTTTCATTCACATTCTAAATTCTTTTCTTGTTCGTACCCTTAATCATTCCAAATTGTGATTTTTAGTGTTGTTTGCAGAGGGGAAAATCCTTCATCCAATCTTTGTGATATTCCTCTTTTGCGGGAGTATTTAATGGTGCGCGATTGCCTATTTAGGTGATTCACCTGGTTTATACCCACAATTAAAAGTTATAGGTATGTATATAGGTTTCTGGATGGAATAGGTTTTATCACATCCCTTGTGCTTCCAATGTATAATAGAAAAAAGCCTACATAATGCGGCTCTAAAAATAGTAGTTACAACAATAGTCCATTACCTTGTATCTTCAATTTAGTAAATATGTCTTATAGAATTTTAAAATTCTGGATCATGTCATACTCTATTTTTGCATCAAAATTTACTGGATCAACACCTTGATGTGTAGTTTAAAGAAATCCAATCTCAAGTCCCAAAATCTCCTTAATCATTTCCTGTATTCTTGATTGGGGGTTATTCACGAATAAGATTTATGACTTGGATTTTGTCACTAACTCACCAGTTGTCACTACATTGTCCCCAAATTCTAACTATCTTGCTTGGAATGAGAAGGTCTCCAACCTGGAGGATCTCAGTCCCAATTTTTGCATTGACTCTGAATTCTCATCTTGTTTTGTTATCATCCTTTAAAGCATATTCTTCGTATAGATGTTGAATTCTATGAAAAAAATTTTCTTTGAAATTCTTTAAAACATACGAGTGTCCAGTAAAGGAGAGAAATCTTCCAAAGCTAAATGGTTGCTATGGACGAGTCGAAGACCAATGTATCCAACATCGAATGGAAAATAAGCCTTCCTAAAGGCCTCCTAGAGCTCAAACCTATGGTTGGGAATCGCTTGCCTAATCGAGTCTTGGAGAAAATACTCCAAGTTTTCATTCGCTGGAAATCATGCTTTGTTTCCCTATGCAAGATGGCTTGGAAACTCGGTGTTGATGATCCAAGGAAATTTTTTCATTCTATAAAAGTGGGAATCCCATTTTCTCTGGTTTCCCTATTTTATTTCATGCATCCATTGTTTGAAAGCATGGGGGAAATGGTTGTTTGGGAAATCATGACAGTGGTGGTCATCTTCAAGTTCACTGCAGGTAAAACACCAGGCTTTAGCTCTTTATATATCTATACTTCTGTACAATTAGAATTACATGACATTACTTTATGATGTACTGTAGGTTGCTAGATTGATATTCAAAATTTTCATAGAAAGAGAGATGCTACAGACTAAAGCTTCTAGCAAAACCTTATATCTCTACCTGTATATGACCGACTTATAATGGAAATTCTTCTGGAATGATCGGTTGGCACAATGATGATGGCTATTAGAACTGGATATGAGTGGAATGACTTTAAGGGCGCAGAAAGAAAGAGCTCTAGAACTAGCTACTAATAGTATTACGTTTAACTAATCCTTGCATATCTACATTCAACTTGTCCCAAGAAACAACCCATTATGATTAGATTTTAGCAAGGTCTTATTTGTGGAGATTTTGTTTGAAAATATTGGTGTTAGAGGGAGCAGACTCATTAAGAACCACAAGTTTTGCATTGAGTTTGATGAGTGTTGAATTGAGTTTGATGATCAATGCTTGGAGACATCTTGATGCTCAGGGTTTGTGTCCTACCATGTTATTATGTGACAGGAAGATCCAAATTAAAGCCTTTAGAATTTTCCATGTGCTTTCAAATTTCTATGGGATATGCTAGAGGCATTATGTATCTTCACACTGAGGATAATCTTCCCATCTTCCACAGTGACATAAAGGAAAAAAAAAATTACTAGATGATAATTTTAATGAAATAGTTGAAAATTTCATACTGCCAAAGCTTGCATCACAGCCAGATTCTTGAAATGATACATGCGTGAGACTTTTATTTTTTAAACCATGGTGATTTTAATTGTATTTACAAGAAATGGATAACTTTATGTATTTTTGTAGGGATATCTAGATTAATGATCCTTGTTTTCAAATCTAAAATAGACATGGGAAATATTGGTGAAGGGTCAAGGTTTTGGGAAGAAAACAATTTAAGCTCAAACCTATGAGAACCATCACACAAAGGATACATAGATAAAGATGGGAATTCTAGGGATATCTTCCTTGCCTCATACACTATAGGATGTAGTAGAAATTAAGTGACAATGAGCCAATTCCAAATCCTCAGGAGGGTTAAACCCGAAAAAGATGACAAATTCCTTTTTGTTAAATCCTAGGCATATGGCTACTAGTCAGAGACAACAGTGAAAAATAATGTCAATATACACGACTCTTAAGAAAATATGACAACGCAAGTTCTCATAGCCACATAATTCAATAACACATGCATGCAACCTCAAGGAAATGATACATACAAAAGTGAACATTGAAACCTTAGGAGGCTAAAACTCGATTGCTTGCTCTCCTAGATTTCATCCTTTTCAAGACAATATTTCTTCTAAGTAAGAACTGGTGAGTTTTGAAAACATGGAATCATTCTCCTTCAGCAGCAAAATAAGTGAAACTACTCAGGTTGGTTCCTAAGCTTGATCCAAAATAACACAGGGACATGGCTTGAAATTAGGTGTTGAAGCTGACTAAAGTTGAACCTTTCAATCAAGCAAACAAGTGAGCCAGGAACATAATCTCTTGATGGCTCTCAATTTCACCCTAATAATTTGCTGAAATAACATGTCCATATTAGATGGTAAAATGTGATTTTAATAATCTATTATAGACTTTTATGTATTCGGGAGAGAAATTCCTAAAGTGAGCCAAAATGTGGCCAAAATAATTCATGAATGTGCTTTTCTCAATTTGCAAGCAACTCCTGAAAAAACCATCAAATTGGGAATAAAAAATAGCAAAAGGGACACTACTCGTTAGAGAAAAATCAACCCCTAAACTCGATTGTTTCTCCAAGTCAGAAATTATCTGCTATAGAAATTAAAAAGTACTAGCAAATGGAAGTGTTTTTTTCAATGCAGATCTATTGGAGACAACATTGGTGCATGATGAAGGTACCTTGTTTGTCTACATAGGTGGCACTAGTAGTCATGAACATAAGGTGTTGTGCCAATGAAAAAGAGAATTAATCTCTGTTTAAAGAAATGTCAATACCTGGGGTATACTCATCCTAATATACTTTAGTTTCATCCCATGTAACCTCTAAAACCTACTAAGTTAATCTATAAGAAAGTTTCCTACTATTGTCGATATCAAGAGACTGTAGCTATTGATATTAGGTGCTATCTAGAAGGATTTATGTTCTAGCTATAATTAGAAATTACAAAGAAAATTTAATAAATTTTAAAATATTGCAGTAGAAATGATGACCATTAAACACACATAATGTGCTTTGAACATGAGTGCCAAGTCCCTTAATTAGAGTTTTCGTATGAGATATTAATATGGCAGTTTGTTATAGTGCATCATACTGAACCCGATACAGTGCTTGAAAAAAACACAATTCAACACAAAGTAGCCCACCTTTTTTTAATTTTTTAATTTTGACATAATGAGATTTTGTTAACTGGACATTGGAATAAAATTTCCATTCTATATAATTGAAATTTATTCTTTCATTTTCTCACCCATGATTTCATGGATGGATTTATTGCCATGGCACAAATCAATGAAATTCGTTACGCTAGAAGAAGTTTTTGTCACTGAATATTTAGAAAATTTTGTACACAAACAAACATTTTGTAACATAAAAAGAAATGGAAAGAACAAATTACATTTATTTCCTATCCAATCCAGTGCACACTGAACTGTCAAATGGAGGGTTTCCAGTGCCAAACTCGGTGAGCACAAAAATGACCCCACTAACAGTCGCAATTGGAAAGAGTTATGATTGGTGCAGAGACACCTTATTTTGGTCTTCCAAACCATCAAATTTATTCTCTAACTGGTGCAGCTCGAGAAGGTAAAAAATAAATTCGATCCCTTGTACATGACAGTGCTCATTCTATATCTACATATGAAAGAAGCAAGTCTACTTCCTTCGCCAATCCAAACATAGTACAGACAGAGTACTATAGGTCCCCTTTTTAGGTTATTTTCAGCTTCTATTATTCATTGACCCCAAAATAATGTAGATGTATAGGGATTTAGACCACCTAAGGAAAATTTTCATGTGATCTATCATTAGATTAAGGTAGAAAAATTTTGGCTTTTGAATCGAGGAGGAATATGGTCTTCCTTGAATGTAGGGATAAGTTCAATATCAATTGCAACATTCAAATTTTAAAGGGTAGAGGATACATGAAAGAGAGAATTCAAAATGAAAGAAGACTAGCTATTTAGAGCCCTGATGTTATACAATTTCTTAATTTGAACATGTAGATTATTAATTTGTTCCTTTGCATGCTAAGGTTGTTCTCTATGCTATATAAGGATCTCCATTATTGAAGCCACCTACATACAATGCTTCAATTGTTGAGATGGAGTTGGAGTATTTTATCTTTCTTTAGTAGCTCACCATTATTTGTCAATACAATCTTTATCCTATTTTCCGTACATGGAATCTTTCATATGTTTAATTCATGTAGGCTTTTAAAATTTGAAGTATTGGATTTGTCTGGATTCATAAATTTTATTTTGTCGAATGTAAAATGGAAATAACTATTGTCATTATTTGTATATTTTTAAGCCCCATCATGTAAGTTTTACTAAGGTGACAAAGTCTATTTATATCATACTAGGCTTTAGAACTAGCACCAACATTCTCCTTTGTTTTTCAATGCACTTGAATTGTAAAAACACTTTGTGGCATTGTTATAAAGTTGAGCTGAACCTAGTGAGATGGGAGTTTTTTATTGTTAATATTGGGTACCTACAACTAATCATCTTGTTTTGGAGGTGAATATGGAATACCAATGCAGAAAGATGTTATCTATGATCATGCCATGGATGGGTCCATACCCTTCATAATGCTTGGAGCCATTTACCAATTTAGCATTGAGTTGTTGCAAAGACAAAACATATACATGATCCTTTGTGGCTCAATTTTTTCACGAGCTTGAGAAGATCATCAAGTTAATTCCTTGTCATACCACACAATCCATGCAATCTCTAGATTCAATGTACATGGAGGAAAAGAACATGATCTCGGAAGAAATAATGAGCCAAAATCCCTATGTGTCTTCAGATATTCGTGGGAGCGACCTTATGGTTTCATTTTGTAATATTTTGGATTTGTGTTTAGCTTTACCCATCCCAGGCTTAAGGAAGGGTAAATCATCTCGTGATTTATTTTCTGCTTTCAGGCGAACAACTATAAGCTGTAGTTTGTAGAGTTTATCTGCAATTTTGGCCTATCTACATAACTGCCATGCCTTCTTGATAGAATAAAAACTGTCGTGCTAGTCTTAAGTTTTTGTTTGACCTATTTTTGGATTATTGTTTGGTTTCCTAGCGTTTTATTAAACTATTGTGGTAGTTTTGGCAAAGTTCTAGCTGGTAATTCTCTTGCATTTGACCCTTTCTTCCCTTAGTCCTCACTGAGGTTGTGTGTTCAATAATTCATGGTATTAAGTTGCCCAAGATTTACTTGCAACGAATCATTAGGTAGGGTTCAAGAATTTTGTTTCATTTACAAGCCTATAGAAGGTTCTTTTAGAATAAATAGGTAATTTTGTTGCCCCCTATTCGAGCACCTCTTCCCATCTTTCAGTCTCGTATTCATTTCGTAGGCTTGTTATTCATCACTACCTTGTTTCCATGAATCTCTAAGCAATACCAACAAAAAACCCAGAAAAACCGACCTTTTAGTCTCCTATTCATTTCAAATAATGCAGTAAGAACAGAAGTAAGAACAGGAGTATGAACTCTGGCATGGACGACATCAGCTAGAACTCGACATTAGATGTAATTTCTAGATTTGGTTCAAATTGTTCAAGAAATGGTCCTAGCTTTGTAATAGACTTAATTGAACCTAAGATACCTACCGTAAAGTTGAAGGCAAAGATTAGATGCCATGCAGCCTCCCTTGTTTACTCTATTTAGTCTTTTCTCGTGGGAAAGAATAAGGAGTTTGCATAGGTTGTATGTTTATGGTAGTCGCTTGTCAATCCCATTATCAATTCCTCCTTGAGTACATTTCTAATGCTCATTTTCTAACTTGGTTCTTCAAGGATCTTAATCGCTAAACAAGAGCTTATTCTTGCTCAATATTGTTATTAAAAGATTTTAACTCCATAAAAATATCATATCTTTAATTACGAACTAATATATATATATATATAACTTACAATTGAATATGTAGGATTAATCTAAAAAAATTCTATATAAGTATAATTAAAATAATTTACTAATAATTATTGAATACAAAAATAAATTGTTTTATAGTTTAATTTTAAAATAATTATATAAATATAACAATAATATTGTGTAGAAAATAAACCAAAAATAATAATATGTAAAATAAATCTAAGATTTTTCAATATTTTTGTATATTATTTTTTAAAAGTGTTAAAATTATTACATAACTTCCCTCCTCTATAAAAGTGTTTTTTTGACTCACCACAAAATTATTTCATAACTTCCCAAATTATTTCATAACTTCCCTCCTCCAGGAAATTGTCTTTTTGAGAACAGTTGACATTGATCTCTAAACCTTATTTAAAACTATTAAATTATTCAAACCAAGCATGTGCCAGTGCATTAACAGTGCCACAAATAATGTCA
Source organism: Pinus albicaulis (assembly GCA_034641835.2). Classification (NCBI taxonomy): domain Eukaryota; kingdom Viridiplantae; phylum Streptophyta; class Pinopsida; order Pinales; family Pinaceae; genus Pinus; species Pinus albicaulis. Next base: position 800,087,702 of record CM076575.1, on the reverse strand, counting down.
CTGAAGAAGCTATTGCTCACTGCAAGGAATATAGTGAAGGCAATGGCGCTATGGTGAATCAAAGAGGAGGAAGGCAATCAACTCCGTGAAGGGGATCACTTTAGTACAACTCTCAATAGCATGGAGGAGTTTTCAGTAGGGTGAGTTGGGAGAATGTAAATGGAAAGATGGCTATTATTTATTAAAATCTATTGTAACATAAAAAGATGATAGGTGAAATCACAGTGCTATATACTCATATAAAAACATGATTATATGTGTTAGTAATATTCTTCATTAGACCAAGAATATTGGGCTAACATAAATTCTTGTCTAAATTCTTATCTAGATCTATTTAATATTACTTCAAAAATTTGCAAATAAGTGTAATGATGTTTGCCAATTTATACATTAATTTTAATTGATATTAGATTATAGAAAAAGATTTTCAAAATTACACATTAAATCAAAAATATTAAACTAACATAAATTTTTATCTATTTATTTAATATTATTTCAAAAATGTGCAAGCCATGTTTTCAAATAAATGCAATGATGTACATTAATTTTAAAATAAATAAAAATAATATTGAATACAAATATATTATTATAAAAAAAAATTCAAAATTACAATTTAATTAAATATCGAACTATAGTATAAAATATTTTATATGTTTAAAATATATATATATTCTTTCAAACTCATAGTAATATATTACTATATAATAGATATAGTAATATATTACTATTAGTAGTAATATTAATATTAATATTTTGTATATGATAATGTGGGCATTAATATTTAAACTGAAAATATTAATATTAATATATTTTAAACATATATTAATATTTCCCCTATATTAATATATGTTATATATATATTAATATATGTTATATATATATATATAGTAATTAGAGGCTAGTATATATTAAATTAGATGGTTTATTGGTAGTGGTTGTACTTTGTGCTAGTGAGAAATGACATACTAAAAAATATAGTTAGGTTAAGGTTAATTCAGCAAAATGTTATCAAGCTCTTCAAGCCATTAGTTAAATATGAAAATCACAAGCAACATAATACACATTTTTTTATATATAAAATTAGATAAAAAATTTAATAATATATTTAATAATTTTTTTTTTAAGAAAATAATTGAAATATTGACATTATTAAAAGTTTATAAAGCAAATTTATAATTTCAATAAATATCAACCAAATTCTACTATAAATAAAGAAACGTCAAAATGGCCCCAAGTGCACGATCGCCACTTCTACATAGACGGACAAAACCGAATATCTCAAACATGCTTTCTGTGAGAATGAACGACCATGGTAACAGGAAAAAGAGTCCCATTGTTAATGTGGCTGTAGTATAATTATTACGTCCACTAGCCTTCTATTGATAATGGTTTGTGGTTTCCACTCGTGTCTGCTAACAGATATGTTAGACGAAGTATTTTCTAAGAAGCTAACATATATTACTAGCATATTTACAACGACAGATTTTCTGATAAATAATTTTCCAACCAAATAAAATAGTAACGAGATCTCTGACCAAATATGTTTGGTGATACTTCATTAGTTAGTAAATAAATACTGATGAATGCTTAATATTCTGCTATCAATCAGCCATTTGATTTAAATTTCTAGCCCAGTGAAGCAAATAAGATTAACAGACAAACAAAAAGAACAACTCATTTCCAAAGACGAAAATCGCATTCCAAACTTCTTGTGGATCTCCATTTCTTTCTTTATATGGCCCTAACCAATGTTTCAGTTACCCAAAATAGATAGCTGTTATGAATGTGAAGAACCACATTTAGAATATAGTTTAAAAATTACAAATGATCTAAAAGCGGTTTAAAAGATAAATATATAAAAGTGCAGACTGTTTATCGTTTAGCTTCCACAACCTCAAGGGCAATAATATCCAAAACTCTAGACATTGTTGATGCAGCATCAATGTTGGAAATATTAATTCTAACTGCAACTGTGCAGAAGAACGAAGAATTAAATTTTTGATGGAAGAAAAATATTGCAACAGTTTTATTTTGTTTTTTCTTGCAGGCCATCTCGCATTGAAGCGCCGAGTTTAAACCACGCCATCCCTATTTTAAACCTGCACACCCACTTCCATTACTACAATCCACCAACCATATCTATTTAGCACCGTTTCATTTGATTTAAATGGGCCACGTAACTCCCGTGGAGGCCACGCATCGACGTCCTCATTTCGCCAGCCAATCGGAAGGCTATCGGGCATTTTTGAGCCGACGTCACCGCTCACGCAAAACAAGCGATAGACCGCTTCACCTAGCCATGTCAGAAAGCCCTCGACCAATCACAAGTCGTTCGCATAATTCCAAAGTCCAGTCACCCAACCCCAATCCGCACCCGATAAGGAATTATAAGCTCAATTAATTTTTATCGCGCGTCCTGAGGCTGACGTCACACTAGACCAAATTTGGATGCGATAAGTTTATGAAAAAGGAGTTTGATTTTTGTTTGAAGTCTGCCGGTGTCCAGCCAATAGCACATCATCGCATTTGTTAACGTCCGCCCACATCAACGAGCGTGATTATGGTTGATCTTAGATCAACGGTAAGTCGCTGGCACAAGTAGTCTGCTGTTTAAAGTCGAGGGATGCGTCACAGTCGACTCGGCCATCATGCTTTGACCAGAGATCAACGACTATTATTCACTGAAGGAGCACAATGCAAATCTTTGAATCGGACCATGAAGTCCCTCCGCAGTGACGCACTGCGAAGAGCCAACACCGCTCAATGAAATATGTGTCAGTGTGACGACCCAAGTATAAGCTGTTGAGCCATTGAATCGCATTGACCTAGATTAGGTTTTCCAGTTTTTATACATGTTATGTAATTCTGTAATCAGTTGTAGTGTAGAGGTGTGTATTTTTTTTTGTAATGCCCAAAGGCAGAAAGAGAGACAGAGAGCAAGAATTATAACGCTGTGTTTGTAGCAGCTAATTTTTTGAAAATCCAAAATTTCATTTTAAAGACAGAATCTTCATTTTGTAATAGATTTATATATTTAATGAAAGAGATTTCTGTGTGTTAAAAGGAGAGACTTTGTGTTCTGTGTGTGTTCAAAATTATCAGAAATTTCCAACCATCATAAATAGAATGGACTTTGTTTTTCGTTTGGAGTTTCTGTTCAATTTTTTTATAACTCACTCCTTTAATCACTGAATTCGTTCAAGTGAGTCACCTGTACAACCCTGTGTGAATTAATAGGAGCAGGCTGTGGCCGTTTCTCCTTGGGCGTCAAAGCTCACTCTTTACTTCTCGTCCCAGTTCCCTACTTATTCTCTTAGTGACTGAGCTCTCCAAAACATTGCAACTCATCTACCTCTCCTATCAAAGTGGCAGAGCTAAAGGTGCCCAAATGTTGTTATAAAACACTCAAAGTATTTGCAACCTGAAGCTTCGGCCTGGAATGTCAGGAGAACATGCCATTCAGATTGTTACTCGGCTTCTTCCTCTTTTTCAGCAATCCATTCCTCAAGCAAACATATTCCGTTGCCGTTATTTTCTTATTATTGTTTTAATATTCCTCCCCAAAATTCTGTCATCGACGGCAAGAGAACAATTCATAGCCACGGCCAGATTGTTCATGTTCCTCCTCTATCCATTTGGTTAGGGGGGAAAGTTAGGAAATCGTCGGTGAGCAGTTGCAGCAGTCGAATGAATTACAGAGTTTTAATTAAATTTAATGTAATGCGCAGGTCACACGAAAGCATCAAAATGGAAGGGGGCGTGTAAAGCGTGACTACATATCAGTGAAGTTGTTATTCATCAAAAGGGAAGGGGGCCGTGTAAAGCATCAGGTAACTTGTTTCACGTAATTTGTTATCGATGCGTGTGTAAAACACGGCTTACAAAACAGTTAACTTATAGAGATATGTTTTTAAGTTGACTGGTAAGTTCGGGTTTTTATTATTATTACATTAAATTATGTTTTAGTTGTATTCGGGATTCATTTTTAGGTGGAAGATCAATTTATTCAATAGTAAGATATTGTAATTTAATTGGTATACGATTTAATTTAACTTAACATCTCATTTAAACAACTCTATGAGAGAAGCCTCATTTATTCAAATAGCTTAACCTTTTTTCTTTCTTTCTTTCTCTCCTTTTTTTTTTTTCTAATATTTCATGACTTTTTATTATCTTATTCAGGGTATGTTTTTGTAATTCACTGAAATTGGTGTATAAGATTTGAGAGACTATTTCAGAATAGTGATCTAACTATTAAATCTGTTATGGCATACATCTTTTACAACTTTGGTTTTGAACATGTAACTAGAAACACATGGCCTTAACCCCTAAGCCTACTCAAATTATATTACTGAATATAATTGATATATAAAAAACTTAGTTATTATATTAATAATATAAATATTATTATTGTTATTATTAAAATTATTAATAATATATATATATATATATATATATATATATATATATAATAATTTTTCTATTAATACAAGCTTATTTATATAAATATTAATAATTTTTTAATAATATATATATATATATATATATATATATATATTTAATATAATAATGAAACTAATAACATTATTAATTCTATAATTTAATATTAAAAATATTTGTCAATATTATAATTTGAAAGTGAAAAATAAAATACAGAGCATCTATATCTTAAAACCCTAAGTCAACAAACCTTACCTTAATCTCTAAAAACTCCACCACTGTAACAACAAAATCCTACTTTAAATTGGAGCTAATCGACTATTCTCAACACTCGCCCACAGATTGGTATGCTTGAAATAAATTATATCTTTCTTTCAACCGATTTGATATTCTAAAAGAAATTGAAGACTTAGTTAATGAGTTGAGTCAGGGCTAGTGACAAACTTCAATTTATGGGATCATCAATTGCGGAGAATGTGAATATATTTCGAACGAACTACATAAATTTCTTAAAATTAAAATGGCATATAAATAAGCAAGCTGAATCTTAACGTGAACATTAAGGAAAAGGTTTAGGAGGGCAAAAGTTTGGGCAGGAGTTTGATTATCATGGAGCATAAAGTGTATAGATTATTCATAATTATCAACCACGTTATTGCAACATATAGCCGTGAGGAATTAACTCAATAAACAAAAAAGTTTTGCAATTTTTCTCTTCGATATATTAGATTATGTATATTTGATAAAGAATATTCTGAGATTATCAAATCTCCATCCTCTATATTGAAAATTTTACATTCTGATTTTAATATAAACTACAATATAGACGATACTTTTAAACTATAATATAGACGATTCTAATATAACCTATAATAATCTTTTATTTTTATAAAAAAATTATATATTTATGTAAGTAGCCATCGTGTAACTAGACTAACATAATCTTTCAATTTTATTAAAAAATTCTATATTTAAGTATCCATCGAGTTCTATCGGTTATTAGGACTAGTTGCATGATCGAGCGATAACGGTATTGATTGTTGTTGATGGCCAATGCTGTATGCCGACTAATTTGGTTGTCAAATTTTATTTGTAGTTTATACATATGGTTTTACGAGTAATACTCATGTTTTAATATTTTTACAAGATTGGTTGCATGCTAGCTAGTCTCTTCGGTGAGGGAGAGTTTTAGGAGTTTTTAGGAGCTTTTCTGTAAATGTCTATTGTTACTGTGAGTCAAATTCTACATAATTCTACAGAAATAGGCTATGGAGACATTATCTACTTTCTTAAGGGATAAACTCAACTGCAAACTGTCCTTCAAATAACAGAGAATGCAAGCATAGAATCTTTGCTAATGAACAATTGAAAAGCAGCTTTATATTGCAATCAGTGTAGATATAAAACCAAATAAAACACTGCAAAATAATCGAATTTCAAAATATGCTAACATAAATCGATTTTCAAAGCTAATGCATAAATTCAATGCACCCTTATAATGCAATTAGGATAAATAAAAAATTAAGTAAAATACCCTAGTTCCAATCTCCAAAGTTGTCCAAAAATAGTAGCTGCCACAAGAGATCCCCATGTTAGGAGTTAGTATCTTGAAATTAAGTGAAAGATCATGTCTTAAAATTAAGTAAAAATTTGTGTCTTAAAACATACATAAAATGCTGAGTTTTAAAATGTTGTGTGATTCCAGAATAGAATTAAAAATGTCATAGCCAAACCTGCTACTAAGTTCTGAATATGCCTGCACTTGTAGAAGATGATAATGGTAATCAAGTTAGAAATAACATCGACAGGGTTTTATAAAAGCATGGACCTAGTGCTCGAATACATAGAAACCCTGCTGCTATGATCAGATACTCGATCACGCATTTCAATACTAAAAATAAATAAATGGACACCTCTTACAGGCATTCCATACCCAAAAAGGTGTAAATAAAATTACAAATAAATATAATATTGATGAGTGGGTGGAATCACAAATGTCCTTATTTGGAAAGAGATCCACATTGCATTTTGCATGGAATCCTGATGTTGCCACTTGGTAGATGCAGGGTTGTTTAGTCACATTGATTTTCATGAACATCCTCCAACTTTTCAATTGCAAACTCTCAAATGTCTCTGAACTAAAATTTTCATCCTGCAGTGTGTGACATACTTGACTAGTTGTCTCTTCTATACATCCAAAGAAGTGCTTGCATCAGTATTCCAATGCATTCAACGAGTAATGATGAGTGGAAAAAGTGACTGATCATATTTTTCAAGAGAGCACATGTAAGTAGCACTTCGTTCGCAATTGAAAATTACATCTGCAGTCAAACAATACAACATTCTTCGCTTTCTTGTGCTACCTTATGGTTTGATATGAAAGGAGTGTATTAGTTCTGCTATGCTAAGTTTCCTTTCAGTAATATAAACAATTTGTCTCCATGCTTTAACAAATGAGTGTTTTAACCAAGAAACATAGGTGAATTAGTGAACTTTAAGCATGAAAATAAGCCTTAAAAAAATTGAACAACAGTGCATAATAGAGAAATACAATCACACATAAGTTTTACATAATAGGCATGATGAAGCAGTTCACCCCTCCTGGGATACATCTGCTAGTCCAACTCCCAATGGCATGTCCCTCTTTGTCATTATGCTAAAAATTGTAAATTACATGTGTTTACAAGCCTCTAATGGTTGTTTTCTCTACACCAATGGCTCTAGAATGATCAAATTATTCTAGGTAGACTCTTGTTTCACCAAAATTGGTCTAAATTTGACCTCCCTATGCCTTTTTCCCAATGACAGCTAGAAAAGCTCCACTAAAAGTGGAGACAGGCACTTAACTGTAGTTTAATTTAGTGAAATTCCCTAAAAATAGGGTGCCGCTACTAACTCCACCAGTCGAAACCATTTGCATTAAAGTGTAATGGTTAGGTGGAGTGGTCACAAGCCGACCCTCCGCCTTTAACTACGCGGTTTTAGTTTAAATAAAATCCGAAAATGTGGTGGAACTTGGAGTTAATGGTTCCTAAAACTATTTTTCATTAAAAATTATAAAATTGCACACATGTGAACACATTACACCCTTGTCGAAAGTTATGGTGTGTTAAACTATCGAACTGCAACATTAAATATAACTGCAACATGTCAAGGCTTTGATCCCGCCGGAGTTTACTTTTTAGGCAACCGCTGGGTTAATGTTTTAATGTCGCCTCGTGACATGTGACTGCATTCTCATGTAGAAAATTTGAATAACTGATATATTATTCACTGAGATTCTTCTAATCACACACTATTTTATCTTCATGCACAATACAAAATCTCTTCTACCATTGATCATTATATTTAAATAAAATCAATCGCATGCGCACATTAAAACCATAAACAATCACACATATGAACACAATATTTTATGGGAAATATTAAAGCTGAAAACCCCCAACTATCTGTATATTATATTTCATAGAGATCATGTAACAATCATCATACAAAGCACCTCACAAGCTCTCAGTACAATCTCCAATTGCTACACATTAATCAAGTTAGATCTAGCAAAACACATGCTCCAATATCTGCCACCTGATAGCCTGCCTCTACTGTGCAATCAATGCTGAAGAATGGCTCATAAATAACTTTGAACCACCTAGCTTGTACTACGCAATCCTCATTGGCATCTCCAATCACTGGTTGTTGCAAATCATGCAATAGTATAGTCACAACTGATAGTCACACTGCTCTTTCACCTATCTCTTCACTGGTCTCCACTGAAACTGTCCATGCACTGAAGTTAACTGATGTATTCTTTAGTTGATTAGTGAGTTTATAATTAGTGAATTAATTAATAATTAATTCACACCACTCTCACTAGTGTATCAATCAGTTAGACTAGATACAACTAGCTCAACTATGTTTAGATTAGTTAAACTGAACACAACTCCATTAACTTCCTCAATCAACTCCACCAAACTCTCTCACATGAGTTATAACTGAAGTATCCATGCAATAGCTCCACTTAACCCTTAGGAATATCGTAATTCCTTCTGTCAGCTCCTGTGCCACATCTGTGCACTTAACTGAAGTGCTCCAAGAGAATAAGATAATGTTTATAGTCCAAATATTATTAAGAGCTAATAATATTTGACATATCTATTTTTAGACTGGCAATCTAAAAATAGATTCCGCCCAATATGTCTAAAAATAGAAGTCCATCTATTTTTTCCGACTTGACCAACCATCCACAAATAGCATCCTGCAACTCATAGAACATAATCCATATGTCTAAAAATAGACATAGTCTAAAAATAGACTTCGCGCCAAAAATAGCCTGCGGGCCGACTTAGTGAAGGCGACTTCTTTCCACCAAGCTCATCATCTTGTTGCAATCTCAACACTCCCTCTCAACAAGATAAGGACTATCTACCACCCCTATCCTGCCTCTGTGGTATTCGAATTTGCTCCTGGTGAGCGCCTTCGTCAAGATATCAGCATCCTGATCCTCCGTGGGAATATATGAAAGTAACATGATCTTCCGCTGCACACAATCTCTGATATGATGATATCGATCCGTGAAGCCATGCCGCCTCAACTCATCCTCCTGTCTGTACCATGATCCATATCCCGATGTGCCTCTGAGATATCTCAATACATGCTTGTCTGCCTTCCAGTAGAGCTTGGTAGGCTTAACCATAGCTTGTGAAAGTTGGTTAATAGCATAGCATATGTCGGGTCGTGTATTGACCAAATACATAAGCGACCCCACCAACTGTCGATAAACAGTGGCATCCACTACCTCCACCGAAGTAGCATCCTCCTTCCTCCATCCACCAGGAAGAGGAGTATCAACAGGCTTGCAGCCATGCATGTTGAACTTCTCCAGTATCTCCCGGGCATACTTACCTTAAGAAACAAACAGTCCACCACTGTGCTGCCAAATTTCCAATCCCAGGAAATAATGAAGGAGGCCCAAGTCCTTCATCTCAAACTCTTTTGCAAGATCATCCTTGCATGAGAGTATCAACAGCTCATCATCTGTCAAAATCAAATCATCTACATAAAGTACAATGATCAGCAAGTTACCCTCCACCACTATCTGGTATAGGTTTGGATTCGCCTCACTCTTGGAGAATCCAAGTCCGGTGAAATAAATTTCTATCCGTGTGTACCAAGCACGAGGTGCTTGTTTCAACCCATACAATGCTCTCTTGAGCCTACACACATGCGAATCGCTGCTGAAGATCTCAAAACCTTCAGGCTGCTCTATGTACACCTCCTCCTCAATCACCCTGTTGAGGAACATAGTCTTCACATCCATCTGATGAATGTGCCACCCCATCTGCGCTGAGAGAGCAAGAATCGTCCGTATGGAAGAATACTTTGTGACAGGTGCAAAGGTCTCCTCATAATCGATCCCCTCAATCTGTGAAAATCCTTGGGCAACAAATCTTGCCTTGTACTTCTCCACACTCTCGTCAGCTGCCTGCTTCACTTTGTAGATCCATCTCGAACCCACCACTAATTTCCCTTCCAGCCTTGGGACAATCTCCCATGCACTGTTTCTGACAATGAAATCATACTCTTCCACCATGGCATCTACCCATGCGGGATCCTCCACAGCTTCCTCGAAAGAGGATGACTCCGTCATGATACACTTGCTGATAAGAGCCATGTATCCAGTATACCAGTCAGGTGACTGTCTCTGTCTGCACTGTGATGTAGGTGCTCCTACAACCCTCTCTGCATCTTGAGCCAGTTGCTCAGCTTTTGTAGTACGCTTCTGCCCTCTGATGATTGGCGCTGCATGAGTGGTCTCTTCCACTCCATGAACCTCCTCTTCTGGCTGATCCACATCCTGAGGCTCATCCTTAGGAACTAACAACTCCTCATCTGCATGCAAGTGTGGCTCCCTCTCAAGCAAACACTTCATGGCTTTCTCCTCATGAAATTTGATATCTCGTCGCACAACATTCTTGCGACTATCTGGAAAATATACACGATAGTTGTGGGGTGTATCAGTGTACCCCACAAATATCCCAACCTCTGATGTCGGCTCCAGCTTCTTCTTGGCATCCTTCATCAATGAATGTAAACAAATGAACCAAAAATCCTCAAATGGGAAATATCAGGCTGCTTACCAGAAAACACCTCCTCGGGTGTACTCATGCCAAGTACCCTGTGAGGACAATGGTTCTGGACATATACTAAGGTATTGAATGCCTCAGCCCACAAGTATATGGGAGGGCCCTAATCATGCAAAATCGTCGTGCAACACCCACGATCATTCTGTTCTTCCACTCAACAACCCCATTCTGCTGTGGGTTATGAGGTGGTATGAGCTCTCTTCGAATTCCTTCTGCGCTGCAAAAGTCCTTGAACTCGCCAGAGATGAATTCACCACCATTTTCACTCCTAAGAGCCTTCACCTGCTTCCCGGATTCTTTCTTAACCAGTGCCTTGAACTCACAGAACCTTGAGTATGTCTTGCTCTTCTTCTACATGAAGAAGATCCAACACTTATGAGAAAAATCATCAACAAATATCACATATTACCTATTCTTTGCCGTCGAAGCTACTGAGAAAGGTCCACACACGTCTGTGTGAATTCTCTCAAGGATCTTCATGGCGCAACTATGCTTCTCGTGAAAGGTGGGTTTCACAAATTTTCCTAAGGTACATGCCTTGCACTGATCTGACTGTGCAAGAGTACCCTTAGGAAGCCCAGTAGAAATCTACTGCAGTATCTTCAAAGCTCCATGGTGAAGGTGGCCCAATCTCTGGTGCCACAACTCGCCATCATCCCGGCTCGCCACTCCTTCTGCCTTGCCTGCCATTGCTGCGCAGCCATATACCTACAATTGATAAAGGTTATTAACTCAAACCCCTATCCTCTGGGTCTCACCAATTGCCTTACTGTGTAGGAAAGCCTTTCCCTCGCTAAAGACCACATCATATCCCTTGTATTATAACATCGCCACAGAGATCAGATTCTTCTTCAATCCTGGAACATGCATCACTTCCTTCAATACGAAGGGTTTAGCAGACTCCCTCTCAAAGGAAATGGTACCGATACTGGTCACACTGTATCTACCATCATCACCCATCTCGATGTGCACTCCAAGATATTTCTCATCTAGATTAGTAAACAAATCTCGATCTCCTGTCATGTGAAAGGATGCACCACTGTCAAGAAACCACACTGAACCCATCACACTTGAGACCAAGCATGCGATCAGCAAAAATACAGCTCAAACTGCGAGGCTAAGGCCTCTCCAGCTGTGGATCCAGCAGCTTGCTTATTTTTCTTCTTATGTGGACAACTAGTGGTGTAATGTCCATGTTGGTGACAGTGAAAGCACTTCACCTTAGACATGTCCTGCTTCTTTCCTTTCGCACCAGATTGAGAAGCATGCTTCTTTCTCTTCCCCTTCTTTGCTTTGGCAGCCAAAGCACAATTTTCTTCATCTGAGTTCTTTGATGAAGATCTGTCCCTGGTACTTTGCCTTATCTCCTCTTGCACAAGATCCAACCAAAGTCACTCCCATCCTGGCAATTTCTCCTGACCATTGACAGAGTCCTGATAGGAATGCCAACTCTTCGGAAGCCCAATGAGAGCCAAGCTCACTAAGTCCTCGTCATCAACAATAAACCCCACACTTACCAGCTCATCCCTGCATTGGAAAAACTTCGTGAGGTACTTTGGCATACTGTTTTCTTTCTCCATTTTTATGTTTCTGAGTTTATCGTTGAGCACCAACTTCCTCTAGTCAATATTGATTTGAAATAAATCTATCAAAGCTTTCCACATCAAGAATGGAGAAGCCTTACCATGAAGGCTGGACACTATGTGATCCTTCACACCTTCCAACATAATCTTTTGACACTTTGGTGTCTTCTTTTTCCATGCGTCAAGTACGACATCATCACTAGAAGTAGGTTTTGGAATTTATGCATCTATGAACTCCTTCAACCCATTGTCATCCAGCACCACCTCCATCCTGTCCTTCCATGCAATATAATTTGAGCTGCCCTCAAGGGCATACTCCAATCGCAATTCGTTGAAAGACATCTCAACTTCGACACCAAGAAAACACTGCTGCAAATTCGAATTCCACCAGCACAAAACTCAACCGCTTCAATGTTTTGCAATTGCTCCAATGATCAATATCGCTCCGATACGATGTATAAAATTTGAATAACTGATATGTTATTCATCGAGATTCTCCTGATCATGCACTATTTTATCTTTATGCACAATACAGAATCTCTTCTACCATTGATCATTACATGCGAAAATAAAATCAATTGCATGTGCACATTAAAAACATAAACAATCACACATATGAACACAATATTTCATGGGAAAGCTTAAAGTTGAAAACCCCCACTATCTGTATATTATATTTCATAGAGATCATGTAACAATCATTGTACAAATATCCTCACAAGCTCTCAGCACAACCTCCAATTGCTACACACTAATCAAGCTATATTTTAGCAAAACACATGCTCCAATCTCTGCCACCTGATAGCCAACCTCTATTGTGTAATAAATGTTGTAGGATGGCTCATTAAATAAATTGAACCACCTGGCTTGTACTACGCAATCCTCATTGGCTTCTCCAATCACTGGTTGTTGCAAATATGCAACAGTATAGGCACAACTGATAGTTAACCTACTCTTTCACCTATCTCTGCACTAGTCTCCACTGAAACTGTCCATGCACTGAAGTTAACTAATGTATTATTTAGTTGATTAATGAGTTTATAATTAGTGAACTAATTAATAATTAATTCACACCACTCTTCACTAGTGTACTAATCAGTTAGACTAAATACAACTAGTTAAACTATGTTTAGATTAGTTAAACTGAACACAACTCCATTAACTCCTCAATCAACTCCACCAAACTCTGTCACATGAGTTCTGACTGAAGTATCCATGCAATAGCTCCATTTAACCCTTAGGAATAGCATAATTCCTTCTGTCATCTCCTGTGCCACATCTGTGCACTTAACTGAAGTGCTCCAAGAGAATAAGATAATGTTTATAGTCCAAATATTATTAAGAGCTAATAATATTCGACATATCTATTTTTAGACTAGAAATCTAAAAATAGATTCTGCCCAATATGTCTAAAAATAGAAGTCCATCTATTTTTCCCAACTTGACCAACCCTCCACAGATAGCATCCTGCAACTCATAGAACATGATCCATATGTCTAAAAATAGACATAGTCTAAAAATAGACTTTGCGCCAAAAATAGCCTGTGGGCCCACTTAGTGAAGGTGACTTCTTTCCACTAAGCTCATCATCTTGTTGTAATCTCAACATCCTGAAACTGTCGGGATAAGCATTCTAGAAACCATTGCAAAACAGTTACACAAACTGTGACTTGTGAACACTCCCACCGACCATTGGGGTTAATGTTTATTGCCGAGATTTATTATATATCATTTGATGCCATGGTTTAATGCTGGTCCATGTGACTGCAACCACGGGGCCATATGAAAATGTTTCGAATGCGGTTAAAGTGGAGACTTAAGCCCATGGTTCTTGGCCAATGACCATATGTTTGGGGCTGGCCCCCCAAACCCCCAATGCTATTCTCACCAAAACTTAAATATATGTGGAGTTCTATCATTGTTAATAACTACCATGCAACCCAATGGTAAAGCACGGGCCTGTGCATGTAGAGGTCAGCTGTTCGATTCCGGGGAAGGCCCAAAAATATCTTACACCATGCTCCTGAGGACACGTGGCCGCCTCTGGGCTTGCCACATGTCACTCATCCGATGGCTCAACAAAAACCATCCAATAGTTAAAAAATCACGTCCTTACCCATAGATAAATGGTCCACAACATGCCAAATGGTGCAATCCGGTCAGCTGGAGAAAAGGGAATATTCCCTAAAATATACCTGCTGACTATACCTGCATGCTGACTGGGCATCCAGTCACAAATATTTTATGTTTGGGAAAATAGACAGAACATGATATGTTCCCCATGCGACATCAATTTTTCAAACCGTTCATGGTGAAAAAATTGCAACGCCGATAACTTTCTGTTCGCTCAGCTTCAAACCTGTTTCGAGCATTTCATTTCTGAGCATAACACATGATCTCCTGATAATACCTCCGCATTGGGAAGCTTTTGGACCCCAAAAGCTCTCTATATTAATGAACATGAAGATGAGGAGACTGTGTCCCCACCCTTGCAATCTTTATCCACTAACATTTCCCTAATTTCATTAATTGGAGCTTTTCATGAAACAACAAATTTTTCCTTGATTCCGTCAACCAACCATTGTTGTCTTTGACACTGTCATGATGCACATTTTCTGAGCTTCCAAAACAACAACCTAACTTTGTAGTAAACATCTTGTTTCTACATTGGTCTATAATCAAAGGAAATTTGGAATTATTCTCACCTTGTACTCTGTTCTTATGGTGATTTTTTGTTGAATTTGCCTTGAACTTGTGTCGATTCCTGACTAATTTTCTTCGCCATTGTCCAACAATGAACATTTCTAAATCTTGTGCCTTCTTTTCCAAGTTTCTTTTATCTCTCTTTAACCTTTTCAACTTCTTGCACTGACACCTTGTTTTCAACACCGTTCAATACCAATGTCGACTGCTACAACTCCTTGTCACCTTCTTTGAAAGACAACCTGCTTTCAAACTGAAACAAATCATTACATACATCAGAATTTGTTTGAAAAGGATTATGTAAAACATCTCATTTTTTTATCATCATCAATGTCAAGTTTCGGCTTTCATTGACGAGCCTCTTCATCTACCCTTCAATAACTAAAGAGTGTCTAGTTTCTTGCGATGAGCTCTCACAATATACTCCTTGCCATCTTTGAATAAATGATATTTTTTCCCATGGAGATGGAAAATTGCTTTCCTATCATTCAAGTAAGGACTGCCCAACACCATACCTGTTATATCAAGTGGAAAAACATCTAATTCAACTGTGTCAATGAAATGTGCAGTTACTGCAAAGCACAACATGCACTTCTTTGAAACTTGTAAATTTGCATCCTTACAAAGCCAACCAAGTGGATATGGTTTTAGATGTGGAATGGTCTCAAGATTAAGTTTCTTGACCAAGTCTTTAGAGATTAAATTTTCTTGTGACCCACTTTCAAACAATGTCTCAACCTTTGTATGTCTGGAAATGACCCTTACATGAAACAGTTCAATTCTCTCTTCTTCATTTGGAGCTTGTATGTGATAGTTAGATATACTAGAACTGGGTTTAGTTTCAATCTCTTTCCCACTTATGTTCGTTAGTCCCATAGATATGATTTTTGTTTCATCTCCTTAATCTAACCCTAGGTCTTGCTCAGTTATTGCAACAATTTTTCCTTTCTCCTTGGCTTTCTTTTTGGCTTTAAAACTTTTTGGTTTCAACTCTGGATGAAGTTTCCAACAATGGTCTTCATCATGGCTAGTTTTAGAACAGTTTTTGCAAAATATTTTTCCCTTCCCTTTTTCGATATTTTCATTTCTCTTTTTCTTCCATTTTCCTTTATAATCATTTTCCCCATTCTCATCTAGGTTTTGTTTTCCCCTTGCCTCTAAATGTGTGGGTTTAACATAAAATTCATCTAGGCTTGTAGGGTTAAACATGAGGATAGTATGTCTTAGGTAGGTATGTAAGCCTCCTATATACCTGAGAAAAGTTTATTGGCTATGCAAATATACTCCTAATAAAAGAGCTCTTATCCTAAATTCTTGAGTACACACTTGTACATTTCTTCCTTTAAATAGTTTAAAAATTTTCCAGACCATTATGGCTTTTTGCATGTGAGCTAATCGATAAAAATGTTATTTTATTGCAGTAATGAAATCAGTCCATGATAAAATAATCTTACCATGATTCTTGATCTCCTCCTTTGTCCGAGCTTCCCACAAAACAAGTGTTGCACCTTCCATTATCAATGAAGCTAGTTGGATTTTGGTTTTGTCATCATGAAAATTTTGGATTCTCAAATAGATATCCAATTTCCTAATCCAATTATCAATATTTTCTACATTGACTTCACCATTAAAAATTGGCAATTAAAACTTAACATCAAGTTTTAGAAAAGGAATTTTACCCATGTTATTTGACTTGTATGGCTGATGTACTGAAGATGAAGTAGAGGATGATGATGATGAGGGTGAGGATGGTGAATTTCCACTATCTCCATTTCCTCCATGGCACTTCTTTGATTTATATTCATCATTGTGGCCTCATGATGATCCTTTTCCTTCCTTGTGAAGTTTGGACCTTTCTTCTTCTAGTTTATCATTCCTTTCTTGATAAAGGACTCTTACCATTTTAGTTAAGTCAAGAAATGATTTTCTGTACACTCTTTCTTCCTATTTGGGATCCATCTCTTCATGGATTTCTTCTTCTCCTAGAGGCATGCTTGATGTTTCTTTTACTTATTTTGGAGGTGAGCTAGGTGGTGAAGAATGTTGCAATCTTTCCCTCCTTTGTTGTGGCTCACTTTGAGAACCTCTTGCTTCCACCAATTTTCCTTCTCCTCTCTTAAGCTTGAGCCTAGTAAGCATGAAAACCCTTGCAAAGAGTTAACAAATATTTGCACATAAAAACACCAGAGATTAAACTCTACCTCTGATACGAACTTGATCTGAAAGGAGTGTATTAGTTCTGTTGTGCTAATTGTCCTTTCAGTAATATAAACATGTACAATTTGTGTCCATATGTTTTCTTAAGGAATGAGAGTTTTAACCATGAAATATAGATGAATTAGTGAACTTTAAGCATGAAAATAAGCCTTAAAAACACTGAAAAACAATGCATAAAAGAGAAATAAAATCACACATAAGTTTTACACAATAGGCATGATGAAGTAGTTCACCCCTCCTAGGCTACATCTGTTGGTCTACCTCCCAATGGCATGTCCCTCTTTGTCATTTTGCTCAAAATTGTAAATTATGTTTGTTTACAGGCCTTTAATGTCTGTTTTCTCTGCACCAATGGCTCCATAATGCTCAAATTAGTCTAGGTAGACTTGTTTTTCACCAAAGTTGGTCAAAAATTTACCTCCCTATGCCTTTTTCCCAATGACAGCTAGAAAAATCCACTAAAAGTGGAGACGAGCACTTAACTAGAGTTAAATTTAATTAAAACCCTAAAAATAGGGTACCGCTACCTTTCCCGTCAGTTGAAAACTATTTGCATTAAAGTGTAATGGTTAGGCGGAGTGGTCACAAGCCAACCCTCCACCTTTAACTACGTGGTTTTAGTTTGAATAAGTTCCAAAAATGTGGTGGAACTCAGAGTTAATGGTTCCCAAAACTAATTTTCATTAAAAATTATAAAATTGCACCCATGTGAATGCACTACACCCCCACCGAAACTTATGGTGTGTTAAACTATCGAACTACAACATTAAATATGACCGCAACAAGTGAAGGCTTTGATCCTGATGGAGTTGACGTTCAAGGCAACCGTAGGGTTAATGTTTTAATGTCACCTCATGACATGTGACTGCATTCCTAAAACCACTGGTATAGGCAGTCTAGAAACCATCGCAAAAAAATTATGCAAATTGTGACTTGTGAACACTCCCACCGACTGCTGGGGTTAATGTTTATTACCGCTCGTTATTATATATCATTTGATGCCATGGTTTAACATTGGTCCATGTGACTACAGCCATGGGGCCATGTGAACACGTTCTCACTATGGTTAGAGTTCAGGCCTAATCCCATGGTTCTTGGCCAATGACCATATGGTGGGGGTTGGCCCCCCAAACCCCCAATGCCATTTTCACCAAAACTTAAATATACATGGAGTTCTATCATTGTTAATAACTACCATGTAGCCCAATGCTAAAGCTTCAGCCTGTGCATGCGGAAGTCAGCTATTTGATTCCGAGGAAGGCCAAAAAATATTTTACACCACACTCCCGAGGACACGTGATGGCCTCCGGGCTTGCCACATGTCACTCATCCGACGACTCAACAAAAAATATAAAATGGTTAAAAACTCATCTCCGTACCCCTAAATAAATGGTCAAAAACATGCCATGTGGCACAATATGGTTGGTTGGAGAAAAGGGAATATTCCCTAGAATATACCTGATGATTGGGCATCCAGTCACAAATTTTTGCTGTTTGGGAAAACAAACAAAACAAAATGTCTTCCCCATACGGCATCAATTTTTCGAACCGTTCACGGCACCTGAATCGCAACGACGAGACCTTTATGTTCGCTTAGGTTTAGACCTATTTTGAGCACTTTAATTTTTGAGCATAACACATGATGTCTCGATTGTGGTTCAAAGTTGGCGGCTTATCTAGTTCTCTCGTTGCCAGAACGACATTGAAAGATTTTATCCTGGACAAAAAAGATAGTGAATTTCATTCCCATGTCTATATAACACAATATATGGTCAAATATGATGCCAATAACACCAATATATGATGTCAAGCATTGTTTTTTAGACCTGCTCTTCTCACCGTTTTTTTAGACCTGCTTTTCTCACCGTCAAATATTTACAGCATTTAATTTCCTTGCTCACCGTAAAATATTTACAACATTTAATTGCCTTGGTCAACCTGAGTTTCCCTCACTATCTAGAATGCCCGAGGACCAAAAACGAAACCCGTTTGGTGTAATTCCAATTGACACAAAAGACAGAGATTAATCCAGAAATTGTCTCTTGAGAAAGACATACTTCCCTTTTTTTCTGTCATTCTTCCTGTTTCTCAATGTCAATGGAGAAATTTGGGCATAGAAAACATTCAAGAAAAATTATAAGTAAAAGCGTTCTCAAGTAAAACTACTTGTCGAGGACTGAGGATGAACCATGCAAGAATAATTTTCATTTCGGGGTCCTGAATGACATGCTTCTTGTTGAAGGGGTGGAACAAGGGTTTGTGTTTTTTGGGGTCCACAGGGCCCTTGGGTTTCTTGGAACTGACTTCGATGATGAGGTTTTAGTGTTGGGGTGTTCTTTCAAAGGGAAATTTTATGGAGTATACCATTCTGTATGGAGAGATATAACGTCTCAAGGATTGCAGGGAATTGGTATTTGAAACGAAGTTATGGATATCAGAAGAGTTGATTGTGAACGAAGGAGGAGGAGGAGGAGAAATTGAGAATTTTGATAGAATCAAGGAATTTAAACGAGGATGCTATGAGAATAGATGCTTACTAATTCTGCTGGTTGTTGATAAATGATAGTTTAATTGTGAACGAAGGAGGAGGAGAAATTGAGAATTTTGACAGAACCAAGGACTTTAAATGAGGATTATATGAGAATATACACTTACTGATTCCGCTGGCTATTGATAAATGAAAACCAAAAGGTCGTTAGAACAACATCTTGCTCATTGTTATGGCCAAATGCAACAGACAGCCGAAGAGTGAAGATTGTAGTTGTCACTAAAAGTGCTTGTTTCGATTCCTATTATCTGTCCCGGTTGAGGCTTATTTATTTTCCTTTCCCCTCGCTAATCCTGTCCCTGTGGGATCATTTTTAAGTTCAGGCTAACCACAACAAAGCCTTAGCAGCCTTCAAGGTCGGAATATGTGGTGAACAACCTTTAAACAGGCTTCAAGGTGACAGTGGTGCTGGCTGTTGGAGTACATGTAGATATGGCGAACGTGGCAAAGTCTTGTTGAAAAACTCATGCAAACTTTTATAGTCATAACTTATGCAAACATTTATTGTCTTAAACTAATCTTAGTATTAGTTTCATAATTTCAAAATGCTAAGAAAAAAATATGAGTATAACCTAATTTTATGGCCTCCCCACCTCAGGAAGAGGCCAATAAGACAAAAAAAATTGCATACACTTGAACCTAAAAACATTGTCTATCTTGAAATTTAGACAAATAAATCGAGTAAAACTAATGTTATCTGCACAATTTCGATTACAATAGTCCCTCCGTAGGCGCGACAAGGACTAATAAGATAGTAGTAATGGCAGGTTTATCACTGGAGCCAGCGAGGTAGAGGGTTTAACCGTCCAAAAATGAGGTGGGGATAGGAGGTAGTGTTCCTTAAAAGCATTTTACCATATTTTCCATTGAAATTGAAATTATATTACTTGAATTTTTCTATGGTTGTTTTTATAAATTGATATTTAATTATAATAAAAATTTTAATATAGTATAATATAAGATTAATGTAATATAGCTTTGAGAGATTAATCTTGGTTATTTTGGGTAATGAAGTTGGTGGTTTTGGTTTTAAAAAGTAATTTTGTATTTTATTAGATGATATTTTTATAGGTTATATGTTTTCGGTTTATAGAGTTTTTGGGTGTCGCATTACAATGATGCATACAGATATTATCCAATTACATGGAATGTGATATTTCAAATTTGGTATGTTAAGACAAAAAAATGCATGACCATGCTTTATGCATGTGGAACCATGGTGTTGAAAATTTGGAGCTCGCAAGACTTTATGTTGGTGGGGATTGCTATTTTTATGTGGTTGAATTTATTGTTAGATTTCATGACCATTGATAGTGATGACTTGTCATAATAAAAAACACTAATCTTATGAATTATTACTTGTGATAGTAATATATGTTTATAATATTTATTGGGCAAAATGATTTTTTAAAGAGGGAATTCTCTCTAAATTTTTTATAGCTAAATATATAGATATATACTATTGTCCTATAAAACCATATATGACATGTCAAACTTGTAGGATTCACTATGGAGGGAAGTCTTCCTAATATTTGTCAAATTGTTGGGATTTAATTTAAAGATTATGGTTCTTATTCTCAAAATGTCTCTTATTGAAAAGAAGATAAGGGAGAATTTTTAATGTAAGGGATAATCAATAGGAATGCAGGATTAACAAAAATATAGAGGCAAATCTGAAATTTAAATAATGAATGATCAACATGAACATAAGGAACAAATAGGAACTCCTTTATAGATTCTTCTAATTTATCTCAATTTGAATAATTCTGTGCACATTTTAGGGACATTTAGATATGCCAAAACTTTATAATAACAATTCCCTTCAATCAAATTGATCAAAAAAATACTAGCTAGAAGTATCAAGTGTGAAACTCCCTTCTACAACATTGAATGGATCCCTTTTAATCGATGCAACATTTTCTAAAAAGAGATATGCGAACATGCAACAAAAATTCAATCACATAAGTATTCATTTCTTCTAGGCTACATAACATTCATTAAAAAGAGAAACCAAAAAATTGGTGGCACATAGTTATCAAGACACTAAGTACAAGCCACTTAAATACCATATCTAGAGCCCTTGATTTCTAATTGTCTATATACATCACTTCATCTCCATGATGTGTTCAAATCATGAAAAGGTAGAAAAAATATTGAATGGAATAATAGAAGCTCTATGGACCACCACACTCACCAAATAACATAGGTAATTTTTTTTTTTACCATGCTCTAAAACCTCATGGCAAGGACACTAGATTATTGAAATTTAGATTGAAGGAATTATGTATGGGAAAAATGGTGGGTCGAGAGGTTGTTTCACTCCAAAGGAACAAAACTCATCTTCTCTAATATGTCTCAATAAGCCACTAAGTGTTCTCCACTACCATTCACAACATTATTCCTTTGTTCTCAAGGAATACATAATTTTCCCACTTAGGAACACATATTACCTCCTTCTCAACGATATAAATATAAATAAGTTTACACTTAGATATCTATTGATGAAATGATGAAAAGGAATCAAAAAAGGAAAAAATGAAAATAAGAATTTTTTTTTTCCATTCAATTTGTAAGAAACATTTAATAACTAAAATGAAGTAGGTACTTACTAGAAGTTGTAGTAGCCTCTTTATTCATGGAGACACATGAAATTTTTTTTGCAAGCTCAATGAGTTATAATTTACACCCCCCTCCTTTGTAATGCACATATATAACACTACCATACTCGTAGAATTCCTCATATATGACTTAATAAAGTGATTTAAAGTGTTGAAGTCATTGATAATATGTAAAATCTATTAGGAACCGCCAACAATGGGAAACATATGCTATAGGCTACCAATGGAGGCTTCTATTATATTTTATTGATCCCTATAAGTTCCACATGCGTGATGATTTTGTAATTACAACTTCCATCTAAAAAAGATGAAGTTTCAATCTAGGTTTGTGGTTGGTTGCAAAAAAAATAGATTTATGTATTCTTCAAGGTCCATATGGCCTCAAGGAATATTATCTTCACTTATCATTAAACTTTAAATTATTAATATGGTTAAATAATCTAAATAGGTAAGTGTAATATTAATATTTATTTGGATTTTATCTTTATATTATTTTTCATATATATTGATGCTTTCGGAGTCAAAAAAATTGGAAGAATTTACTTGGAGGGTCATTTTAATGTCAATCCAATTTAGAAAATTGGGGTTAAAAAATTCTAGTCATTTTGACGTCTTAAATGACAAATGTTTTTGGTCCCGAACATAATAAAAACCAATATTTCACATTATAAACATTGATAACTTTCCAAAAGTGTAAGAATCACCCCATTCAGAGCTCGTGTGAGAAATTTAGGCCTTTAAAAATTTGGCATACCTAGTTAAGCATCATGGTATGAGTGGATGCCAAATCAATCGCCTTAATCACACATGTGTGGCTATCCATATGTGGGATTTCAAGAAGTCTCTATAAGTTCCAAGAACCTTATCACTAGTTTGGAGTTGAGGAAGTCAACCTTACCCCTAGATGGATTTCAGGCTATGTTAAAAATTGAGCTGCTAGGAGGAGTAAGGGTTCTGCTATATGCCTTTATATCGTGTTTCGTAGCTGTGCACAGCAACAAGGAGTGGGAAATAAGATATAAAAACACATGGGGTATAACATCCTTAGTTATTTTATGATTAATGTGGAAATTTAATGCATTTTTATTTATTTTTTAAATAAAATGGGTTGAGTAAAGAGACAAAAATTTCAAAGACTGAGGATGTTACTTGCTTTGGATGGTGTAAGTTTCCTTACTACGTGAAAATTTTATTTTTGGGACAAGATTTCAAGGTTTTTTCACGAGTTTCAAGGGATTGGTAGTTTGAATTAAAGGAGTTGAACAAAAGGATGCAAGTGATGCTTTCTTGGAAGAATTAACATGGTAGAAAAAAGACAAAAAGTAATAGAGATAGGTGTTGAGTAGGCAGTTGGGAAAATAGGGAAGTTAATGACTGTAGAAAAATAGGGGGCACAAAAGAGAGATAACATGGAAAAATACTGAGGAGAGAAATTTCACAGGGGATCACTTATAGAGAAGGATAAATTCACACCATAGGATGGAGGAAAGACAATAAGACTTGCAAGGAAAACTCATTTCTGGGTAGCAGAGGAAAGGTTGTATGTATATCTTGGTCTAGAAAAATTTTGGAGACTTCTTGAGCAACATGGAGTGGTCTGAGACATTTTACAACTCCTATATGATATATCTTAATAGTTTGATTGAGCAATGGAATCTCAAGGATAATTTATTTCGTGTGAGGATAAACATATAGAAACCTTGTTGTGTAACCAGCTCCAAAAATAGAAGAAAAGAGATATAAACACCTTAGAAATAGCCACTTCGAGGGGGAAACATCCAATACATTACATAAATGAAGAATTATTGGACAATTTACAAAACCTCCTTTCTATATATAGGAGTCCATGGGGCCATAATGTAATCCTAGTGGGGCCACAATGTAATCCTAGCCGATCTCACAATAATAATTCAAGGGCACAATAATAACAATATGGGGGTTACAAGGGTACAATAATAACAATAAGGGGGTTACACTAACAACAATAAGGGACTATACTAGTAATATAGGGACCTAACATGCCCCTCTCCTTCAAAAAAGTTTTGTCCTCAATGCTTGAGTAGCTTTGGGTGCTTCTGTATAAAATTCTCATCCTCCCATGTAGAATCTTCAGTGGGTAAGTTCTTCCACTTGATGAATCCTCCCATGTAGAATCGATTCCGTAGTTGTCGAGTTCTTGTTTCTGTGACCGCTTTAGGTTCCAATATGATTTTTCTTTCCTCATCAAGTTCTGGCAATATTGTTTGAACTGGAAGATTTCCACCTATAACCTTCTTTAAGCATGAAACATGGAAAACTGGATGTACTCGCGAAGAAGCAGGAAGCTCCAATTTGTATGCCATAGTACCAATATTTTGCAACACCTTGTAAGGACCATAGTACTTTGGTGATAATTTATTATCCTTCTTAGCTTGCTTGAGGGACATTTGTTTGTATGGTTGTACCCGTAAAAATACCCAATCTCCTACATCAAAACTTCTCTCACTGCGATGTTGATCTTCCTGTTGTTTCATTCAGTTTTGTGCCAAATTCAGGTTATCCTTTAAGAGTTGGAGAACTTCTTGCTGATGCTCGATGTGATCTTCCACTGCTTGTACCTTTGAATTTTCCCTTAAATATGTTGTGATGGATGGTGGATGAAATCCATAAAGTGCCATAAATGGGGTCATTTTTGTAGCAGTATGGAAGGAAGTGTTATACCACCATTCAACGAGAGATAACCACTTGACCCATTGTGTTTGTTTATCAGATACAAAACAACGAAGATATCCTTCCAAACATTTATTTAATATCTCAGTTTTACCATCAGATTGAGGATGATAAGGTGAGCTATGAGCTAATTGAGTACCCAAACAAGAAAATAAATCCGTCCAAAAATTTCCAGTAAAAATGGGATCTCTGTCGCTCACAATAACCTTTGGGCTTCCATGTAGCCTTTGAATTGTGTCCATAAATGTAGTAGCAGCTGTACTTGCTTTAAATGGATGAGATAATGCACAAAAGTGTGCATACTTGGTAAGTCTATCAACTACCACCATGATGACACTCTTTCCTTCGGACTTAGGTAAACCTATGATAAAATCCATTGAAATCTCCTCCCAATGTTGACTTGAAATGGATAAAGGTTGTAGAAGCCTCGGGGTCTTAATTGTCTCAACTTTATTCTGCTGGCAAACCAAAATTTCTGCCACAAACTTTTGAATATTAGATTTAAGGCCATCCCCAAAAAATTCTTTCTTCACCCTGTGGTAAGATTTTAAAAATCCTGAGTGTCCTCCTAAAGGAGAAGTGTGCAGTTCCAAAAGAATCTTTTGTTTTAGTTGGGAATTCTTACAAAGATATAAGCGATCTTTGTACCATAAGTAATCATTTTTCCAACTAAATGTATCAAATGTACTAGGATCTTGCTGACAAATTTTGAATGAGTGTCCATACATATTTTTCCTTCTTCCATTCATCTCTTACTTCGGTTATCCAATCTGGTTGGATAATAGAAATGGCTCAAAGCAATGCTTCCACCTCTTCATTCTTTCTTGAGAGTGCATCTGAAACAACATTAAGCTTTCCTTTTTTGTATATTATTTCAAAGTCATAACCCAAAATCTTTGTGACCCATTTTTTCTGCTCTTCGGAAGATAGTATTTGTTCCAAAAAGTGTTTAAGACTATCAAGATCAGTTTTTACCTTGAAGTTTCTTCCCATTAGGTAAGTTTTCCATTTCTTTAGTGCATGCAGTATTGTTAACATTTCCTTCTCATAAATAGGTTTCTGTAAATACTTTCCTTTGATTGGGCGACTTTCAAAAGAAATGGGTCTTCCTTCCTGCATTAAAACAACACCAATTCCATTTCCTGAGGCATCACATTCCACAATAAAGGTTTTTTTGAAGTCTGGCATAGCTAAGACTGGTGCTTGACACATTACCTCTTTAAGATGTTCAAAGGCCTTAGTTGCTTCAAGAGTCCATGAAAATGCATCTTTCTTCAATAATGTTGTTAGAGGTGCTGTTATTATCCCATAATTCTTAACGAACTTGCGATAATACCCTGTTAACCCGAGAAATCCTCGCAACTGCTTTATTGTTGTGGGGACTTTCCATTCCTTAATGGCTTTAATTTTGTTAGGGTCTACCTTAACACCCTCGTGAGATACAATATGACCCAAATATTACACTTATTTTACTCCAAAGAAACATTTGGATGTTTTTTCATATAATTGTTTCTCCTGCAATCATTTGAGCACCCTGTCAACATGTTGAACATGATCCTTCCAAGACCTGCTGTAGATTAGTATATCATCGAAAAATACTAGCACAAATTTTCTAAGGAAGGGTTTGAAAATGGAATTCATCAACCCTTGAAATTTAGAAGGTGCATTGGTAAGGCGAAAAGGCATGACCAAAAATTCATAATTACCCTCATGAGTTCGAAATGTTGTTTTTGGAATATCTTTAGTCTTCATTCTAATTTGATGATATCCTGAACGAAGATCCAACTTGGTAAAATAAATTGCTCCATGTAATTCATCAAATAATTCATCAATCACAGGAATGGGAAATTTATCTTTAATGGTGAGCTTATTGAGCTCCCTATAATCCGGACACATTCGCCATGATCCATCCTTCTTGTGTACCAATACTACAGGAGCAGAGAAAGAACTTTGACTAGGTTGAATTATACCCGCCTTTAACATTTCTGCAATCATACGTTCAATTTCGCTCTTTTGGAAGTAAGGATATCTATAAGGCCTGATGTTTGGAGGAACACTTCCCGGAATCAAATGAATAGCATGATCATGATCACGAATAGGTGGGAGTCCTTTGGGAGTTTCAAACACCTTGGAATGATTGTCCAATACTTGTTGGAGATCTGCAGAAAAAGATGATTTTGATGGCAGAACTTCTAGAGAGCATAATTGTGCAATTACGCCTCGTTGTTCTTTCTTTAGAAGCTTTGTCATGACATTAGAGCTTATTATCCTTCCTGGCTTCCCTTCAATACCCCGTAATTCGACTTCCTTTCCTTCTGAAAAAAATTTCAAGAAAAGTTCTTGAAAATTAAAAACTACCGTCCCCAAAGATTGTAACCATTGTACTCCTAGTACAACATCAGCACCTCCCATAGGAATGGAAAGCATTGGACTAGTCAATACATATTCCCCCATGGTTAGCTTGATATTATGGCATTTTCCAGAGCAATTTATAGTTCCTCCATGTGCAACCATCACTTGACATTCTGGTGCTGGGTATAGGAAACAATTTAATTCCTTGGCTACCTTATAATGAATAAAATTATGGGTGCTACCTGAATCAATCAACACTATTACCCTTTTCTTCTTTATATGTCCTTCTATCTTGAGAGTTTGAGGAGTGGTAATTCCTGCCAGTGCATTACACGATATGGTCGCATTCATTTCTTCCTCTTCTAGGGGTGGTTCCTGGTGTATATCCTCTTCTTGTTCATTTTCTTCTTCTTCTTCACAATCTATGTAAAATAATTTCTTCTCAGCACACTTATGACCTTTAGTGTATTTACTATCACAACTGTAGCAAAGCCCTTTTGCTCTTTTTTCTTCCAATTTTTGTGGTGTCAACCTTGTAGGTTGTGGAAATCTAGGTGTAGCAACACTTCCTTCTTTTTAGAAGTGAGTGGTAGGTTTCCTTGTCGCCATAATTTTACATTCAATTTTTATTGCCAACTTGAATGCCTTCTCCAATGAATCAGGTTCCAAAACGCGAACTTCATGTTGGATGTTATCCTTTAAAGGGCCTATGAAGAGATCAATCCTGTGTTCCTCTGGAATATCAATTACCCTTATATTCAATTTTTGGAAGTCCTCAATGTGCTCCCCCAATAAGCCCTTTTGTTTGAGATTTATCAATTAGCTAAAGAAGGTGTTGCTCTTTGTATCCTCATAATGTGCTATCATTTCCTTCATAAAAATTGACCAAGTGACAATTTTTTTAGGGGATCAAAGCCATCGATACCATACACATGTATTTTGTTCTAAATGTAAAGTTGCAATGCATAACTTTTGTGTGTTTTGCACGTTATGGAGATCAAAATATTGCTCCATCTGTAGTATCCATGTTACAGGATCCTTTCCATCAAACTTCCTCATCTCCATTTTTGGAATATGGTGGTTCTTACCACCAACATTAGAGTTTATGAAATCACGATTAACATTTATTTTTTTCTCATCATGAGTTTCTTCTACTATCTTTTCACCATTATGAAACATTTCTTGTATCAACTTTGTCAAACCTTCCATGTCCGCTTTTAGACCCTTCTTCATGTTTTCCATTTTGTCTTTGATGTCATCCATCTTAGTTTCCATGCCAGCTTCCATGCCATCCATCTTAGCTTCCATGCCTTTCTTCAAAACTTCCATTTCATTTTTTGTTGCTCTTTGCGAGAGCAAAATTTGGTGCACTTGCTCTTGTAATTTTGATAGATCATGTTGCAATTCTTCATCTTCATGAGTCATAGAGAAGCTATGAAGTTTAATGGGTGTTGAATTATTTTTACAGGGCATATTTTAGAACCCAATACTCATATCTATTCTACAATATGCCCTTGGAATCAATTCAAATTGATTCTTCAAACAAGACTTATGCAATTCGGAAAAAAAAAATACACACTTTTTTCTTGCTTTTGAGGAGCTCGATATTGAAATTGGATTATCTCTGTGATTTTAGCACTTAAATATTTTAATTTTAGTATCAACTTAGCCCTTTCAATTCTCTTTCAAATTCCATAGGTCTGACCTGATTTGGATTCTCCAAGACAAAGTTGTGTCCAATCTCCCACAATGACCTAATTATGGACTGGTTCAGTAGAGCTAACTTCTACAACTTTCCACATGTCAATGTTTCATCCTTCGGCTCTGAATTGATAGCCAAGAAACTAATTTCCATTTAATTGTGAACACTTTTTACAGCACTCCAATCCAATGCTCCGAGAGAGAGTTATGAATCTTTTTCCACGATCACCTCTTTGAGATGAAATCTGGGAGCCTGAAAAAGCACTAACTTCCACAGATCATATCTCGGAAAATATTTCAAAACAAGCTCTGGAATTTTTTTATGAGTTTCCTCAGGATCTAGGCTTCGCACCCTAGAAATTTCAGATTCTGAATCTTTGTAGAAAAAAAGTTATAGCGAAAATGCCACAATGACCAGTTTAGAGCAGCGAAACCCTAGAATCAAAATCGCTGATACCAAATGTTGTGTAACCAGCTCCAAAAATAGAAGAAAAGAGATATCAATGCCTTAGAAATAGCCACTTTGAGGGGGGAACCTCCAATACATTACATAAATGAACAATTCTTGGAAGATACAATTTACAAAACCTCCTTTCTATATATAGGAGTCCATGGGGTCATAATGTAATCCTAGTGGTGCCACAATGTAATCCTAGCCAACCTCACAATAATAATTTAAGGGCACAATAATAACAATATGGGGGTTACAAGGGTACAATAATAACAATAAGGGGGTTACACTAACAACAATAAGGGAGTTACACCAACAACAATAAGGGACTATACTAGTAATATAGGGACCTAACAAACCCTAGGGTTCAAGGGTAGATATGGGCTTCTCTATATTCCCTTGAGCACTTAGGATGGTACCTTAGTCCTTGGAGTCCTAGTGAGAGAAGTTATAGAGTCTCCTTTTCTTGTTTTTAAGTTTTCGACAGTGGGTTATAGATTCAGTTCAGTGGGTGGAATAATTGTGATATATGGTTTTGGCTGGATCTGAATCCTCTTGATCCCATGGAGTTGAACAAATATTGTACATTTGAAAGGTGGAGGCTTCAAGCCTTTCGACTCCTAGTGGATCTTTTTGACTGCGATCTGGTTGGTGGGTGGAGGTGGGAAAACCTATGGAATCCCTATTTAAAAATAATAGTTGGAGTTTTATCCCTTGAGAAGACCACATTAGTCTCTGGAATATGGCTCATGGGAAACACATGCAATTAAGGATTGGTTGCAAATTTTCTATGGTTAGGTGGAGAGTTTGTTGTCCCTAAATTAGTTTCCCAACTTCAGCTAGAAATCAAGATAATTTTAATGATCTGTGAACATGTTTCATCAAATTTATGCTTATAATATTATGTTTATGATGCATGTTTTCATTAATGGTGCATGGTTTCCCTGAGGGAAAGGAATGAGGTTTTGTTAACTAGTCCCTTTTTCTTGTGATTACACACTAACATTATTTATGAAGGAAAAGGAGACTAGTATATATACATATATATTTATATTAATTTGATATGCACAGAGTGATTCTAACAATGTTATTGGTGTAAGAAAGACACTAGGAATATCTATATAAATATATATATTAATCTAATTAACCCATGAACTTGACCTGTGAGATGAACCAATAACGATTCAAAGACACAATCAACCTGTAGAGGGATATTTGTGTCATCCTAACATGGTTACCAGTTTATTTATCGGTATAATTGATGTAAAGACATATTTGGACCTCATTGATATGATTGTAAGATTGCATGGAGCTCATAAAAATGACTACAATTTTCAGGGAGGTGAGTTACATATGACTTACAAAAAAATAGTTATATATGTATATGAAAATGTTTTTGATTTAAGTTTGAGTTTTTGGGCTCAACATCCAAATTTATTTGCCACAGCCATGTGATTTTTTGAAACCAACTCACAAAATAGAAGAAAAGATATATCAACACCTTAGAAATAAGCTTCTTCGAGGGGGAAACCTCCTTTAAATTACACAAATGAACAAGTCTGGGATGATAGAAATGAAAAAAACTCCTTTATATATATATATATATATATATATATATATATATATATAAGAGTCCAATGGGTCACAATATAATCCTAGACAAAATAACAATAACAATGTAAGGCTACACCAATAACAATAAGGAGGATATACTAAAAATAACAAGAAGGGGATACTAGTATTATATAGACCTAACATGTCCCTGTCCTTCAAACGAGTGTTTTCCTCATTGCGTGATTATTTCTGGATGCTTCTGTATAAATTCTCATCCTGTCATGTGGAATCTTCAGTGGGTAAGTTTTTCCATTTGACGAGATACTCATAAACTGATTGATTTTTTAGTTGTCGAGTTATTGTTTTTGTGACTACTTCAGGTTCTAATATGTTTTTTCCTTCTTTTTCAAGTTCTGAAAATATTTTTTTTACTGCGAAAACTGGGTGCACTCAGGACGATGTTGGAAACCCCAATTTGTATGTCGTAGTACCAATGTTTTGCAACAACTTGTAAGGAACGTAGTACTTTGGTGATAATTTATCATCCTTCTTAGATTGCTTGAGGTAATTTTTTTTTGTATGGTTGTATCCATAAAAATACCTAGTCGCCTACATCAAAACTTCTTTTGATTCGATGTTTTTATGCATGTTGTTTCAATAGATTATGCACCAAAGTTATGGTATCTTTTAAGAGTTGGAGAACTTGTCGTTTATTCTTGATGTGATCTTGCACTGCTTTATCATCCATATCAACATTCATTTCATGCTTCAAACCATCCACCTTAGCCTCCATGTCTTCTTTTAAACCATCTATTTCATCTTTGGTTTCTCTTTTTGAGATCGATTTTTTTGCACTTGGTACCGTAATTTTGATATATCATGTTGCGATTATTCCTCTTCTTGCATCATAGTAGAGTTTTATAATGGATTAATTAGTGTATAATTCCTTTTGGGAGGAATTATAAAACTAAATACTGATAAAAATGCTTCAATATTCCCTTGGAATCACTTGAAACTTGTTTTTAAACAAAGGTTATGCAATTAAAAAAAAAACAAACCTTTTGTTTTTATTTTAGGAGCTCAATATTGAAACGGTTGTAACTCTATAATTTTGGATCTCCAAGACCTAAAATTAGGTCTTGTGGAAGCCCTTAGAGTCTTCTTTCCACTGCCATATATTATACCTGATTTGGATTCTTCAAGACAAAGTTATGTCCAATCTCCCACAGTGACCTAATTATGGACTAGTTCAGTACATGTAACTTGTATGACATTCCACATGTCACTATTTCATATTTCAGCTCTAAAATTTATATAAAATAAATTACCATCCGTGCACGTTCGACCACCTTTTACAGAATTCGAATCTGATGCTCAGA
Source organism: Pinus albicaulis (assembly GCA_034641835.2). NCBI lineage: Eukaryota > Viridiplantae > Streptophyta > Pinopsida > Pinales > Pinaceae > Pinus > Pinus albicaulis. The sequence goes on along the minus strand of CM076575.1, from coordinate 800,055,307 downwards.
GAGAAAGTTATGATGATTTTCCCAAGGTCACTAGTTTGTGATGAAATTCGGGAGCTAACAAAAACCCTAACTTCTTCAGATCATATCGCCAAAAATATAGAGAACTAAGATCTGGAATATTTACATGAAATTGCTAATGATTTTGACTCAAATTGGTTTTTCTAAGCATATGAAACTTTGTAGAAAAAAATTATAGCGAACATTCCACGATGACATGTTTGCAACAACGAAAACCTAGAATTCAAATCTCTGATACCAAATCTTATGAAATCAGCTGAAAAAATAGAATAAAAGGGTGATCAATGACTTATAAATCAGCCTCTTCAAGGGGGAAACCTCCTTTACATTACATAAATGAAAAATTCTTGGATTATGTAAATGAAAAAACCTTTTTTCTATATATAGAAGTCGAATGGGTCACAATATAATCCTAGCCGACATAACAATAACAATGTAACAGCGCAACAATAAAAATATTGGGCTTCTATGGAGCACAATAATAAAAATATGGGGACTCGATGGGAAAACAAATAATAATAAGGGGGATATAATTACAATAAAAATAAGAGGATACACTATTATTATATGGAAATTACATGTGAACAATCAATTGTTATGAAAATGGCTCAAGAACCTAGTAAAAATAAAAGGAAAAGTCCCTATCCTACTTTCTTATGCCATCAAAGGAAATTAGCCATTGAGCCCTATTCATAAATTATAATCTTGGGAAGGATAGTTGGGTAGAGCCTGTTGGAGGCTTAGGAGGGATAACCCAAAAGGGCCTCGCAGAGAACCTTAAGGGTGATGACTGAGTCCTAGAGCTAGGATAAATGTTCATACAGGCATCATAGCCAAGGCATAAGTCAATCCTCTCCTTATGTTGCATATAACAGAAAAATGGCATCATCCAGCTCATGTGACCTTTCACTCATGATTGAGATATGAAAATATTGGATCTCAGTGTTTTGGATAAAATTCAGTTGTTCCTCCGTTTGGTTTATTTTGAGACAAAAATATAAGAGTTATGTTCCAAGATGATAAAAAGGTTCTCGTTAACTGTTGTACTTCAGGTTCTGTTCCGCACCTTAAATTTTAAAAACCTTTGATAAGGTCCCATTTCCATAATCCTACCTTTGATCTTCGGTCATCATGGAAACCGATGCCTTCTAACCAGTATTGTGGGTTATGATAATAAAGGGGTGTGATTTTAGAGTGCTATTATATCATCCAAGATCAAGACCTGGACTATATGGGCTCTACTATGGGAAAGTAACAACAAGGTACCTGCATGGGGGTTGCGTATTGAATTTTATAGAATTAAGTAAACTAATTTTTACTTGTTAAAGCTTGGTCTATAATTAACTGATTGCATGCACGTTCGATATATTTACATTGTCATTTAATTATGTAGCATAGCACTAACAAGTGATAATATTTTATTATTATTGATTAGCTAACAGTCTGTGTTGATTCAAATATGTTTGATGAATATGCATTCATATGTGGTAACTCTTGTGACCTAATGTTGAATAACATTGATGTACTAACATGGATTATTTTGTTACATCTATTTTACCATGGTAGATCCATAAAAACAAGTTCACAATCATGATTTTGTTTATTTATTTATTTCATAATGTATTTAATAGTTTTGTGTGAATGTAAACACATCAAAAGCATCAAATAATAATTATAATCAAGGAATGAGTATCAGGATGGTTCAATATAGTTATGACAGGTCAGAACATGCGCATGAAGAAGCTTCAATAGAGAACACTGGAGTGTCAAAATATCTTGATTGGATGGATACCTTGAGAAGCTTAAGGGTTGACATCGAGAACTTCAAGGAAGATAATGAAACATTGGTAAGGGCTCAAGAAAGTAAATTTTAGGTAAATGTGGTGAGACTACAAAGCCTTTTATATTTACAAAGACATAGGTAGCATGAGCCAAAGGCTATCCATAGAGACATGCAGGGCCCTTTTGGATCAGAAGAGAGAAAAGATGGCGTAGATGTTGGGAGGTCAAGGAAGAGGCACATACAATAAATTGAAGACATAATGATATGGAGTGCACCATTAAGTAACTTAAAGAGAAGAACTATTACCTATGGGAAAAACTCTGGTAGATATTCTAGTTCCACTAGCAGGAGGCATCATAACCGTTCTCATCATCATCATCATCATCATCATCAAAAAGAAGAGATAAAGGGAATATATGCTTGATGCATCTAAGAAAGTCAATCCACCCACATTTGATGTAGATATGAATAAATATGATGATGTAGAGGTCTAATTTATTGGATTGAAGAAATCCTTTATAAACCATGACTATTCCAAGAAAATAAAGGGGAAAGAAGATATATGGTAGGAATATTTGAAGAATTTAAAAGGCATAAATGAAGAGAAGAGTACATGGATCACGTTTGAGGTTCTCTTCAGAGACAAATATTTATCAGGAAAATACTATGATAGAAAGTAAAAGTAATCTTATGAGATTGAAATAGGACAAATGTTGGATGACAAATACATCACCAGGTTCCTATAATTGTTTATATATGTGCCATATCTCATGGATGAGAAGGAAACAATTCAAAATTTCATTAGGGGGTCACCTTTAACACTCAAGGATCAAATTTAAATTCTATAACCTCAAACATTAGATGTTTTCATGACGAAATTGAAGCATTTTTACAAGAAAGCCAAATGAAGGATATAATTTGAGGGTGATTGGAAAGAAAAGAACAACATTAGGGTGAGTGCATGAATATGGGTTACTGTTTTTGAGCCAATTGTGGCACTGCAATTTCAAAATTTTACTCTTTTATCGAATTGAAGCCCCCAAAATTAATATAACCATTCTGAATTTTTATTTCGAGTAAAAACACAATATGAGGACAATTATGTTGTTTCCTTAATGATCTTTTTTGCAAAAAAATTTAATGTTTTATAGTATTTCAATTTTCCATTAAATTAAATCTGAAGAGGCATGTGTGTGTTCACGTAGCATAACTTAGTCTAAAATGTGTAATTTTATACATACATACATACATACATACATACATACATACATCCATACATATGAGCATGATCTACATGGAGAGAAATGCGTTTATAATATTAAAAATTTATTTTTTATGCAAAATTATATATTTTTTTATTTTTTGAAGTTGTCTAAGTAATAGTTAAATTGCATTTTGCATACACATGTGTTCATGTAAGATTTTTTTCTACTTTTTAATCAATTCAAAAACCAAGAGTACCGTTTTGAAGAGGACTGGTAAATGAATATATTTGTATTTTTTGAATATTTTTTGTTTTATATATTTTATGTTATTGATTTTTTATTCAGCCCCTTTGAAACTGTCCAAAAATGTTTCAAGCATTACGTTCAAAATAAATTAGATAAAAATATCATATGAATTTGAAAATATCAAACACATATGTCATTGAATAGAGGGTTCCTTGTAAAATCCAACATAATCAATTTCATCACTTAAGGAAAAATTCTATTTAGAGTCCTCGAGGGTACAAAAATGGTGTTTCAAAGAAATCTATAGAGGAGGAAAAAAAACTCAGTCTTTTACGCCCTCAACAACTCAATCAAGTGATTAAAATGTTTGATTGAGTGTTTGAAATTCAAATTTCAAATAAATAAATCAAAGGTTTTAATAAACCCTCGATGGAACCATTAACATGGTTAAACTTAGGCTTCAACGAGCCCATAGCTCGATCACACTATCGTAATTATCTAGAAAAAAAGAAAAAAAACGAAGCCTCTCAATACTTGTCTTTAAGCGAATTATAAAATTTATTTATTCCACAAAAACAATTTTTATACATATTCAACCTATATTCGAAACTCTAATTTTCCTTAATTATAAATCCAAATTTTATTTTATTTTACCAAGAAAAATAAAATAATTATAATAATATATAGATAACATTTTATAAAATATTTTAACTTTCATTTCTCAATTTTAAATTCTTAAAAATGATAAATTTTTTATTGTTTTAATTTTAAATATAACATATTATTATACTTATTCATTTTGTAGTTTTTTCATCTAGAAAATTTCAATAAAAATAAATCAAATACAACCAATATAATTTGATTTCAGGAAAAATTTGTCCCAACTGATAAAGGTCATATGCATTAATGTACAACCAAGTAGTGCAGACCTTAGAAAAAAAAAGCATTTAAATGCTAGACATGTTGTGAAAACCACCCAAAAATGGCCTTCCCTCATAAAAAAAGGAAGGACTACAAATATAAAACATAAAGGAGGCTCAAATTGTGGGAGATGTAGCCAAGAGCATGCACACAATTTACATAGTAGAGGACAATCGACAAGAATATCATCAAACATCCATAATTGAGATGGAGGATAACTTGTTCAATAATTTAATTTCTATTTTAATTGACCTTGGTTCTAACTACAACCACATCAGTCCTGAGCTCATGGAAATATGTTAATTGGCCAATAAAATGCATGTAGAACCATGGTTAGTTCAATTAATAATAGGGACAAAGAGAAAAGTAAGCCACTAGGTGAAGTCATGTGCATTTGATCTCCACAATATTCCAATGAGAATGCACTTAAATTTATTTCCATTGGGTAATTAAAATGTGTTTTTGGGAATGGATTGGATGTATAAGCACCACACAAATGTTGACTAATGTGAAAAGGAAATTGAGTTCCTATATGGGCATGGAGAGAGGATAATACTATAGGGAAAGAAAATTATTACTTCAGTGAGGTTTTTCATGACCATCTAAGACAAACATAGTTGCTATAAGGTATTTCATTTGTTTGTTGTGAAATTTTCTAGTGATGAAAAATCCAATGACAACATTGAGAAAGAGGAGAGTGAATTTTTGAAACAATATCATGTGTTACAATAGTTTAGGGATGTGTTTCTAGCAAATTTTCCTCGATGACCTCCTCATAGAGAGGTATATTTTTCAATTGAGTTGATGCCTGGAGAAGCACCAGCTTCCAATGCACCATATAGGATTAGCATCCCTGAGTTATTCAAATTATAATTACATCTAAAAGTGACTATTAATAAAGTTTAAATAAGTACAAGTGTATATTTGTGGGGAAAAACCATGATATTCATGAAAAAGGATGGCACATTTAGATTATGCATTGACTACAATTAATTAAACAAAGTGACCATAAAGAATAGGTATCAACATTGTCACGGATTAGTGATTTATTTGACGAGTTAAAGGGATAAATAATATTCTCCAATGTTGATTTGAGGTCAAGATATATAAAGTGTTTATCAAGGAGGAAGATATCCATAAGACTATATTCCAAACCAAATACATAGATTATGAGTTTGAGGTGGTGCCCTTTGGGTTTACTAATGCCCGTGCAACTTTCATGTGTTTAATGAATAATGTGTTGAATTATTCCTTCGATAATATTTTAATTTTATGTGTTGACTACATATTCGTATATTCAAGGACTCAATAATAACATGAGAAGCATCTAGTGGCAGTGTTATAGTTTTCAAGGGAACACGAGGTTTATGCAAATATTGGTAAGTGTGAATTTGTCTAGTCACAAAAACATTATTTGGCACAAATCATATCCAAGGAGGGGATATGAGTTGATTTGTAAAATATCAAGGCCATAATGGAGTGGCCAATAGTGAATAATGTCAATGAGATTATATCATTCATGGGGTTTGAAGGATACTACGGGAGGTTGATTAAAAATTCTCCAAGATAGGCCACCGTATCACATCCTTACATAGGAAAGTAAATAAATTCAAGTGGATAGTAAAATGTGCAGAAAGTTTTGAATAAATGAAGAAAATGCTAACTAATTCACCTATGTTGAGGATTTGATATATATACAAAGATTTTGGGGTTTGTATATATGCTTGCAAGGAGGGGATCATGAAGTCTTGATGCAGGAAGGATAAGCAACTTTTTATGAGTCACAAAGTTAAATAAACATTAGGAAAGCTATATAACTCATGATTTTTAGTTATTTTCCATCATTCATGCACTAAAAATGTGGAGGAATTACCTCCTCGACAGGAGGTTCACACTGATGACAAACCATAATAGACTAACATACTTTTTTGACCTGCCTAATTCGAATGCAAAATAGACTAGATTATTGTCCATACATAGTGATTTTTACTTTCAAATTAAGTACATCAAGGGAAAATAAATTAGGGTTGTTGGTGCACTTAGGAAAATGATTCAATTGAATCACTTAGCATCCATAAGTTGTTATTGAATGGACCTAGGAGAAGGGGTCAAAAGTGTAGATAAATATGATGAGAAGTATCAACAGATAAAAGAGAGGTTACAAAAAGATGGTGAGGGTGGAAAATATGAATAGCATCATCTCATACATGATGCCTTGGTTAGATTCAAAAATAAAATCTATGTACCAAACAATGATGAATTAAAAGGTGCATATTGAGAGACTTCCATACTAAGCCATATTATGGCCACCCGGGATACCAAAAAACTCTCATGGCCATCAAGAAATTATACTATTGGCCTAGTTTGAAAATAGGAGTAGCTATTTCAATGCTAAATTAATTTAGTGTGTATAGGTCAAGCCTAGACGTAACCATCCAACAAGATTATTGCATCCCATTATGATTCTGGAATAGAAGTGGGAAGTTATTTACATGGATTTAATTATTGGTTCTCCAAGAACCTCCAAACAACATGATGCAATTATGGTGGTCATTGACAAGTTAAGAAAAGTGGCTTATTTTTTAGTAGTCAAGTCCACTAATTTAGCTAGTCAGGTGGATGAAATCTTCATAAAGGAGATTTTTAGGTTGCATGGAGTACCCAAGAAAATTATTTTAGATAGATATTCCAATTTCACTTCAAGGTTTTGGAAGGAACTCTTTGCAGGCTTAGGGATAGAATTAGCCTTCAAATAACTTATCATTCACACATAGATGGAAAAACAAAGATGGAAATTAAAATCCTTGAGGATATGTAGTTAGGAATGTATGCGATGAACCAGCCAAGGAAGTGAGAAGAGTACCTTCCACTTGTATAATTGGCATATAAAAATGGGTACCAATAATATCTAAAAATGATAAGATTTGATGCACTTTATGGAAAGAGTTGCAATACTCCTATCAACTAGAGTGATTCAATGAACATGATCCTTATTAGAAATTATATGCTAAAATAAATAGAACAACACATGTAGGTCATCAAAAAGAATTTAAATGTTAAACAGGATAGGAGGAAGTGTTATGAAAATTAACATAGGGTACATAAGGAGTTCCATGTTGGGGAACATGTCTACTTGAGATTCAGACCAAATAAAAGTTTTCTAAATATTGGGTCATGTACCAAGTTCGAACCATGGTTTTGTGGGCCTTTCGAGATACTTGAAAGAATAGGGCTAGTGGCTTGTAGGCCAACCTTACCTCCATTTGTAAAATTCCATGATGTTTTCCATGTTTATTTTCTTAAAATATATCTGCAAGATGCTAATCATGTCATTCATTTGTCTATGATACAGGTGGAACCAGAGGTAAAGTTTTAGCTAAATCCAATATGAATTCTAGACTGGAGGAGTCTCACGCCCTAGAATGAAATAATAGATCAAGTCAAAGTGTAGTGGAGTCAGTTCTGGCTGTAGGAAGTACTTGGGAAATGGTTAATACAATTCAGGTAGTATATCCATTTTTGTTTGTTGTTTGAAACAAATGTATATACCTATAAATATTGTTTATAGATATAGATATGTATTTATATGTATGTATGTATGTATGTATATGTACGTATGCATGTATATGTACATATTTATGTATATGTATGTATGTAATTAAATCTCCATAGAAAGTGTGATTTTTGTTTTTGAGCATGTTTTCTATGTTGTATAGGGACTAAGAACTTTGAGTATTGTGTTCCCCCAAGGGGAAGGGGTTTGCAACAATTTTTTTCTTCGAAATGAAAAGTGAAATTTTAATGCATTTTGGTTATTTTTTTTAATTAAAATGGGTTGAGAAAAGGGACATAAATTCCAAATAATAGGGAGGTTACTTACATGGGATGGTGTAAGTTTTCTTATTGCAAGGAAATATAAATTGTTGAGACAACCAGGGAAAGTTGGTTGGTGAGTTTTAATGGAATAGTATGTTTGACTTAAAGGAGCTAAATAAAAGGGCATAGGCCATTCTTTCCTAGAAGAATTAACAAGGTCGAAAAAGGACAAAATTTAATGGAGATAGGGGCTGCATAGGTAGCTGGGAAAATAGTGAAGGGAATTACTGTAGAAAAATAGAAGGGGGGGTGTAGAAGAGATAGGAAAGACATGATCGCTCATGAGAGAACACTCATAGGGGAGCACTCAAAGAGAAGGAGAAATTCACACCACAAAGATGAAAAACAATAATAATTGCACGAAAAACACATTTCTAGGCACTAGAGGAAAGGTTATATGCACAACTTGGCCTAGAAAAGTTTTGGAGACTTATACAGTAACGTGGATAGGTTGTGGATATTTTACATCTCTCAGAGGAGATATCTGAATAATTCAATTGATAAATCGTAGCATGAGAATAATTTCTTCGAAATAAGGATAAGTATCTGAATACCCTAGGGTTGAAGGGTGGACATGAAATTATCTATATTCCCTTGATGAGTTAAGGTAAATCATCATTCCTTAGAGTCCTAGTGATGGAAATTATAGATGCTCCTTTTCTTGTTTTCTAGGTTTTTGAAGTAGTTTTTGGATTCTCTTCATTGGCTATTTATTCCCTATGATACATTTTTTAGGGTGGAGGTGAAGCCTATTTATTCCCTAGTTTTAATTAGAAATTAGACAACTAAAGGGTGGATGTTAAAGGTCTCTTCAATCTTGGTGCATCATGAGATATGGTTGGTGGGTGGAGGTGGTAAAACCTATAGAGTCCCTATTTCAATCATCAATTGGTGTTTTATCCCTTGACAAGGAAACTTTAGTCTTCCGAATTCAACTTGAGGTGACAACTACAAGGAAGTGACAATTGTATCCCATTTATAGTTGGGTGGAGATTTTTTTCCCTAACTCAATTATCAAACTTCATTTTGGAATCTAGATAAGTTTCTTCATCTATGAACATGTGTCATGAAATTTATTTTTATACTATTAGGTTGATGTTGTATGGTTGCATGGATGGTGCATGTTTTTTGTTTGGTTAAAGGAATGAGGCTTTTATAACTAGTCCCAAGTCGTTTTGGTTGCATACTAACATTCCTTATGCAAGGCAATGAGAGTTGTACATATACACATATATCTATATTAATTTTGTATGCACAGAGTGATGCCAGTTGTGTCATTGGTGTAAGAAATACATTAGGAACAAGTATATAAAATTGTATTAATCTAACCGATCCATGAACATTACGAATGAGTTAAACCAATGATGGCTTAAAGAAACAATAGGCCTGTACAAATAAATATGTATCATCCTCTCATTATCGGTGAATTTTTTGGTATAACTGATGTAAAGAGACATTTGGACCTCACTAATATGTATGTAAGAGTGTATGAAGTTCATACTATAAATTGTTTGTAGGGAGGTGAGTTAAATATCACTTATAGAAAATATGTTTATATGTATGTGTAATTGTTGTTTATTTAAGTGTGATTTTTTGGGATCAACATTTTCATTTCTTGGCCATAGCCACGTGAATAGTCAACTATTATGATAGCAACTAAAAGGCTTAGTGATAATAAAAGGACAAGGCCCTATCCTATATTCTTATGCCACCATAGTAATAGAAATCAACCTCAGGAAGGAGAGTTCAACAATCAACCTTAGGAAGGAGAGTTGGGAATAGCATGTTGAAGGCTCAGGAGGGATATGCAAAAGGGACGTGCCATAGAAAAACTTAAAGGCAACAACCGAGTCTTGGAGCTAGGCTCAATGTTCATATAACCATCACAACTGAGGCATATTCCAAGTCTCTTCAAATGAAAAATACAACACAAAATTGGTGTGGTCCTTCTATTGATAGCCTTTGATGCTTCTATATATAGCTCATATGTCCTTTCACTCTTGATTGGGATCTCAAAATCTTGGACCTCGAATTTTTTGAAGGAAATTCATTTCCACCTCCCTTTGGTTTCTTCCAATATGAAATATATAAGATTTCTATTTCAAGATGTGAAAAAGGTTTCTCTTAACTACTATACTCCTAAGGTTTTATTTTTTTCCTTGAATTTTCAAACCTTTGGGATGAAAAACATTATTCATCTCTTGATATATTCTCTTTCCATATTTTACTGGTTAAATGATGAATATTGGATATTGCATCAAATGTTTTTCAGAGAAGACTTTGATAGGTTTCCTCCAATATTCTATTCCAAGACAAAACATGAATATGAATGATCTCTCCCTTTATCTAGGAAAATCGTGAATAAAATGGTGTCTCTTGTAAACCTTCTCAAAGAAAACTTTCTAAAAAGGAAAAGGTTCTTGTGGAGAATTCTTCTCGAATGAAATGGGCCCTAGAAGAAACCCCTTCGAGGAAATGGCTTGAGATAGGAGGGAATATCAATAGTATTATTTCTTGGTGAGAAATCTTATGAAAGGGAAATGAATGAAATAAATCCCTCAGAAGATATAATCATAGCAATGAAGGGATTTCAAGTGAGATTTGTCCCTTGGAGGAAAATGGTTTAGGTGGGAAGGGATTCTTGATAAGAAATGGTTCCTTGGAATACACTCCTTGGAGGAAATGTTTCTCGCAACCATGGGTTTCTCCCGATATCATATATCTGTAGGATGACATAGATTCGAGGGGCCCACACCTATTTACATGATAAAATGTGGATGGTTTTGAATGCACAATTGGGATTTTTTTTTTAAGATTGATGGGAAATGTGTTAGTGGGGCCTCTCCCATGTGACATTAGTAAAAGGGAGGGGGTACCTCCACATTAATCCTAACCATTGAATGAATTGTGATAGATTGAAAATTGAGAATATGGTGGGGATTTCCCCTTGTGACATAAATGAGGGGACAAAGAGATCCCTCTAACCGTCATATCATCCCACTCATCGTGGGTTGTTGGATGGTGAAGGCCATAAATAAATATAAGTATATCTATATGTGTAGTGTTTGATATGTATGTGCCATGTTATATATATATATATATATATATATATATATATATATATATATATATATATATATATATATATATATATATATATATATTACCTTGGGTTGTGAATAGTTTGTAAGCTAATACACTAATTCTAAGTGGTGATGAGGAGGATCGTTGGTATAACCACTTCGAGGCCATGATGATGCCACATGGAAAATTGATGACATGGTGCTAAACATTAAGTGGCCATAAAATGATATCTAAAGGTTGGATTTGGACCCAATTCATATTTCCACAATTGTCTCGATGAGATGAACACAATGATATCATCCATGTGAATTTTTAAGGAAGTTGAGAAAATTAAAACTTTGAGACTGCATTTCCATAATGCTACCTTGGATCTTAGGTCAACATGGTAACCACCTCCTTCTAACCAGTATTTTGGGTTGGGATTCAAAGAGGGTGAGCTTATACAGGTTTAGGATGTTGTAGTAGTCGTATAAGCCATAATTCTCACACACCACTATAGACGGTACCTCTCCTTTATACTTTCACATTTTCTAGACCAAAAAGGACGAAAGAGAAACCTTAAATTAAATCGTATTTTCTCTTGCAAGAGTTTCCTAAGTGTTTTTATAGCTACAAAAATTCCCACTCATTTTCCTCTGAGTACCATTCCTTTCTATACGAAATTAAGGGCCCCACCTAATCAAGAGACTCATTATAAACATTCTAAGCTTCATTAAATTATTTTTTCAAGCATTGTATCACTCCAAAAATTGTTGAACCAATGACACAATGCTCCAACATTCCTTAGTCCAGTGATAAACCCCTTCAAATGCGACTAAAATTGACTTTTGTCTCTTCAAAATCCTTTCCTTAGATATATATATATATATATATATATATATATATATATATATATATATATAACCTCGGGTTATGAACAGGTTGGAAGCTAATACACTAATTCTAAGTGGTGATGAGGAGGATCGCTGGTATAACCACTTCAAGGTCACGATGATGCCACATGTAAAATTGATGACATGGTGCTAAACATTAAGTGGCCATAAAATGATATCTAAAGGTTGGATTTGGACCCAATTCATATTTCTAGAATTTTCTCGATGAGATGAACACAATGATATCATCCATGTGAATTTTTAAGGAAGTTAAAAAAATTAAATATTTTAGACTGCATTTCCATAATGCTACCTTGGATCTTAGGTCAACATGGTAACCACCTCCCTCTAACCAATATTTTGGGTTGGGATTTGGAGAGGGTGATCTTATATAGGGTTAGGATGTTGTAGTAGTCGTATAAGCCATAATTCTTACATACCTCTGTAGATGATACCTCTCCTTTATACTTGCACATTTTCTATACCAAAAAGGATGAAAGAGAAAACTTACCTTAAATCGTATTTTCTCTTGCAAGAGTTTTCTAAGTGTTTTGATAGCTACAAAAATTCCCACTCATTTTCTTCTGAGTACCGCTCCTTTCTATAGGAAATTAAGGGCCCCACCTAATCAAGAGACTCATTATAAACATTCTAAGCTTCATTAAATTAATTTTTCAAGCATTGTATCACTCCAAAAATTGTTGAACCAATGACACAATGCTCCAATATTCCTTAGTCTAGTGATAAACCCCTTCAAATGCGACTAAAATTGACTTTTGTCTCTTCAAAATCCTTTCCTCCAGTCATATATTTCTTAGATGATGACCATATTAGTAATATATCGCTGCACTGAATATTATATAAGTAGTAAATAACTTAAAAAAATATTACATTAGCACTACATTATTGTGACAAAGCTCATATTAGCCCTATATTTCTCCAAAGTTCCTCAATCCAATGAATTAACATGGAAAATTTTCTTTAAAAGCCTCCTTTATACAACATTATATCACTCTATAAGTGATCATCTTAGTGATATATCACACCACTAATGGTTATCTTAGTGATACACTACTATTTATTTGCCTCCCTCAATCATATATCTTCAAAATTCAACTTCTGAGCATTGTAGCATTGTATTAAGTGAAAATGAAATTACACATTTAATGCATTCATTAATTATATTTTATCATCCAAAAGCAAGCAAATTTTTTAAATATACACCATATCACCCTCTTACTCATGTTCCTTAATTTTTTCTTCCTCTTGTGATATTGAGAGCATGATTTGTGATCCAAATTTATGAAGGGAACAAATATATATATATATATATATATATATATATATATATATATGACAAAAATACCTGAATATATTAAAACATGAATTCTATTAATAAATGGAATGTGATGAAATTAAAAAAATGTGAAATGAAATAAACTCACTCAAATAATGGTAGCTTATCTCTTAGAAGAGATGTAAAACTATGTGCATTCACCATAGTGCATTATAATGAGGCTGAAATTACCTTTTCAACGTAAAGTAACAATGAGGAAAACATAAAAATATAAAAACTTATCATTGGGAGATGAAATGTCAAAAGGTTTGTGGGCCTTGGTGGGGTTATTTGGTAGATCAAATTCTTGGGTTCGTGACTTTTGCATAAGATACTCATTTTCCATGATGAGTATTCCATTAGAAAGGTATTATTGAGAAGTACAAATTCCAAATAGAAACAATTTGGAGATTATGGATTTCAAATGGGATTTACCACATCAAAAAAAAAAATAGGTCCTCGAAGTGACCCTAAAAGTTCAAGACCTTAAAAACCATAGAAATTTTCCAAGATGGAGAATTGTGCTTTGAGCTAGTGGAATAGATGTGTGGCCACACATATCCACTTATATTGGTCCTCCCCATTGAGGAAACAATACTAGTATGCATTATAGTTAATACCCCCATAATATGGGGAAAATAGTACTAAACTTGGACATATTTGAGCCACTTTCCTTGGTGTAAGAGATACCCAACTTTGATAACCTGATAAATCTAAATCATCTAACAGTGAGTACCATTAACCTATATGTCCATGAATTTATTAATGGTTTATTTTTCAATGTAGTCAAGGTAGATATTTTTAATTTTCAACTTCTCTATTCTCTCTGATGTGTCAAATAATAGTGGAATGTATGGTTGAAGTAGGCCCACATTGAATATTAGGTGCAGGCCAAGGAAGGGGGAAACACCTTTCTCAAAATAATTTTCACCTACATCCTTGGTGATGGTGTAATTTCCATAGAAAATTGGATGGATATTTAGATGGGGCCTTGTAAGTCACTCTTTCTACAAATTCAACTAAACCTTGTCTCCCACTTGAAATTAGTATTTTATTTCTATAAAACAAAATTAACCCTTTGATGGATTTTCCAAATCCATTCAATGAATTTGGTGGATTTTTTTCCTTAGAGTGATCATGTGATTATTCTTCCTAGTTTCACGTAATGGGTAGTGCTACATTAACAGCACCCAATGGTTGAAATCCCAGGATGACGAAAAAATCGTTTTGGCTTGTTGAGCTATTGTAGTTTTGTTGAACATAGGGGATATTTAATCCCATGTGCATGGATGATTGGATTATACATGTTCAATATATGCATGATCATCTTGTTGGATACCTTTATCTAGCCATTAGTTCGGGGGTGGAAGGCAGTGGATTTGGTGATCTTGGTGTCAAACAATGATAAAAGGCCCAACTAGAAATTTCTTAGAAACCTATTGCATCGATTTGATATTTTTTCTATGGTATCCAAAAATGTACCCACACTCATTTTCATAAGAGTTTTGTAGTGGCCCCCATTGTAATATTCTTCTTAGATATTGTTAGAATGAACATCTTAGAAAATTGATCAAAATCCATGAAGGAAAATTCATTTCCATACTTGGTTGAAGGAATCCTAGGCATGTAGTTGATTGTGATGTATTACCAAGCCCTATCAAGAGTAGGAAGAGGGGTGTACAAGCCTTGCTTCATAATGGCTAGTTTAAAAATGGAATAGGTAGTGCAAACCCTAATAAATGTGTTGACCTTTTCTTTTAGTTTTTTACTAATAGAAATACTTTTGTAGCATCAACACTATATTTTACATGCCAAAGTGTCCTATCATGTAACTATAGTGATATTCCAAAATCCACTTTGTTTTCTCACTTGAAGTAGAAAATGAGACGGCCCTGATGGAATAACAATTTATCCTAAATATGGAAGCCAGTGACATGTGTGTCTATGATTAACATCTAGATATTTGGTTCCACCTGAATGCCTCATGCCTATAGGAGTGGACCATTTTGGTTAGTGTTTCACATAGAGCTTGAATAAGTAAGAGATTAAGGCAATTAGTGATTCTTGTCTTCTATTTTATAATTAGATGAAACTACTACAAGTATGGTGACAATTTTTTATGACAATCACTCTACAAATTTTATTGTGCTTACACGAAAAAAAGAGGCATGTGATTAGGGTTAATGATTGTCTCTTCTTAATAATGTGATGATTCAATTAGTATTATGATTTTACAATGGAATGAATTTCCTTATAATATGTGGGATTATTTTGGAGGGCATGTGACAATGTATTTGATCTATGAGGATCCCAAAAGGCTCAAAATTCGAAGTCCTGAAGTCTCAAAAAAGCTATCACAAATTTGTAGATCTCATTGATATGATTCTAATGGTTTAAACGTCACCTCAAATGACATCATACAAAAATTTATGGTCATCTAAAAAAAAATAAAAAGGAAAAAAATAAAAAGGGGCATTGATATCAACATGTGGCATCATCATAAGAGGCTATGTGACACCATATAGGAGGTTCTGTGTGGCACCTATAGACAACTCCACATGGGATAGGCTGTTAGCCTTCAGACACACATAATGGCATGGATTTGGAATAACCATAATTTCCACATGGCCCAATCACTGGGTTCCACATGGCACCTTGTGGTTTGCCAGTCAAATGTGGTGCAAGAAAATTTTAGTTTAGCTCTTGGTAAAATTGGATCATTGATAATTTTTTTGGTCTAATCAAATTTGGAAATTGCACTAGACTATTCGCTGAACTTAGCATTTGTTTATATAAAGTTTGTAGCAATGCTAACTGGGGTTAAACTTGACGAAATTCTCAAGTTTTTTGGTAGTATGGATAGATTTTGAGGTGGTTGAGTATTGTTTAAAAAATAAACTAATAAAAATATATATTGTATTGTTTTTGTGAAACCCAAAAGAGAGGATTCTGGTGGGTTTGTCCCTAGGAACCCTGATAATTGATGAATTTCCACCAACCATTATCCTAAGTAGGAACATTGGTTTTTTTTCCATTATACACATACCCCTTCCATTCAACCATGTAGCAGGGACCCAGATATGGAGAGAGCCCAATAGGATGAATACATGATTAATAGGTGACAAGAGTAACCCATGCCCATGCCGGGGATATTTTTCTAGATAGATTCCAAGGATATATTTTTCAAGAATCCAAAATATTATGCTTTTGTGGTACAATATTCGAGGTGAAGATTCTCACTGGTTTCGAGAGGTGAAAATTCTACAACCCTATGAAATTTATACTCATTTTTCTTGAAATTGAGTAAGGAATCCACTAGTGGAATCATAATTGGTATTTGAGCAGTAATGTTTTTAGCAATCTCCATGTTTGAGGTATTTCCATGTAATTTTGCTAATTTTTTTGAGATAATATAAAAGGCCTCTACACTAGAAGCATGTCCTAGAGACATAGTCCCATATTTGGATGAAATTCGTTATCAAATCTTGATGCAAGTGTATTCATTATGATTTATTCTTATGTTTAATTATTCATTCACAATCACACTTATGGTTATTTATTTTTATTTATGAAATTCATTTTAATGTCATTGAATTAAATATCTAAAATCATGTTGGTATCATAGCTATCTTCCTTGACATGAATTCAATTGTATATTCTTACCAGGGCCAAGCTCAAAAGGGTGAAAGAGAACTAGATCATTTTATCCCTAAGATTAGATGTGAAAATTGAAGGAAAAAATGGGGAATGGAGATTTTCACATAGAGAATGATATGACTTTCCAAAAATATTTCTACACTATTTCAGAAAGGGTAGAGAAATTG
This sequence comes from Pinus albicaulis, assembly GCA_034641835.2. NCBI lineage: Eukaryota > Viridiplantae > Streptophyta > Pinopsida > Pinales > Pinaceae > Pinus > Pinus albicaulis. Next base: position 800,038,142 of record CM076575.1, on the reverse strand, counting down.
TTTACATATTATGAGAAGAGATTGGCAAATAAGGAGGAGACGAAAATAAACATAGCAGATAATGTTTCAAGGAACCAAGGAATGGGAGGATACCTTCGTGAGCCTCCATCCCCATATTCAAACTCAAGTTCAAGTTATTCTTCTTCCTCTTCCTCTCATTCTCGTGATTCAAATGGTCATCAAAAAAATATTTCTAAAAATCCATTGCTAAAATTATATATAAATTTTGATTTTCTCGTGTTTAATGGAGAATATAATGTATAAAATTTAAACAATGAGATTAGATAGATCAACATTTATTTCTGTATACAATAGATCCAATAGGATTAGGCAAATGCGTAGTTAGAATATCTTTAGTTGGGAGGCACAACCCTTGAATGGTAGGATAGAACTTTAGAAAGGTAGTAAGCATAATGGTAAACTCCTTTCATCATGGTATTAGTTTACATTTCCATTAATAGAGAAATTTTACCCATTGCTTTATAGGAAAAAATCCATGATGGAGTGGAAACATTTGAGAAAGGGTAAAGGTCAGAATGTTCATATTTTTATAAAAGAGTAGAAATCAACCATTGGAATTAATTTTTCCTATAAACTCACGAGAAAATTTGATGAAATATATTGGCACTTTACACAGTTATATTCACCACTTATTGTTGTTTTTTTATCCCACTAATATAGATGAAGTGTGTGTGAAACAAAGTCATCCTGAAGATATGAAAAGTGTGGAAAAGGAGAGTACACAAAGAAGCCTCCATCCTTGTCCCATAATGAAAAATTCAAAGGAAAAGGAAATGAAAATAAAATTTTGACAAAAAATTAATCCAAAGGAGATCCCTCTTTCACTCATTGCAAGAAATATGGGCATGATTATGAGAAATGATAGGAAATGCATCCTAAATTAATCCTAATAAATATGGTGGAAAAGGGAGCTTGAAAATTGTTGCTATAACACAACAATACCTAGGTTATGATTTTGGTGATGAGATGATGATCATGTATGTTGAAGTACAAGGTAAAAAATCCCCTCATGCTAGTTCGAATCTTGAAAAAGCATATCATGATGATGGAAGAAGAATAAGTTAATTATTTCATATAAGAATTCTATCTAAACACACAAAAAAAAATACTTTTTTTAATCGAGGTTCTCAAATTAATTTGATATTAGAAACAGTTATTAATAAGTTGGGTTTGGAAACAAGGCCTCATCCGAAACCACAACCTCTTAATTGGGTGTGTGAAAATGTAAAACTAAATGTAATCAAGACATGTAGAATCAGATTTTGTATTGCTTCAAAGTTGATAAATGAGGTTGATCTGGATATTTTCCCACTTGAAATTGGTGACACAGTTTCAGGAAGCCCATACTTATTTAAAAGGAATACACTCTTCTTCAGATATGAGAAAAAATACCATCACACTAAATATGGAGTGGAATATATTGTTAGAGCTCATTTTAATATTGTTAAGGAAAGAAAAATGAAAATATTGATCAACTCCAACAAGCAATGTGTGCTCATGGTTGTGAGAGAAAAATATGTTGGGGTGTATGATTCTTTACATTGGTGTGTTCCTTCTCACAAGAAAAAAATGTTTGATATTGTTTCTAACTCTTATGAGATCTTTTAGAACCATGTAGATTTCCTCCCAAGAAGGGAATTTAGCATGAGATCCTTCCATGTGTGGTCATGTATAATATGAAGCAAGCCTTTTAGTGTGGAGGGAAGAAACCAAATAATTTCAATACCTTGAAAGAGAATATCAACATATTGCCAGTACTATCCTTGTCAGACCATCAACCCTTACAGTGCCTCCTGTCACAAACACTATTGCAAAAAGCTCTCCAATTCATATGGATGGGTTTTATTCAACAATTAATTTTCTTCAGTGCTATTATTTGTAGGGAAATCTACTTTACCATCTTGGAAAGTTATTTATTCTTAAAAGTGAAAGAGTCCATGAAATTTGAGAAGCTTACACTTCTCTTTTATTTGGGTATTTTTATGTTGTAAAAAATATGGCTCATCCAAATAGGTTTTTTTATTGGCCTTATATGAAACAAATTATAGCCAAGTATGTAAAGGGATGGGTGATGTGCTATACTAGTAAGTCCACTAATAAAAAATTGGGGATATACACACCACTCCTTGTTCCTTCACATCCTTGGAAGAGTATCTCCATGGATTTTGTAGGGTGGTTACCCATGTCAAAAAGGAGCCATGAAAACTTGTCTATAATAGTTGATAGTTTTATCAATATGTGTATCTTGATAACATGTAAAAACGAGATTATTCCTGAGAAAACTACTCATTTCCTCACTAGGGCTTAAGTAGGGGAGAAATACCATACCACATGCATTCATATTGGAAGATATATATTGAGGAAGGGATGACATAATATATTGACATAATTACCAGTCAAACAAGAACTTTACTGATTACCCATTTATTGAAGGTAGAAAAAAAATTTGATTTTCAAAATTTTTGATTCATAATACAACTTTTTTATAGCATATTTATTACTCTTTAATTTTTCTTATGTATGAAGTATGATTTTTTTTTTAAATGTTGGTGATTTTCATTCTTATTTTGAAAAGTGTTGATGGAGCACGAACCCCTTTTTTTAGAGGGCATACTTTTTACACTTTAAATTTTCTAATGTATTAAGTGTGGATAAATATTTTTAAATGCTCGTGATTTTGATGAAGATTTTGAAAAACGTCAACATTTTTTAGGGCATATTTTTGACACTTTAAATTTTATGATGTCCTAAGTATGCACAATATTTTTTTTTAAATGTTGATTATTTAGTTGGTTTTCAAGTTGTCTAATTCATCTTCTTGTTTTCCAACCTAAGATGTTTATTTTTTAAGGGTCTTCCAAACATGTATTTTTTTATTTTCTTTACAATGTTTTTTTATAATGAAATTTTTATTTTATTTTTGCAAATTTTAAAAAGAATAATAATATTAATATTTTGAGGTTAGGATTTTTTTATAAATTTTTATATTGTTAATTAATACTTCAATACAATTAAAATAATTGTCACTAAAAAATAATAATTTTAAACACTCATAAAAAATACACATTTTACGTATATGTATAATTATAAAAAAAACGTATTTCGAGACCTTTTCGTTAAAACTACATGTTAAATAAAACATTTTTATGAAAAAACTGAATAAATTGAATTAAATTAGTTGGAAAATTAGAAAATTTTATGAAAATTTTATGAATTTTATATCCAAAGATGAATACATTTGAATTTATTTTTTTCTAGAAAAAATTATTCAAATAAAATTTTAAGTAAAAATAAAAATTAAAAACATACAAAATTATATATATATATATATATAAGAAGTAAAAACAATGAAAATAAAATAACATAAAAAAATAATAAAAACATTATATATATATATATATATATATATATATATATATTCCAAAAAAATAAAAATTTGAAGAAAAAACATCAAAAAAAATAATAAACACATTAGAAATGACTAAAACAAGCATTAATTTTCTTAATATATATATTTTGTAACCATAGTAGGACTTTTATTTTCATTATCTTGCAAAAATAGACAAGTTACATCCAAAGACTAAATGGTTAGGTTCCCTCAACATGTCTAAAGAGAAATCGGGTATGATGGCCACCTAACAACATGATAAGCCATCGAAAAGAAACAAATTACGAGATTGTAAATCCAAGCTTTATATGTTTGTATGTGCTTAAACTTCCTAGATTCTAAATAATTATAAACATAAACATGGAAAGTTTGAGACTGCCACATACAAAAAAAATTAAAACTAAACATGAAATATCAAACTATTCATCATTAGTTGAATCAACAAGAGCATGAGCGGGATAAGATGGGATATGTTGTTCAATACGAATGATGTGGCCATTCTGACTTTGGAGCTGAAAATAGATATGTTGGAAATCCTTACTATAATCTGGGAACCTTCGAGGGGACAAGGTCGAACTAGAAGGGATATGTTTCAAAGCTTTAACCAGGGGGTTCTTCATCATCCAGTACAAATGGATAATTTTTTTGTACTGAGAGGATCTTCCCCTAGAGTGTCCAAAGTCAACCACAAGACACTGCTAATATTCCAAATCATTATCCATAACACTAGATTGTTGGTTAAGTTTGGCTTCCCATGCTTAAGTCAATTAACAAAAGTAAATTTATTTAAAATGATATAGATAACATTAAAAAAATTATAATTAATATATATTTATATATATCTATGTGTGTGTGTGTGTGTGTATATATATATATATATATATATATATATATATATATATATAAACAACCAAGAAAAATTTTCGCAGGTATCACAACACTTTGGCTATGATTCGACCATGGAGCTCTGATACTATGATAAAATGTGATGATTGAATTAATAAATGAAAAATTTAACTCACTGGCGAGCTCTACGAAAGAGAGTCTAAACCAGGAGAGTCTAGCTCTACAGAATTCTCTACATTCTCAATACAACTCAATCAATATATAGCATACATGGTTATAGGGAAGTTAGAGCCATACCCTAAGAAATAGAAACTAATTCCTATACTAAGGTTTCATGAACCAACTCTCACTAATTAAGGATTCTCCATTATCTTTCAACACTCCCCTTTAATGGAGAAGGGGTTCACAAATATGCCTACCATATCCCTAAAAATTTCAAACTTCATTCATCCAAGAGGCTTAGTGAAAATGTTAGCAACATTATCACATGTTTTACAATATACAAGATGGATTTCTTTAGATTGAAATTTCTCCCTGACAAAGTGGAATTGTGTATCAATGTGTTTAGTGTTCTTGTGAAACACCAGATTATTATCAAGTTTGATTGAGCTCTGGTTGTTGCATTTGATAATTGTTGCATATTTCTGTTCTTCCTCGTCATCCTAGAGAAGTCTCCGCAACCAAAATTCCTCACATGTTGCTGCACACATAGCTTGATACTCTACTTCCACCGAGGATAGTCAAATCGTGTTATGTTTCGTACTGCTCCATGTAATCACCTCGGATCCAATGTTGAATGCATAACCTGTTATGGATCTTTGGTCGTCTAGATTTCCAGCGCACTTGGAATCTATAAACCTTGTCAATCTAACATAAGAAGAATCAATATAAATAATACCATAATCTACAATTACTTATAGATACCTTAAAACACCTTTTGCTGCATTCCAATGACTCTCAAGTGGTTTGGGCATGTATTGACTTAGCAAACTAACTTCATAAGCCAAACCTAGTCTAGTATTGGTTAGGTATATGAAACTCCCAACCAATTATTGATAGAGTGTCGCATCTGCCTCTTTAGAGCCATCCTCACTCTAAAGTTTAATGTTTTGCTGTAATTGTACTATTGCAACCTTTCACTTATCTATCCTGAATATTTCCAATAGACCTCTGACATACTTACCCTGGGACATAAAATTTTGTCCTGAATCTCTCCAGATCTCAAGACCGAAACAATATCATAGTTCACCAAGGTCTTTCATTTCAAACATTTGTGACATTTTCTGTTTGATTTCTTTGATCAGATCAATAGCATCACCTGTAATAATTAGATCATCTAGATACAAAGAAATTAACGCTATACACCCATTTTCATCTTTCATAGTATACATATTAGGGTCGTTTTTACTTCTGTTGTAACTGTGTTGTAGAAAGAATGAATCTATCTTTTCATACCATGACATGGGTGCTTGTTTTAGTCCATATAAAGATTTCCTTAATCTACAGACTAAATGTTCTTTCCGTTTATGGACAAACCCCTCAGTTTTCTCTAAGTAAAACTCCTCTTTCAACTCCCCATTTAAAAATGCAGACTTTACATCTAGTTGGTGAATCATCTAGTGTTTTCTAGTAGCTAAAGCAATCATCATTCTGATAGTGTTTAGTTTAGCTATGGGGGATAATTTTTTCTCATAGTCAATACCTTCTTTTTGTGAATACCCCTTTGCTACCAATATAGCTTTCAATTTATCGATGGTTCCATCTGCATTAATCTTGGGTTTATAAAACCATTTACAACCTATGGTTTGTTTCCCTTTAGGTAGTTCAACCATCTCCCAAGTTCTGTTTTTGAGAATATATTCATATTCCTATTACATATATTCTTTCCATTCATTACATTGATTTGGTTCTCTATAACTAGAGGGTTGAAAAACATTCATCATACTTGTTATAAAGGAATTTTCTCTATATCTAGCAGGCAATTGAATCTGCCTACCTGATCTTCTGAGCATTGGTATAGCTTCCAACCTGTTTTGAATTTCCTTTAAAGGGCTCGGCTCAATTGTTGAATATGAACTTTCTGCTTTTGGATTTTTCTGCTTCTCATGGATGTTACCCGTTTCTTCACTTACTTCCCCCAAAAACAGAATATCCCATTCCTCATTGATTTTATCAGATTCATCATAAACGTTCTCATGGAACATGAAATCTCTACTAACAAAAATCTTGTGAGTAGAAGGATTAAACAATATATAAGCTTTAAATTGCGAACAATGCCCTACAAAGGTACATCTTATGGCTTGTGAATCTAGTTTTCTTCTGTATTCCTTTGGAATATGGGCAAAGGCTTTAGACCCAAACACTCTCAAATGTTTTAATGTAAGCTTGAATCCATATAATTCTTCAAGAGGATTTTTAAACTCGATACTTCTTGTAGGACTCCAATTTCTCAAATAAATTGTAATATTCAATGCTTCAGCCCAAAAATCATTCGAAAGATCCTTACCTTTCAACATCCTCCTAGCATACTCCACCAAATTTCTATTCTTTCTTTCTACTACTCCATTCTATTGAGGAGTATGGGGTACTGTGAATTGCTGTAATATTCCATGGCATTTATAATACTTGGTAAGTTCAACATTTCTTCTTTTCCATTAATGCAAGATATGCACTCTGGGTTTTAGATTCAATCTTCTTTCTTCTTATTGCATTAGTATTTGTGTTAGTTCTTCAAACTTTGGGATTTTATCTCTTGCACTTATCCGAGTGATGAACATTTGGTAATGATCAGCCATAGCATTCATGGTAATCGTGACCAAATATGCATATGCAACTATCTCATTGATATATGCCAATTTATTCTTCAAACATTTGATCTGCGATATAAAAGAAGCAACTGTTTCATTCTCCTCCATCTTTATGGATAGAATCTTGCTCTTCAAGAAGAAAAGATGATTTGTATTTATGGTCTCATACAAATCCTTCAATAATGTCCAAATTTCGCTTGTTGATTTTCATTCTTTAATATGCGGTATAATGCAGTCTTTCACTGACATCTTCAACAACATCTTTCATCTACCTTCTATCTGCTCCCAGTCTAGAATCGATGAAGCTCCCATTGCTGGCTTTCGATCATCCCCATTTCCAATCATCTAGGCACTCTGCGCTTCTAACACAGTCTGCATCTTGAACTTCCAATCAGAATAATTTGAACCATCGAGCTCTTTGCTATGGTTCAAGTATGCTTCAATTATTTGATTATTGATCTTGACGTTTAAAAAAGCACTTCGAGTAATTAACAGAAAAAAAAATGATGGATTTTCCCCAAATCCTTATAGAAAGAAATATTTTGATACAGATCTACCTGATCTGTGATCAATCCAACAGTTTGTTTTCCACGCTGTGTGACAGACTCTTGACTCCTTTGCACCAACAAGATCTACTTCAGATCTATTCCTTCATCAATGACCTTTCGCTAGATTTCTTCCTTCATCAGTGATCAAACACTGGCTCAGATCTATTTCAGATCTCCTTGGTGCACTTACTAAAGCAATTTCTGCAACGATTGTGCTGGAGATGAAACTTAATAAGTCTTTTTCAGATCGATGCCTGTGTTTGACTTAATTCCATGACAATGGCGTGACTGTTGCTGTAGGAACCACAATGATCAACGCGACTATTCCTCTCAAACCCGTGCTGATTTTCTTAATGCCTGAAAAAATTTCACTCAGTCGTTAGGGGCTTCTCTTGTGCCACCTGGATACTCGCAGGTATCACAATAATTTGGCTATGATTTGACCCTTGAGCTTTGGTTCCATGATAAAATCTGATGATTGAATTAATAAATGAAAACTCACTTGTGAGCCCTACGAAAGAGAGTCTGAACCAGGAGAGTCTGGCTTCGTAGAATGCTCTACATTCTCAATACAACTCAATCAATATATAGCATACATGGATCTAAGGAAGTTAGAACCATACCCTAAGAGATAGAAAATAATTACTCTCCTAAGGTTTCATGAAACAACTCTCACTAGTTTAGGATTCTCCAATATCTTTCAACACTCCCCTTTAATGGATAAGGGGTTCACAAATATACCTAACATTTCCATAAACATTTCAAACTTAATTTTTCCAAGAGGCTTAGTGAAAATATGAACAACATTATCACATGTTTTACAATACACAAGATGGATTTATTTAGATTGAACTTTACCCCTAACAAAGTGGAATTGCGTATCAATGTGTTTAGTTTTTTTTTGAAACACTGAATTATTAGCAAGTTTGATTGAGCTCTAGTTGTTGCATTTGATAATTGTTCAATATTTATGTTCTTTCCAACATCCTAGAGAATTTTCTGCAATTAAACTGCCTCACATGTTGTTGTGCACATAGCTTGATACTCTGCTTCCGTCGAAGACAAGTTCACTGTGTTATGTTTCTTACTGCTCCATGAAATCACCCCAGATCCAATGATGAATGCATAACCTGTTATGGATCTTCGGTCATCTACACTTCCATCCCACTCAGAATATGAAAACCGTGTCAACCTAACATCAGAGAATCAGTATAAATAATACCATGATCTACAGTTCCTTGTAGATACCTTAAAACACCTTTCACTGCATTCCAATGAATCTCAAGTGGTTTGGACATGTATTGACTTAGCACACTAACTGCATCAGCCAAATCTGGTCTAGTAGTGGTTAGGTAGATTATTCTCCCAACCAACTGTCGATAAAGTGTCACATCTGCCTCTTTAGAGCCATCCTCACTCTGAAGTTTAATGTTCTGCTGTAATGGTACTACTACAGCCTTGCACTGATCCATCCTGAATCTTTCCATTAGACCTCTGACATTCTTACCCTGGGACAAATTTTTTTTCTTGAATCTCTCCAGATCTCAAGATTCAAACAATATCTTAGTTCACCAAGGTCTTTCATTTCAAAAATTTGTGACATTTGTTGCTTGATTTCTTTGATTAGATCAATAACATCACCTGTAATAATTAGATCAACTACATACAACGAAATTAACATTGTACTCCCTTTTTCATCTTTCACAATATACAAATTAGGGTCGTTTTTACTTCTTTCATAACCGTGTTGTAGAAAGAGTGAACCTATCTATTCATACCATGGCATGGGTCCTTGTTTCAGTCCATATAAAACTTTCTTTAGCCTACAAAATGTTCTTTCCATTTTTGGACAAACCCCTCAGGTTTATCTAAGTAAACCTCCTCTTTTAAATCCCCATTTCAAAATGAAAACTTTACATCTAGTTGGTGAATCATCTAGTGTTGTCTAGTAGCTAAAGCAATCATCATTTTGATAGTGTTTAGTTTAGCTACAGGGGCAATGGTTTCCTCATAGTCAATACCTTCTTTTTGTGAATACCTCTTTGCTACCAATCTAGCTTTTAATTTATCTATGGTTCCATATGCATTAATATTGGGTTTATACAACCATTTACAACCTATGGTTTGTTTCCGTTCAGGTAGTTCAACCAGCTCCCAACTGATATTTTTGAGAATATATTCATATTCTTGTTCCATATATTCTTTCCATTCATTATATTGATTTGCTTCTCTGTAACTAGAGGGTTCAACAGCATTCATCATACTAGTTATAAAGGAATTTTCTCTATATCTAGCAGGAAATTGAATCTACCTACATGATCTTTTGAGCGTTGGTGTAGGTTCCAACCTGTTTTGAATTTCCTTTGAGGGACTTGACTTAATTTCTATATTTTAACTTTCTGCTTCTTCCTTTTGCTGCTTCTCATGGTTGTTACTTGTTTCTTCACTTCCTTCCACTAAAAATGGAATATCCCATTCCTCGTTGATTTTATCGGATTCATCATAAACCTGCTCATGGAACATGACATATCTACTAACAAAAATCTTGTGAGTAGAGGGATTAAATAATATATAAGCTTTAAATTGTGAAAAATACCCTACAAAGGTACATCTTATGGCTTCTGAATCTAGCTTTCTTATGTCTTCCTTTGGAATATGGGAAAAGGCTTTAGACCCAAATAATCTCAAATGTTTTATTGCAGACTTGAATCCATATAATTCTTAAAGAGGAGTTTTAAACTCAAGAATTCTTGTAGGACTCCTATTTTTCAAATAAAATGCAGTATTCAATGCTTCAACCCAAAAACCATTCAAAATATCCTTACCTTTCAACATGCTCCTAGCACACTCCACCAAATTTCTGTTCTTTATTTCTGCTACTCTGTTTTGCTGAGGAGTATGGGGTACCGTGAATTTGTGTAATATTCCATGGTATTTACAATACTTGGTAAGTTCAACGTTCCTGTATTCTCCCCCTTGATCGGAGCAGAGAATTTTTATGTGCTTCCCTATTTTCTTCTCTATCATATATCTGAACTTCTTAAAGTATTCAAATGTGTGACTTTTCTTACTCATAAAATAAACCCAAGAAAAATTCGTACAGTCATCAACAAACAATAGAAAATACAGTTCACCACCTAATGACTTTGTTTGCATAGGTCAACATAGGTCGGTGTGCACTAATTAAATTATATCTCACTTTTTATTTTCTACTCGAAGAGGGAATTCTTCTCTATGCATCTTTCCTAACACATAAGAATCACTAAAATTATGCATTTATTTTAATGTAGGAAGACCTCTTACCATTTCCTTTTTCTGAAATAACAACAAATTGTTGAAGTAGATGTGAGCAAGTCTCTGGTGCCATAGCTCTTCTGTAGTCAAACTTGATGTTGTCAAAGCTCGATCTGGTGTTTTCCCCACATCCAATTTGTACAAACCTCCTGTTCGAATGAAGCAATAGTCTTCATGAGATCCAACAAATATTTAATATAAAAATTAGATTTAAAAAAATTCTACCTTGAGATTCTGATCTATAATCATGGATACATAAAAAAGATTCTTTTTAACTCCGGGTACATACATTACATTATGGATATGTCTAATATTATCATCATGAAAAATAACAAGAATTTTCCCATACCCTTTGATCTGATAACTTCTATCATCACCAAGGTAGATTTGTGCTCCTTTGTTGCTTTCCTTAAAATCTTCGAACCATTTTCTCTTCCCTGTCATATGTGTGGATGCTCCCGAATCCACATACTAGATGTCTGGTTCAAATTTTTCAACAAAGTCTGCCATGAGAAATATGAAGTCATGAACATGATCATCATCTCTAAAATGACCTGCATGTCTTTTATGTCTATGTTCTTCATGAAATTTATTTTTCCTGCACTCCTTAGCCATATGACCAATTTTTCCACAATAAAAAGATTTTATTATAGAGTCATTTTTATTCGGATACATACCTTGATCTTGATTCGGTCTTTTTTGTGGATTTCCTCCATTTTGCTATGATGGATTTCTTTTTTCTTTGAATAATTTCTTCTTTTCCACTAACGCAAGATCTGCACTCTAGGGTTTTAGAGTCAATATTTTTTATTCTTCTTGCATTATTATTCCTTTCAGTTCTTCAAACTTTGGGATTTTCTCTCTTGCACTTATCCTGGTGATGAACATTTGGTAATCATCAGTCATACCATTCATGGTAATTGTGACCAAATTTGCATCTGCAACTATATCACTGATATTTGCCAATTTTTTCTCCAAATATTTGATTTGTGATATGAAAGAAGAAATTGTTTCATTCTCCTCCATATTTATGGAAATAATATATCTCTTTAATAACGAAAGACGGTTTTTATTTCTGATCTCATACAAATCCTTCAATACTGTCCAAATTTTTCTTGTTGATTTTCATTCTTTGATGTGTGGTATGATGCATTATTTCAATGAAATATTTAGAAACTTCTTTTCTCTACCTTCTCTCTTCTCCCAGTCTGGAATCAATGCGGCTCGCTGCTAGCTTTGGATCATCCCCATTATAGTATTCCCAAATGGGGAAGCAACAATATTTGAGCACAATAATGGAAAGTAGAATTGAATACATAAATACACCATTATATGAGAAAAATGTACAGCCATATTATTAAACATATCAGAAAATACTGGGTACAAGATCTTGAGGATCAAGTCACTCAATCAATAGAAAACAAACCCCCAATGGGAAAATATGGTAATACATGAGAAATACTGCCATACAAGTGCCATGAGCCATGACAGTATAATTTCTGGGCATAAGATGCTAGAAAAAGATATAAAAAGGTGGATCTACTATTCTGTAGCTCAATAAATGTTGGGAGTGAATATTTATGCTCCCAAACACATTTCCAAGACAACCCGGGAAGGATTTCTAGAAATACCCAAAATACCAAAATTCCATAATGCAACCCTAGGGATGAATTGCAGTTGCAACAATGAATACTAGAAGGAGGTGGCTGAACTGATAAATAAATGAATAGAACTCCTCCAACAAAGTCTCCAAGTGTAAGGCTGATTCTAACACTGAAGATCTCACCCTCCAAAACAAACACTGAAACCTCCACTACAAATTCTCACTGAAATAATGCATTCAAGAGGAAATATGCATTGTAGATGATGGGAATAGGTTGGCCTAGTGCCAATATGTTAAATAAATCTCAAGAACCTCATTTTCTAGTCTCCCAATGAGAAGAATGCTCGCTCCCCTAAAAAACTAGCTCAGAAAGTGGGTTTCTCAACCCTCCACTGCAACACCCTGCAACACAACACAAATCTAAACAGAAACTGCACTGTAGCTGAAGATTGAAGCTTAGCCAAAATTCCATATGTGTGGAAATGATAGTGTAATGGTCTTCCAAGAGGCTACCTCAAGGGAAGAGGTGGGATACCCACTCGGGAACACCCTGTGCTAAACAACACTGCAAACACAACTAAACAGCTGAAGGATGCAAGAAGTCATATAGACCACACAATCAATAATCAATAACATAACCCACTATGGCTGCCTTTCCCTTGTTATAAAAAATTTGAGCCTTCTCACCTTGGGTCCCACTGATTAAGGTTTCCACTATCATGGAGTCTTCCTTCCATTCACACTGCGCTGTCTCTTATTGATGATCCACTCCCTTCATACCTCCACTGTTGACTTGGTCAAACTTGACCTTGTCCACATGAATTAGCCCATGTTCATACATGAGGGTGCTTTATCCATCTATGAATATGATCCCTTTTCACATTAAAAGGAATTTTATGCCCAATAAAGAGATTTATGGGCCTCCCTACCCATTTATTCATCTAACTAAATGCCAAGAGAAAAATTAATATTCGAGTTATTTATGTGATAATTTAGGAATATTACAGTCCTCCCCTCCCAAATGTTGCTTGTACTCAACAAAATGCAAGCATAGAATTGAAGAGTCTCCTCTCCTCTTCTTGTAGCATCCTCATATGATAAACTCCTCCAAGGAACAAGATGTTGTCTCATCTATAAATCTCCAAGTTTATCCTCCCAAGTATGCAAGTTATCTTTTGGTGACCATCCCAAATAGCTATAATCATGAAGAGGTAAAATACCCATGAAGAAAAAAATGTGTTGTCTAGAGGCCTTATTGAGGCATGGAATCTAAAATATATTGGGAACTATCATTCCCATGTGAAGCCTCCATCGCCAAGCTCTCATCCATACAAAATGAGGCACCGTCCAACATGGCAACTCATGAAAAATTCCCTCCACCTTAAGCTTTTGAAAAATAGGTGGGTTGCATAGATGAACATGATGGATCAAATTATCCATCCCACGCTGTATCTCTCTCCACTTATGATAAGGGTAGAGCTATTGCTGAATTTGGGTTGCAATGATGTTGCCTTCATGAAGCAAAAAGGCACTTGGATCTTCAAAGATACACTCTTTGGTTCTTACCCATACCACCCCATATAAAGTGAATATGACATTATCATCATATGGGATCCAAATGAGAGAGGTAATGAAGATTTTACATAGTGATGGAAGGTACCAATAGTCTCCCAAGTAGTAACAATACAGTTTTTCCAATGGCAGTTTCAGAACATGATGTGGCAAGTTGTCTTAAATCAATTTTTCTAGTTATGCATGTCATCTCATCTACTAGTAAATAGTAAATGATATTGTATATAAACAGAGCATACATGAAATAGTAAAACACTAGCCCAAAGCGATTCAAGAAATGGATATCTCCATCATAGATGTTGGTCCCAAAATGACCATGAAGCCAAAATTGAGGCTTTCCCTCTTGTGGAGCAATGCACTGTATAGAAAGGGAAAGAGAATGAAAATAATGTGTTAGATAATCAATAAGAGAAAAAAAAAAACTCTTACCATGTACTGAGAGTAAGCTGATAATCCGATCAATGAATGAGCCCTCCATAGTGGTATGACATACTCCTATGAAGAGGAATGAACTATGTGTTGCATGAATATCTTTCTTCTTATGCTTGGAAATCCAAGTCAAGAAGATCATATCTTGGTAATAGATGTCTCCATTCACTACTCCATCACTCTCCTATTCTACTTGTCCATCAAGTGCATCACATGTGAAGTGATCCTGGGAACACTCCATCAACAAACCCAAGCCCCCAAGTGACAGTGTTGTTAGCCTTTGTAATAAGGCTCTTGTCATGATAGCTCCATTCTTTGACATGTCCAATTTCAAAGTCATCTACCATAATGCTGCTATATATGGGAGATTCCTTCCAAAGTGGAAGTACCTCCTGATCCTCCAAGGCTAAGGAGTAGCCCCTTTGCACCCTGATAATGACATCACCTACTCCTGCAACATCATGCAAAGTATGTGAGAAAATCAACCCATACTCTCCCAGGAGCTTCCAAAGCAACAATAACTCTTGTTCCCTCCCCACACCATCATCATATAAACTATGGAGCAACAACATCATAGTTGACATGAAAGATATCATATCACCCTAATATAGCCAAAATCCTTGCTACCATATGATGCAAGTGCCATGCCAAGTTCCATCCACCAACACACCCTTTGAAGAAGGATATGTCACATGATGACCAAACTCTTTCAAGAGTAGCCAACGCAGCCATGCCTCCTGCTACCCTGTGTCATAGATATGCAAGTGGCTCACCAACCCCTTGCTTACCATCCACAGCCATTCATCCAAATTTGGGTGTCTCCTACCATGCTCCACTTTGGTACTCCTCCGATGGAGAATACCATCCTCCAAATCAAATTTCTATCTTTTCATTTCATGGGATGTTGAAATGAAATCTCCTGGAGATATCCATATGAAGACCACTCATCAATGACCAAGTTGAATCCATAAGGATCCAAGTATGCTAAAGGCAAAGCCATCTCATTAAGCTGGGTAGTGCTCAACAAGAAGGATCCATCATAGTAATGGGAGATAATATGTATCTCATCAACCATCTGCCTATCATCAGCTACACATGTGGAATGGTCATTGGAATGCTCCAATAATGGATGGGCCCCCAACTTATTACTGCTACTCAAGGAAAGCGCTGTTGATCTCCATGATGGTGCATCTGTTGTCTCAAGATCGTGTTTGATGCTGAACACATAGTTCTGCATTGCATTTCCAAGGACAATGTTCATCCTATCCTCAAAAACTCTTAACTCCCACCCCAAGAGTTGTGTGCAGCTCAACAATGAATAACCAGGATGACTTTTTATCTCTTCCTTGATTCTATCAAGGCTCCTGAGCACAATGATAGTGTGTTGCTCCAAATTAGTAGTGTATCTTGACCCTAGGTCATGTAATGGCATCTTCCCACAATCCTCCATAAGATGTGCTGAAATAATATAAAGTGGAAATATTTGCATACCTTGGTTTTGCTTCGAAATATCTTTTATTGCTACAAGGGTTCCTTCCTCTAGTGTGATGACTTCCCCAAATACTGATGATGATGGATGTCCTTCTATGGCTGCACCAACGCTGGTACAAGTCTCCTCCTCCTCATGCATCTCTAGAATAGTGCATGGGAATCTAAATGGAAAAAGATCAAGACCGCTTTGCAAAGGTGTAAGTGTTATTTCCCTTGGTGCAAGTGCTACTGCAGTAATTGGTGGTGAAGGCCTCTTCTCCTCTGAATTCTTCTTGTCAAATTTCTTGATCAACCTTTGAGTAAAATTTGGATATGCAGTCACTCTTGCATGACTCAAATGGCTGAACCACCAAATGTTTGCTTCACCCTCAAGGTGCAACGCTGAATTCTCAAAAAATTCTTTCTCTACTACTAGATGTTGCAGGAAAAATGCAGCCACCTTCATTCCCTAAGATTTTTCTATGCATGTGGGTGACCCATCAAATGTAGACAATAAAAATATATTGCTGCAAGGTCTCCTTTCTTCTTGGAGCTAAATGAATTGTGGGAGAGTTAGATTCTCCTTGAAAGCTCTAGGTTGAGACTTATATTATGCAAGATACTCACTTAGAATTTCATGATCCAAGTGTCCTCCATATCCATGCATTTTTTCTTCTTCCTCAAAAGAAAAGGGCATAGAGTATTGCTTTGGAGCTCTATGCAACATCGGTTCTTTCTTCCGATGATAGGAAGTACATGGACCTTCCTCTTCTTGAAACCCTTTAGAGGTCTCATTGCATCTCTCCTCTTTCATCTGCTTGTCCTCCTTGGAGAAGTTCTTCATAGATCTGAAAAGTGATGAGACAAATCTCATTCCTTCCATCATTTTAGATCTCATTTTATTCTCTTCTTATTCTTATAGCATATTCACCGAAACTCACAGGTTGAGCCAAGATTATGCTCTGATGCCATTGTAGTATTCCCAAATGGGGAAGCAAAAATATTTGAAAACAATAATGGAAAGTAGGAGTGAATTCATCAATACACCATTATATGAGACAAATGTACAACCATCTTATTAAACATATTAGAAAATACTGGGTACAAGATCTTGAGGATCAAGTCACTCAAGCAATAGAAAACAAGCCCCCAATGGAAAAATAAGGTAATACATGAGAAACACTACCATACAGGTGCCATGATCCATAACAGTGTAGTTTTCAGGCATAAAATACTACAAAAAGATATAAAAAGGTGGGTCTACTGCTCTATATCTTAAACAATGTTGGGAGTGAAGATCTAGGCTCCCAAACACATTTCCAAGACAGCACGGGAAGGGTTTCCAGAAATATCCAAAATACCAAAATGTCAGAATGCAACCCTAGGGTTGAATTGCAGCTACAAAACTGAACACAGAAAGGAGGTGGCTGAACTAATAAAGAAATGAATAGAACTCCTCCAAAAAAGTCTCCGAGTGCAAGGCAAGTCCTAACAATGAATATCTCACCCTCCAAAACAAGAATTGAAACCTCCACTGCAAATTCTCACTAAAATAACGCAATTAAAGAGGGAATCTGCAATGGGAATAGGTTGGCCTGGTGCCAAGATGTGAAATAAATCTCAAGAAACTCCTTTTTTGGTCTGCCAATGAAAATAATGTTCCCTCCCCTAAAACACTAGCTCCGAAAGTGGGTTTCTCAACCCTCCATTGCAACACCTTGTAAGGAAACACAAATATGAATAGAAAATACGTTGTAGCTGAAGAATGAAGCTTGGATATAATTCCAGATGTGTAAATGATAGTATAATTCTCTTCCAAGAGGCTACCTCAAGGGAAGAGGTGGGATCCCTGCTTGGGAACACCTTGTGCTAAACAACACTGCAAGCTCAACTAAACAACTGAAGGATGCAAGAAGTCATACAGAGTAAAAAATCAATAATCAATAACATAAACCACTATGGCTGCCTTGCCCTCTTTATAAAAAATGTGAGCCTTCTCACCTTGGGTCCCACTCATTAGGGTTTCCACTATCATGGAGTCTTCCTTCCATTCACACTACACTGTCTCTTATTGATGATCCACTCCCTCCATACCAGCGCTATTGACTTGGTCAAACTTGACCTTGTCCACATGCATTAGCCCCTATTCATACATGAGGGTGATTTATATAGCTATGAATATGATCCCTCTTTACATTAAGATGGATTTTATGCTTACTAAAGAGATTTATGGGCCTCCCTACCCTTTTATTCATCTAACTAAATGGTAAGAGAAAACTTAATATTCCAGTTACCTTGGTGCTAATTTAGGAATATTACACCCATTTGCAATTGTTTAGTCACTCTGCATTTCTAGCACAGTCAGCATATTGAACATCCAATTAGAATAATTGAACCATTGAGTTTGTTTCTATTGTTCATGTATGATTCGGCTATTTGATTATTCATCTTGACAATTAAAAAAAGACTTCAATTAATCAACAGGAAAAAAAATTGATGGATCTACCCCATACCCTTACAGAAAGAAATAATGTGATACATATCTACCTAATATGTTATCAATCCAATAGGTTGTTTTGCATGTTGTGTGACAGGCTCTCAATTCCTCTACACCAGCAAGATATTCTTCATATCTATTCCTTCATCCGTGAGATTTCATTGGATCTCTTCATTGGCGACCTTTCACTGGATTTATTACTTCATTGAGTGATCAAACATTGGTTCGAATCTATTTCAGATCTCCTCAGTGCACTTACTGACCCAATTTCCACGGCGATCATGCTGGAGATGAAACTCAGTAAGTCTTTGTCAGATCGGTGCCTCTGTTTGGCTATATTCCGCGACGATGGTGCAACTATTGCTGTAGGAACCATGACGATCGATGTGATTGTTCCTCCCAAACCCACATTGATTTGCTTAATGCCCGAAACAAAAAATTCACTCAGTCATCAGGGGCTTCTCCTCTGCCACATGGATACTCATAGGTATCAAAAAACTTCGGCTATGATTCGACCTTGGAGCTCTAATACCATGATAAAATGTGATGATTGAATTAATAAATGAAAACTCAATGGTCAACTCTACGATAGAGAGTCTAAACCAAGAGAATTTGTCTCTGTAGAAAACTCTACATTCTCAATACAACTCAATCACTATATAACATACATGGTTATAGGGAAGTTAGAACCATACCCTAAGAAATAGAAACTAATTCCTATCCTAAGGTTTTGTGAACCAACTATTATTAATTAAGGGTTCTCCATTATCTTTCAACACCACCCTGACTGTTTTCCAAGAAATCCTCCATTGAGTGAATTATAGCAGCTTAAGATTGTTTAAATTTTCTGCATCATTGTTCATTAAAATGGGTTCACATTATGCTTCGAAATTTTCATTTTTATTTTTATTTTAAGCATTTTTTGGAGTTGTCACGGTTTCACCGAAGCTCTATTCTCAAACTCAAGGCCCCACTTATTTCTTCCAGAAATGTTATAGGTAAAAACTTTAGACGCTTCTTCAAGCCTTAGCCTTTTTTGTTGATTTCTATCAGTTCCCATTACACTGCAAGGTTAAGATTTATTTGACATTATTTGAATCAATTTTCATTATGCCGTGATTCAAATATATTTTTACGCACTCATTAGAGTGATAGGCTCACAATGAAGCTCTATTCCCAACCTTCGCAACTATTTCATTTTTCACACCCTACCTTGCAACTCTTGACTTATTTCACACCCGGCTCTCTGATTCTTGATAACCATCTTACCTCGTGTATGTTCTAGGTTAGATTTGGGAAACACCTCCAACAAATTTCTATGCCTTTTTCATCGTAACTTCCACCTAACTGAATGGATTCAATTCTAACTTCAAGTAAAATATTATTTCCATCAATTTGCCTGCCAAACATCACTTTCTTTTACTCCTCTTTTGTTATTTTTTTAGATAAATAACAAATTTTAGTGGCTTATATTTTAATTAAATCCACCTCGACCTCCAATCATCCGAACTCACCTCCATTTTCAAACAAAAATAGTTCAAACTCCTGCTTAATTTTATGAAAAATTAATATGTATCATGAAAATATGATGTTGTTAGTCCGAGGGGTCTTCTTCGCATCCTCTTTACACTTGTTCTCTAAAAATTCTTTGTGATTACAAAGAAAGAACTTCAATTTTTTTATGACACTCGTAATACAAGGTAGATATGCAATCTACTAAATAATTTTGTTATTGAATTCCTTTCTTTGTTTAACAATTTTTGTTTTGTTTTTTAATTGTAGTTTTAGGACATAAGATGAGAAAAAACTATATCTACAACATGAAAGCAACATGTTCGAAATATTAAGGAATGAATAAAGTGATTACAAATTTTGATAATTAACTAATTGTCAAATTATTAGAGAAAAAATACGGATCTAGTTGAAGAATAATTCCACAAACTTGTGAGAATTGAAAAGGAAAAAAATGGAATTGAGAATGAATTTGGTTCTTCAATATTAATTTTAGAATCAATATATAAAGCAACTAATTTAAGCTTAGTTCTACATGCAATAACTATGGATAATTAAAGCTAACTGAAGCGGAGCGTGCTTTATGTTATGTTAATGTGCGCATGCACCACATGCAAGCACTAGAGTTAACTAACTAAAGCCAAGTTCACACCACATGTAAGCACTCAAGTTAAATAGATAAAGACAAGTGCATATCACATGTAATAACTAGAGTTGAACTAAAGCTAATTACGGCTAACTATGTGCATGTACAAAAACACCCCCCCCCTTAAGCATAACTTAGGTGAGTGTGACGCAAAATGAATGAGTCCCATAAACAAGGCCATTTTAGGTATCCATATACAATGCATGAAAAGAGGAAAGAGGGAAAATCCAGTGGCAAGAAACCCACACCGCCCCCCCAAAAAAAAAAATATAATGCAAAAAGTAGAGAAAATACAACTTTTAGGAAATGGTGTCGTTCACCCCAAGACGATCTCGCAAGAATCAAAAAGTCTTCTCAGTGAAAGTCTTAGTGAATATATCAACAATCTATTCAGAATTCAGACTGTACTAAAGATTGATGATCCCATCATGGATCCGGAGGAATAAGCTTCATTTTAGGAAGTAGAGGTATCAACTCCCATGTTTGTATCAAGGACTAAATTCCTTATACATGATTGCATGCCAATATGGATTCCTTGCAACTTCCTCATGCAATTGAATATCATATCCATTTACCCTATATGCATGCACAAGAATGGTTGACTCTAGGAATGCATGCATGTGCATGTGTGGCTTGAGAGATGCCTTTTTGGATGCATGCATGAGCATACATGGTGTTATAAATTACTCCTTAGATGCATGCATGGACATGCATGGCTCTGCAAATGAGAGTGCATGTGGGGCATCATTAAATTAATACATTGTAATATCTGCATCATCAACATCATCAACAGTAGAGGAATGAAAGTCCTCTTCTATGTTTTTGAAATTAGTGTCTTCATCACTAGCAGAGGAAGATATTTCCTCATGTGAAATGTCTTCATTATTGTAAAATATAGGATTCTCATCTACAACATGCTCATTAATAATAGAAGAAGCAAAGTCTTCTTGTTCAACATTGTCTTGAGAATATTTCTCTACATTATTGGAGTCTTCATAGCTTTCATTATTGCTATAATAGCTCGATCTCTTTGCGTCCAAATGGTCTTCTTCTAGATCATTTTCATAACCATATAATCCTTTCAATGTAGTCCAGAGTTCATGTGGTGATTATATATTTTTTATCTCATCAAGAATATCACAAGACACAGATAAACATAATCTTCCATAAGCCATGTCAGATCTGTTAAGCCAATCTGACTTCTCATCCTGTGATGTTGAATCTGTCTCAATTCCCATGACTATTTGGTACAAGCCTTTGCTCCTAAGATGAAGAAAAATCATTGGCTTCCATTAATAGTAATTGTATGGAATTAGAATAGTGGAAGTTGGGAATTCCATTCTTTCACTTTGTGGTTGAAGCAACGACTACGATAATTCTTTAATATTTTGATCCGAAAATCCAATCTCCCAATAATTTCCAATTATTTAATCTTCAAACCTGCAAAATATTGTTCACGAAACTTATCCAAGTCCCTTTAGCTTTGATACCATGTAAATTTATTAGAGAGAAAATATGGATTTAGCTGAAGAATAATTGCAAAAACTTGCAAGAATTGAAAAAGAAAAATTGGAATTGAGAATGAATTTGATTCATCTATATTAATTTTAGAATTAATATATAAAGCAACTAAGTTAATATTAGTTCTACATCCAATAACTATGGATAATTAAAGCTAACTGAAGCTAAGTGTGCTTTATGCCATGGTAATGTGCACATGCACTACATGAAAGCACTATAATTAACTAACTAAATCCAAGTGCACACCACATGTAAGCACTCGAGTTAACTAGCTAAAGACAAGTAAAGACAAGTGCATATCGTATGAAATAACTAGATTTAAAATAAAGCTAATTAAGACTAACAATTTAAAATAAAGCTAATTAAGACTAACAATGTGCATGTACACCAACACTAATGCCAACAAATTATTTCGATCAAGAAAGAAATAAATATTTTTTTGCTCAATGTTTATTGTTTCAAAATAATTCACAAAAAAATCAATTTGGAAATGCATAAAACATGCAGGTATTTTCTCTGTTACTCACTACAATAAGGACCTCCAAGATCCTACCTCCAAGATCCTATGATTTGAAAGGAATGCAAGAGAAAAAAAAATCGTTCTAAGCTGATGTGACCAACATACCCAAACAATTCAGAAAAAATGTAGTAAAACATATGCAGACTGAGCTCATCAAAACCATAGATATCCTATTTAGAATACCATCATACTCAGAGAGATTCAATACCCCGTTACAACCATGTTTCAGGCAGCAAAAATTATCGCACACCCTTGCCTTTTCCATTACCTCAACTGCCACGTTATGATTGATGAGAAGCATCAACTAACCTCCACTGCCACATTTTCATGCCTCCTTGAACTCCTTGTAATATAGTCATCATTATTAAATTAATAGACACAAAAAAATTTGTAAAGTGTCTATCCTGGTCCTTCATAAATAAATTAAATTAAATTCCGCAAGTCCCAGCGACCCGAAATTGAAATATATACGGGTAACAATGAATTATGAATGTGAAAATCCACATTGAGAATATGTTTTAAAAATTAGAAATCATTTATAATGGTTTAAATATATAAAAAATCATACTCCTTATCGTTCCACAATTTCAACCACAAATTAAAATAATGCCCCAAACTCTATACATTGTTGATGAGGTGTTATAACTTGTCAATAATAATGAAATTTGTTTTTAAACAAAGTTGTTAGGAGGATTCTCTTACAAACCTCATAGAGGATTATACATGGAGGAACAAAAATTGAGTTTTTTATTATTGAGGTTTAGAAATATTAAACATTAAATTAGTTAAAGATATAGAGAAAAACATTAATCATCACCCCTGTGAGCATCACCTGATGCAATGAGTACTAAGTGGACTATTCAAAAATCATGAGAAATTAGTCAGTTACGACTACCTCTCATGGAAATGGTCATAGATGAATGACTAAATTAACGCAGTTGAATCGCAAAAATGATATCTAATCATCAATTTATTAAAACAAATAAAATTTGATTATGCACAATATATTCTATTAGTAAAATGGATTACATATATATAGATGAAGTATAGTCTCAAGATAGGGAAACTATCTTGGATGCACAATAAGGTGGTTGAGAGAATATCTCAACCACACACCAAACTAGGAATCTATAGTTTTAGCTAGCTCCTATGATATACGAACAAACTCCTTACACAGAGATTCACAACCACAAACAAGTAGGAATTACATATTCCAACGCAGCCCCTTATGAATACATGTCTCGATATCAATTCAAAAAATATAGTTGTGGTCAAACATAACAAAAGGATATGTCTACGTCCATATAAAGGAGCAACCATCCACCGGACTGCATGGGTGCCAACCGCTACAACCGCTAGTATCATAGGATGTCCTTCACATACTTGTTTCCTGTCAACCATTATCACTGCAAACATGTACTTGTATCTGCAAATCCTCCTCAAATAATTGTTGACTGATTTGTGCTCAGTAAACTGAGACCTATGAGAAACTAAGTTTCTCCTGTGAGTAAGGTGTTTTTGCAGACCACCTACTCTGCTATGAGAACGAAGGCTCCTGTGTGCACTCGGACATTGTAGTCATGAAGGTTGAAGGATTTGTAGCCACTAGGGCTTGCATGTGGTTTCTGTCTCACCAAAAACCATCACTTCAAAGTGAGAAATTTGTTTCCAGCTGACCACAAACCTGTAATTACAAAGTGGAAATGAAAAATTGGTTTTTAGATAACCGCGAACTTCACGACGATACATATGCCGTTACAAGGCTAAAATTACACACTCCAACCCTTGGAGTTACCTGGTACATACTTTACAAATATCAATATAAAAAACCATCCTAGACTTGCTTACTATTCAACTGTGTGACTCATAATCAAAATTCTATTCCACAAACTCACAAAAAAATCACAGAAACTTGATTGTCCATCATCCTTTAATTTTTAGTGTCATTGTTGCGTCGTTGCACAAAATCAATATTTTCTCCACTTCAACCTTACTATCCACCACAGAGCATCTTTGCATTGTCTTTCTTTTTCTCATCTAATTACTGTATTGGGTTCACCTGTGTGATTTGTTAGAGTAGCTAATTTTAACAAAACCACTCCATTGAGTTAGCTAGGCTCAATGCTTCCATACATTCTAAATTCCAAGGACTCAATAAATTTAATCCACATATTGTCATAGCTCCAATAAGTTGGCCATACCTATTAAGATATCTCATAAATATGAACCAAATCACCTCTTTCAACACACCTTCAATGGTGATACACTACAATCCATTGTGCAACACTGATAAACTATGCTCCTCTGTAATTGCACCACATCTAGTCAACGTCTCTCCAATCGTTGCTCAAACATGGCTCACCAAAACGATTCTCTATCAAATTCGTTGCACCACACCGCCTGTAGAAATTTGCAACGCCTTTTCTCAATCCACCGGAAGTTGTCCGTCAACTATTTAGATCCATGTGGCAGAGCCACTATATCAGCTATGCGATCTCAGCGATGTAGCAACACATGTTGGAAGCCTCTAATTCAAGCCTCAAATTAAAATTGGCCTCGATCGAATTATCGAGCTACAAATAGGCCCTTCTCTCAGGCTCTGAGAAGAAATTGGCCTTCCTGGATCTCTCTTATTCTCCATTTGTGGCTGGAAAAGACAATCTAAGATTTACTTCCACCAGAGTCTTGAACTCATCCCACTCTATTAAAATGTACACTCCATGAGCATCTTTGGTTGCTTCATAAGCATCCCAAACCATGCTAACTTGTTTCCTAAAAGAAGGGCTCATAGGTTGCAAATGAGGAGGATGGTCCCAATAAAATTTGTTCATGGAGTGGTCCCTCAAAATTTTATCCTCTGTTACTTGTAGGTGATAATTTTTGATATTTGCTTTGTCTCCAAGAAGCCCTTTCCATACATCAATGGCTTGAGTTTCTCGACTATCACCAGTATCCTTCTTTGGTGGATAGGCTGAGGATTCAAACACAAAATAACACAAGTATTTCACACATGAAACACATGAGCTACGACTCTTGTAGTAATCAACAAACTTCAATCTCACTCAATCACAATCAATACAATGAACCCGGTGAAGGGTATTTAACCTAAATTGATATGCACACACTCACATAACTCAACTTGACCATCACTCACTTAACTCACTCTCTAACTCACTCAAAAAATTTAGCTATCACATAACTCAACTAACTCAACGCTTAATTAACTGATTATCTAACTCTGCATGCGGGAGGTAATTACATATTTTAACACTCACCCTTAATTATGACCGCTAAACTAAAACATAACTCATGAAAAATGAAACATGCCTGCTGGTCTTTGTATCAGTTAGGCTTACAACACCCAAGTTAATTTTGTGAAACTCAAACAAATCTACTCCTAATGGATTTGTAAAGATATTAGCCAATTGATCACTACATTTACAAGGCTTCAAGTGAAATTCTCCATTGCTCACAAATTCTCTAATAAAATGATATCTAGTATCAATATTCTTTCTCTTTTCATGAAACACACTACTCTTGGATCGTGGAATTGTTGATGTGTCGTCACAGTATATCACTGTTGATCCTTGTTTTTTTGCATGAGTCCATCCAATACTCTTCTTAACCATACTTCTTGACATGTTGTTGAAGTTGCTACTACATATTTTTCTTCTGCTGATGATAGTGTCACAATGGGCTGCTTCTTAGATGCCCATGCTATCACACCTAAACCAAGATGAAACACATAACCGGATGTGCTCCTCCGATCATCAAAAATTCCTACAAAATCACTATCTATGTATGGTATCAGAGCTGAGGAAGGATCAGAAGATCCGTGGGTGAGAAAATCCAGAGAAGAAGGCCAAGAGAAGAAGGCCGTCAATTTTTATTTTTAATTTTTTTTACACGCAGAGGTCTGCACGTTTGTAGTGAATAAAATGCGGAGGTCCGCAACTTCTCCTTGGAAAAAGTACGATAGTTTCATGAAACTTAAGATTTGCAAAAAATAGGGGTTTAATCTATGGTATATTCGTGTCTGAGGGTGTGGAATAAAAATTTATATTTAAAGGCTGACTTCTGTGAGGCGGACAACTGTGAGCAATTTTACACAGAAAGCTATGTTCGAAAAAGTCAATAAGTTTGGAAAGAATTCATATGAACCATTTTACAAAAAGCTTGATTTTTTTAGAGCTTGTGGAGTTTGTTTAAAAGATTTTTTAAAGGACTCATTACAAAAGGGATTTGACATTTTTAAGGACTACGTATTTTAAAAAAAAAAAAGGAGTATTAACCTTTTAAAAGGATTTCAAAGGTGTGTTAAAAAGGGTCTTTAAAAAAAAAGATTATTTTAAAGGTTTTTGAAAAGAGCTTTATCAAGCGATATTCTTTAACATAAAGTGTCTAAAGAGGGTTCTTATCAAAATTATTTTTCTATATATAATTTTTTTTTAACAAATAATTTATTAGATATAAAAAAAAAAAAATGTTTTTTTAATGAGCTTTGCAAAGCTTTCATAAAAATAATAAAAAAAAGAAATTTAGGGTTTTTATCAGAGAATTTTTTTTTTAAGCAAGATGGCCACATAAAATTTTCAGCCACAACTTCCTTATTTCACTGGGAAATATTATGATGTGCTGACTATTAAAATGGCGATCATGCTAAAATTGCATGATGTATGGGATCATGTCAAGTTCGGGTTTGCAGAACCTCAGAATGACGCAGAAGAATGAGCCCTCAGTAATGCAGACATGGAGCAATGGAAGAAATACAAGAGGAATAATGCACAAGAGTTGCTTCTTACCCTGTAGGGAGTGGACCGAGCAATGTTCCATAAGATAATGATAACTTCTTCAACAAAGGAAGCATGGGAAATTTTGGCGATAAGCTATCAAGGTATGGCCAAAGTCAATAGTGTTAAATTGCAGAATACTAGGAGAGATTTTGAAAGTCTGCAGATGAAGGAGACAGAGGACATCAATTCTTTAATGAATCAATTCATGTCTGTAGTAAATCAATTAAAAATCTATGGTGAAGATATTAAAGATCAAACAGTGATTGAGAAGGTTCTTAGATATTTTTCTACCAAGTTTGATGTTGCAGTAGCAGCCATAAAAGAAGCGAAGGATTTGGAAAAAATGAAAATTGATGAGTTGATGGGATCACTTCAATTGCATTAGGTAAGTATAGATTGAAATAATGATTCCACTTTAGAAACTACCTTCAAAAATCAAGTTTATATTTCAAGAGGTCGAGGCAGAGGACGAGGCGACAACTATGGTGGTCAGAGAGATGGCCGACAAGAGCATGAGCATCAAAGTGGAAGCAACAATAGTATAAGCTTTCAGAATAATAAAAGGTTTGGAAAATCAAAGGTGAAATGTTATTATTGCAATAAATTTGGTCATTATGCTCGTGATTTCAGGAAGAAGATAGTTTGTCAAGGAAATCAGAGAGTTAATGTTTGTACAGAGAATACTACCTCCATGTTCCTAGAATGCAATGGCATGCATGAACCATCTGATAAGGTCTGGCTATTAGACAGTGGTTGCAATAACCACATGACAGGAAAAAAGAATTGGGTTGCAAATTTGGATGAATCTGTGCAGACAAAGGTAAAGTTGGGGACTGACAAGACTGTGGATGTAGATGGCAAAGTAGTGGTCAACATTGTGACCAAGCAGGGGGAGCCAAATACCATATCAGAGGTATATTATGTCCTTAGACTCAAACAAAATTTGATAAGTGTTGGTCAATTGACGCAGAAAGGATACAAATTTATCTTTTAGGGGCAACAATGTCTTATTTATGACAAATCCCCAAGCAAGCAGTTGATAGCAAAGGTGCAAATGACGAGGAATATATTCTTTCCTCTAATTATGAACTACAATGATCAGGTTAGTTCTTATACAACTTCATGTTCGAATGATTACTGGTTATGGCACTTTCTGTTTGGACACTTGCATTTTTCTGGTTTAAGATTGTTGCAGTAGAAACAGATGGTCATAGGTTTACCTCCCAACAAATAAATTGCTAGCATTGGTGAGTGTTTCATCTTGGCAAAGAAACACCGTGAAAGTTTTCCAAAAGGAGTTTCTTACAGAGCAAAGAAACCACTTGAGTTGGTGCATACCAACTTGTGTGGAACTATGAGGACACAATCGATTGGTGGAAGTTGTTACTTCATCACCTTTATTGATGAGTATAACAAGAAGCCTTGGGTTTACTTCTTGAAGCAAAAGTATGAAGCTTTTGCAAAGTTCAAAGAGTTCAAAGCCTTAGTAGAGAACCAAAGTGATCGACAGATCAAGGTATTGAGATCAGATCATGGTGGAGAATATGATTCGAAATCATTCCATGAGTACTAAAAACAACATGGAATCAGAAGACAATTTACAGCCAGATACACACCTCAGCAGAATGGTGTAATAGAGATAAAAAATAGAACAATCATGAACATGACAAGGAGCATGTTGAAATCAAGAAACTTGTCTAGTGAGTATTGGGCAGAAGTAGTTGCACGTGATGTTTATGTGAAAAATAGATCTCCTACAAAGAGTGTGATGAAAAGAGTTCCAGAGGAAGCATGTTCAGGTATTTCATGCAGTGTATCTCATTTATAGTTTTTGGATGTGTAGCCTATGCACATGTGCCTAAAAAAAATAAGAGGACAATTAGATGATCAAAATGAAAAATGCATATTTACTGGTTATAGTGAGCAGTCAAAAGCTTACAAATTGTATAACCCTGTCACCAAGAAGGCAATATTTAGCATAGATGTTGTGTTCAAAGAACAAGAGTCATGGAATGGGATTATAGACAAACCAACCAATGCACAAGTACCATTGATGGAAGATGATGATGTAGCAGAAAAGGAGCAACAAACATCAAGAGAGGAGACACAAAAAAGAGTCACACCAGCAAGGAATCCAAGATTTTTAGAGTAGCATGGATATTCAAGTAGATCAACAGACTAGAAATCTCCAAGCATCCGATCAGGTAATGAATCAAGAAATGGTAAGAAAGAGATGAGAAGTTTGAAATATATTTATGATTATTTGGATGTTAGTTCAAATTCTGCATTGTTGGCATTCCAACCTTCTTCATTTGAAGAAGCAACCAGAGATGAAAATTTGGTGCAAGCCATGGATGAAGAGATGGATTCTATTGAAAAGAATGATACATGGGATTTGGTAAATTTAACAAATGATAAAAACCTCATTGGTGTGAACTGAGTGTACAAGACAAAGGTGAATGAGAAAGATGATTTTGACAGATTTAAAGCAAGACTTGTAGCAAAAGGATTCTCGCAGCAAGTAGTAATAGAATTTGGGGAATAATTTTCTCCAGTAGCCATATTGGATATTGTAAGAGAAGTTCTAGCGACAAAAACTCAGAAAAAGTGGTAATTATATCATATGGATGTCAAATCAGCCTTCTTGAATGGAATTCTAGAAGAATAAATTTATGTGCAACAACATCGAGGATATAAAGTTGAAGGTAAAGAAGATAAAGTTTACAGATTGAAGAAAGTGATCCATGGACTGAAGCAAGCACCTAGAGCATGGTATAACAGAATTGATAGCTACATGATCAATAATGGACTTTGTAGAAGAAACATTGAGCCTACCTTATACACCAAGGTAAATGAGCATGGATAGATTTTGATTGTTTGCCTATATGTTCATGACATGATTTTTACAAGTGATATTGAGCTAGATGAATTTAAAGAAGCCATGATGAAAGAACTTGAGATGATAGACCTTGGTCTCATGAAATATTTTCTTGGCATTGAAGTTGAGAAATCTCAAAAAGGAATTTTTATTTGCCAAAATGAGTATGCTAGATATTTTTTGAAAAGATTCAGGATGGATAATTGCAAACCTCTACCTACACTAGTTGCAACAGGTACAAAGTTAAGTAAGGATGATGAAGGAGCAAATGTCAATCCGACTCTATTCAAAATATTGGTTGGCAACCTCGTGTATATCACAACTACAAGAATAGATATTATGGAAGGAGTGAGTTTGATTTCTAGTTTTATGGAGACTCCAAAAGAAAGACATTGGAGTGTTAGAAAAATAATTCCGAGATACATATCAGAAACTAGAGATTATGGCATAATGTATGCTAGTGCAGAAAAGAAAGAATTGATTGGATACATAGATAGTGATTTTGCAAGAAGTTTGGATGATTGGAAGAGAAAATCCGGTTATGTATTTCATCTTGGTTCAGGTGTGATAGCATGTGCATCTAAGAAGTAGCCCATTGTGACACTATCATCAGCAGAAGTAGAATATGTAGCAGCAACTTCAACGGCATGTCAAGCACTATAGTTAACAAGAGTATTGGATGGACTCAAGCAGAAACAACAAGGATCAACAACGATATATTGTGACAACACATCAATGATTACACTATCCAACAATATTGTGTTTCATAAAAAAAGAAATAATATTGATACTAGATATCACTTTATTAGAGAACTTGTGAGAAATGGATAAGTTCACTTGAAGCCTTGTAAATCGAGGGATTAATTGGCTGATATATTTACAAATCCATTAGGAGTATATTTGATAGGAAACAATGAGTTGTGGCTCTTCAATTAATCTTAGATCACTCTCAATCACAATGAATACAATGAACCCGATGAAGGGTATTTAACCTAATTGACATGCACACACTCTCACATAAATAAACTTGATCAACTCTCAATTAACTCACTCTCTAACTCACTCACTAAATATATCTATCACTCAACTCAACTAACTCACTTAACTGATTGTCTAACAATGCATGTAGGAGGTAATTACATATTTTAACGCTCCTCCTTAATTCCAACCACTAAATTAAAACATAACTCATGACAACTCAAACATGCCTGCTAGTCTATGTCTCATCTAGGCTTAAAACACCAAAGTTTATTTTGTGAAACTTAAACAAATTTAATGCTAATGGATTTGTAAATATATCAGCCAATTAATCACTCAATTTACAAGGCTTCAAGTGAACTTATCCATTGCTCACAAGTTCTCTAATAAAGTGATATCTAGTATCAACATTATTTCTTTTTTGATGAAACACACTATTATTGGATAGTGTAATCATTGATGTGTTGTCACAATATATCGTTGTTGATCCTTGTTGTTTCTGCTTGAGTCCATCCAATACTCTTGTTAACTATAGTGCTTGACATGCCATTGAAGTTGCTGCTACATATTCTGCTTCTGCTGATGATAGTGTCACAATCGGATTCTTCTTAGATGCCCATGCTATCACTCTTAAACCAAGATGAAACACATAATCGGATGTACTCTTCTAATCATTCAAATTTTCTGAAAAATAACTATCTGTGTATCCAATAAATTATTTCTTTTATGTACTTGAATACATTATGTCATAATCTCTTGTTCCTGCTATGTATCTCAAAATTATTTTTCTAACACTCTAATGTGTGTATTTTGGAGTCTCCATAAATATGGAAATCAAACCTACTCCCTTCATAATATCTGGTCTTGTAGCTGTGAGATACATGAGGCTTCCAACCAATATTTTGAATAGAGGTGGATTGACATCTGCTCCTTCATCATCCTTACTTAACTTTGTACCTATTGCAACTAGTGTACGTACAAGTTTACAATTATCGATCCTAAATATTTTCAACAAATCTCTAGCATACTTATTTTGGCAAATAAAAATTACTTTTTGAGATTTCTCAACTTCAATGCCAAGAAAATATTTCATGAGACCAAGATCTGTCATCTCAAATTATTTCATCATGGCTACTTTAAATTCATCTAGTTCAAGATCACCTGTAAAAATCGTGTCATCAACATATAAGAAAACAATCAAAAGTTGTCCATGCTCATTTACCTTTTTGTATAAGGAAGGCTCAATGCTGCTTCTGTGAAATTCATTATTGATCATGTACTTGTTAATTATGCTATACCATGCTCTAGGTGCTTGCTTCAGTCCATAGAGCACTTTCTTCAATCTGTAAAATTTATCTTCTTTACCTTCAAATTCTAATCTCGGAGGCTGCTGTACATAAATTTATTCTTCTAGAATTTCATTGAAGAAGGCTGATTTGGCATCCTTCTGATATACTTTCCACTTGTTCTGAGTTGTTGTCGCTAGAACTTCTCTTACAGTATCCAATCTGGCTACCGGAGAAAATGTTTCCCCAAAGTCTATTCTCGGTTGCTACAAGAATAATTTTTCTACAAGTATTTCTTTAAATATGTCAATCTCACCTTTCTCATTCACCATTTTCTTGCATGCCCACTTCACACCAATGTGATTTTTATCGTTTGGTAAATCAACGAAATCCCATGTATCATTCTTTTTAATTTAATTCAGCTCTTCATCCATGGCTTGCACCCAATTTTCATCTCTGATTGCTTCTTCAAAAGAAGAAGGTTGGAATGCCAACAATGAAAAATTTGAACATTCAAATAATAATATATATCTTTCAGACTTCTCATATTTTTCTTACCATTGCTTGATTCATTACCTGATTGGTTGCTTGGAGAATTATGTTCTGTTGATAAGCTTGACGATCCATGCTGCTCTAAAAATCTTGGAGTCCTTGCTGGTGTGACTCTATTTGGTGTCTTCTCTCTTGGTTCTTGCTTCTCTTATTCTTCTACATCATCCTCTTCCATAAATGGTTCTTGTTCATCGGTTAGTGTGTCTACAGTCCCATTCCATCACTCTTGTTCTTTGAACACAACATCTCTGCTAATGATCGTCTTCTTGGTGACAAGGTTACACAATTTGTAAGAATTTTACTGCTCACTATAACGAGATAAATATACATTTTTCACTCTGATCATCTAATTTGCCTCTTATTTTCTTAGGCACATGTGCATAGACTACACATCCAAAAACTCTGAAATGAGATACACTACATGAAATAACTGACTATGCTTCTTCTGGAACTCTTTTCATCACACTCGTTGTAGGAGATCTATTTATCACATAAACAACACATGCAACGACTTCTGCCCAATACTCATTAGACAAGTTTATTGCTTTCAACATGCTCCTTGTCATGTTCATGATTGTTTTGTTTTTTCTCTCTGCTACACCATTCTGTTGTGGTGTGTATCTAGTTGTAAATTATTTTCTGATTCCATGTTGTTTGCAGTACTCATGGAATGCCTTCGAATCATATTCTGCACCACGATATAATCTCAATACCTTGACCTATCGATCACTTTGGTTCTCCACTAAGGTTTTCAAATCTTTGAACTTTGTAAAAGTTTTAGACTACTGCTTCAAAAAGTAAACCCAATTCTTTCTGCTATAGTCATTAGTAAAAGTGAGGAATTAACAGCTTCCACCAATCAATTGTGTCCTCATAGGTCCACACAAGTCCATTTCACTAACAAATGTAAATCAGGTTCAGAATATTCTTTTGAAAACAAGAGCCACGAAAAAAAATACTAGCATTCAAGAAATTCCGACCAATTCTCGAATCCTTACCAACAACATATGCAACTTCTATGACATCTGCCCTGTTTTCTTCACAAAGGGCTTCCTAAGATTCCTCGCCATGTTGGTTGTTGCGTTGTCGCATCGGTCACATTGGGATCTTACGCACTACTGTTTGTTGGGGTACCACCAGATCTACGCCCTCTCTTGAACATAGCAATCCTGATATCTCAGTAGTGACACCAAACAATGTGAAACACTCCAAATAGAATTCACTGCTCACCACGGGATCCGGCTTCCTAAGAGACATCACTAGCACAAGAAATCCACTATGCATGGAGGCAATCTATTGCACACTACAACGATGGTATCCACCAAGCTTCACGATGGGATCACCATGCTTCAACGATTCACCATGATGCACGCATCGATGTCACAGCACAACCTACAATCATCCTTCGCTGCTCCATGACAACTCAAATCCACAATTCACCAGTAGATCATATCAATTAACACACCAGAAAATTTGGTGACTGGGCACACTACCGTCAGATCGCTCACCACTCTAGCAGATCCGTGAGTCTTTGTAGTCTTTGCCACTTTGGTCACAATGCCAAGACATATCCAATGGGAATCCAATGATAACAGTCTTCAGAAAATCAATGGGCATCCAAGGAGAATGGTTTGCAGCAATGGAGTTGGCTGCGCAAATAAAAACTTATCATCCCACACGAAGGCACCGTCATCATTTTTCTCAGTAGCCTGATTCGAACATTCGTTGAATCCCAAAATTCACACCCATGTTAACAGAGGCACACCACACCGACTCAGATTTGGCAGAAATTTTAGGCTTTACACCTCTTCAATGCCACATATCACTATTCTCAAGTCAAAATTCCCATGCAAATCAACGGGCTCACATCAACGAGCCTCAACAACCATGCTTTGATCTGCAGTCACACAACAACAACAAAGATGGAAAACAAAGAAAATACTCAGCGAACTCTTTATTTCCCTTGGCCCAGGAGGGGCCAATAACTAGGACCTAAGTGACGATAAAAGTACACATAGGTTTTCCATGACTTCATTCATCTTGCACCAGTCTGTAGCTATCAAACAACAATCGGCCAATTTACAACTTTGTAAATATGCTCAACGATGCCTATTTAGAACGTCGAGTTTCACAACAATCATCCTTCTCATGAGCTTTGAGTAGCAATTCGGCCTTCACAATCATCCTTAATTAGCCTTCATAAATTCCATGCAGGTCGACTTTGCAGCCTTGCCTTCATTTGGATTGAGATCGCTGGACATCCATAACAACTACTACCTTTAGATCTGTTGGAGTTTGTTAGCATCGAAGTAGTCGAGCAACACATGGGGGCTTAGGATGTTGCCCTTCCCAAAAAATTTGTGGAAGCACTAAGCAGATCCTCAAATGTATACATCTAGACATTTCCTCTGCCACAAAAAAAATGAGTAAATGTCCCCCTCATTATTCTTCTCCTAAAGACCACCACGATGATCGTCGCCACCTTTTGTAGACTGTGCATCATACATGGCCCTCGACGTGCGGCCTCAAGAAAGAAGAAAATGATGAACAATATTGCTGCTAATCCCACTACACTCCTGATGATACTTGTCTTCAAGATCCTACGTTATTCTCAGCATTGTCCCACTTGGAAAGCAACGAGAAGCAAAAATCCACCAATCCAAGTCACCTTCTCTTCTCAGTTCCGATTTCACACCACATCAAATGAGTGGCACACGGTCGCTCCAATACAACTCCAATACAATAAAGTGGTTAAGACAATATCTCAACCACACACAAAACTAGGAATCTATAGTTTTAGCTAGGTCCTATGATATAGAAAGAAAACAAACTCCTTACATAGAGAGTCACAACAACAGACAATTAGGAATTACCTATTCCAACAAAAACAAAGTCTTGTAATATAGCTAGCTCCTATGATATAGGAACAAGCTCACGTTAAAAGAATATCTCAACCACACACCAAACTAGGAATCTATAGTTTTAGCTAGCTCCTATGATATAGAAACAAAACAAACTCTTTACATAGAGAGTCACAACAATAGACAATTAAGAATTACCTATTCCAACAAAAACAAAGTCTTGTAATATATCTATGTTGAATAATTTCAATTTAAAAAATATACATAATATTAAAAAAAAAAACAAAATAAATATATTATGACAATAGTATAAGATTTGGTATATATATATATATATATATATATATATATATACTTTTCAAAACATTTTAAACCTATTTCCATTTTGATAGTTTTTTGCTTTACAGTATTTGTTGTAATGCTGGTCAGAATCAAATCCTTTAGCACCAACTGTACTGTTACCGAGAATTCCATAGACTACCTACTTACTGTCAGGTTCGAACATAACAGGACTAACAAAGTACCTCAAATGGTTAAGGTTGATCGAATCAAAGAATCATGAAGTGTAAGGTTAATAGAATCAATGAATCATTGAGTGGATTTCAATATTTTGTATCTGTTAGAGGGTGTTTGAAGTGCCAAAAATGAAGCCTTACCATAATGTAAGGAGTATTAGTACTAGATTTGTGGCTACTTTCAATTTTTTCTCGATGGATCTCCTGACTAGCATGATGAACTTCCAAGATTCTGCAAACATTTCTATTTAGAAAGGGTTCTAGAGAGCTATTCAAAAAAATGCAAAGGCTGAAAATCGTGGAGCGAATAATATGGACAAAATTGAAAAGGCAAATTCAACACCTCCGCTAAATCGGCTCTGTTGAAATATTAAAGTCACCTGCCGTGCCTTGGGCAGGAAGAACAAAGAACAAAGTACAAAGGCAGCAGCAGCAGCAGCAACAGAGATTGAGTGCACAGCACTCTGCATTGAAGAAGAATGGGAGTGAATTAATTTTGATGGGCCGCAGCCACAGATTGCAGATGAAATTAACTCAGTGATGGGCGGAGCCGTTCTTCACAGTGGAAGGACGAAGATTTTCGTAGATCTTTTCTACAGAGGAACAAAGATATTAAAAACCAGTCGTTTCAGGCTTTAAAGTCCTCAACAACCAGAATGAATGGAAATTGTTTTAATAGGCGGAAGTCCTTTTATTTTTGAATTGGCGGGACAAGTGGTCCCCACCATTTCTATGCCAATCGGAATTGCAAAGTTATGTTGGAGCAGTGTCTTGTTGATATGAAGCCGCGATGCGATGCGATCCAATCGCAATCACATAATCGCAAGGTTTAATCGGCGGGCTTTATTGTGTGCCCCAATCAGGGCGGATCCGATCATGTTATGAGATGGAGTTAATAGCTGGATCGCGCCCGTGTTTCCAATCGCAATCGGAGGATCGGAGGTTTGTTGTTTGGTCGCGCGTTTTGTATAAAGCGCGGACCCGACGGTCTTATACAGTGGATTTAATATCGGACCATCGCGTCCATGGTGTAATCGCAATTGAAAGATTGAATGGATCACAAAGTTTGTTGTCAAGCCGTTCGCCGATTGTCGATTGCCGACTGCGTAGTGGTCCCCACTCGTACGTCAGGCATTTCATATTTTATTAGTTCCGCAAAGGATTTTCTTTTGTATTTTTGGTTTCATTTCTTTGATTTAAGTTTTCATATGGTTTATATGTAATGTAAAAATATATGCGCAGCATATATAAAATGAAAAGGCCCGCGAGCCTGTGTTGGTTGTATTGTATTGTTTTGTTTTAGTGTTTTCGCACAACAGCGCGGAAAACAACAGAGACACACAGCAGTGTTGGTACTCTGAGAGACAGAGTGTAGTTTTCAGAGAAAAAGGAGTCATTTTGTGCACTGCATCTGTAGCAGTCACCATTGTTATTCATTCCTCTGTTCAGAGGAAGATTTGTATCAGTTTTGAAAGGAATAGAAGTTGTTTTAAAAGTCTGGGAAACTCTGTCTCCTGTCAAGTTGTTTAAATTTCTCTGTGTTGTAGAGGGGAGATTATTCTCTCCATTTCTGTTTGCTTAGAATTCCCAAAATTCCAACAGGCTCATCCATGAATGTTTTATTCATTCCATGGCTATCTGCCCAAGAGAAGATATTATGAACCCTGTTTCTATTATAAAGGCTCAAAGTATTGAACATGACAGGGATCATGGTTATTTCAAGCCAATACCTGCTACAATATAACAGCGTAATGACAACGATTATATGGAAGAACGAGCGAATTCTATTTACGAAGAAATTCATAATTATCCAAATCTTTATCAGATTTCTGCAGAGGATGAGAATGGATTGTGGACCAGCAAGAAAATATCAGAAATCTCCTCCTACTCACGAGAACAGACATAAATCTTACAAATCAATTTACAGGATCTGCACATTAATGGCATGGGTGGCTGATTTGGACAAGTCCGTTATTGTCGCAACATTAGTATTCATACTTCCAATGCATAGAGGTCGAAATCCTCCTAAGAAGTTTCACTGAACTTTAAGTTCAGTTTTATGTGGGTTGTGTATAAGTGATTTCCTCTCGCCAAATTCTTGTGCCTAATCTCCTAACTGTATAAACTGCTGCGAGCGATTTGATAAACTGTAGAACAAATCTTTCTGAACAATTTCCTTTCCTCCATATCTTGTGCTCATTTCTTGGACGTTCCCATTAATACGGTGTGGATGCAATATTGCAGAGTTGAACGTGCGATAATGTGGGTATCTCGCTCAAAGAAATTGCAACTTGAAATTTCCATACATGGCCTCGAATGTAAGGAGAACATGTCATTTTTTTCTCATTTTCAGCTGTCCATTCCAGAAGCAAAATGTAACGTTGTTATTTTCTTATTATCCTTTCCAATCTCTCTACGGAAAATTGTGTCATCCACAGCCAGAGAACAATTCATAACCACTTCCAGATTTTTCAGGTTCCTCCTCTATCCATTCTATTTGATTACAGTAGTCGAGTGAATCGCAGAATTTCATTTGAATTTAATTGAATGTGTAGGTGCCATCAACTCATCACAAAATGTAAGGCGGTGTGTGAAACATGACTCCAAATTAGGTAAATTCCCTCGACAGATTTTCAGCCAATTGTGTTTCAGTTGGCGGTGAGTAATGCGTGAGCGATAAGTTTCCTCTTTTATTATTAAATTAGGTTTTACCAGTAATAATACTACTTACTTTATAAAAATTTCCGGAATTTGAAGTTCTATCACGTCAAAAGGGAAAACAATAAAGAAGCGGATCTCGAAGCCAATAAAGCAGCTCTCCTCTCTCTGGGAACTCTTCTAAGAGATGGAGAAAATGGATGGGATCCCATCCCTTGACTGTTTTTTCTATGTTCTATCGCTTAATTTTGAATCAGTTTGTCTGCATCTTTAATTTGGGTAAGATCGATATGTTGGATCAAAGAACACTTCGTAAATACCTTGAATGTAGAATATGGAAAACTCCTTTGGCACTAGTCAGGGAGAAATCTGGGCTCTGCCTAGCATTTTGTAATCAGGTTGGAAGCATTTAGGCCAGTTTTTAATATATCTCTCTATCCGTTGCTGTAAAAATAAATAAATAAAATAATACTACTTACTTTATAAATATTTCAATTCTTCACATTCTTATTGTGCTACTCCCTCGTTTGGCAAGAAGTCATTGTTTTTTTTTTTTTGGATTTTCCTGTTACAAAATTGGAGTAGCTACTCAAAAAAAAATGAAGAAATAAAAGAAGGAAAAATAATTAGATTTCTTTTTTTTTGTTAATAAAGGAGATGTATAATTCATTGAATTTTTAATATAAAATCAAATATGAAATTATTTTTTTTATAAATAATATATATATATATATATATATATATATATAACATTTTTATAGTCTCACTATTTTGGTCCAAGTATATTTTTCAATTAATTTTGTCTAAAATAAAGTTTTGTGTGAAATGTAATTAGTATTACAAATTTAAGTAGTGTGGCCTACATAATACAAGTACTTGAGGGCACTTTCAAGGCATTAAAGCCTTTTTTCAAGTTTTACACTATAAAATAAGTTTGCATATAAAGAGATGGGATCTCTCTTAGCTCTTGGTAGATTTGTGGTTAAGTTGGATATGTAGTAGCATGTTAGATAGTAATATTAGGAGGCTTACATGACCAATTAGGGACATAAGGTGAACTAATAGTCCATAAATAAGGTGAGGATTACAAGTCCACAAATATATGGGAAGTAGAGTTCAAGCTAGTAGTAATTATACTTTTAGGTTTAAAATTTATTTATCCATTAAGTAAATTGGAATCATTTTATTTGAAATTTTCAATGTTGTTGTTTTCATAAATTTAGAGACTCGGTTATTTACTTGTAAAATAAAAGACTAATTTTGATGATCGTAAGTATTGAAGTTTGTGGTGCTACTTTCATTAAGCTTTTAATTTTCTAAATGATTTTTTAATAAGCTATATGATTTTTTTTGTTTTCTTATAGTGTCTTTTGTTGTGACATTACAATGATGCATAATGATATTGTCCAACCACATGCTATGTTATATTTCAAATTTAGCATGTCATAACAACCATAAGCAAGATCACACCTTATGCTAGTGGAACCATGGTTTTAATAATATGGAGCTAGAAGGATTCATGTTGGTGGGGCTTACCATTTGTATGTTATTTGAAGTTATCGAGGCATTGTATGACCATTTCTACTGCTTCATTTATGACTCTCACATTAAAACCTGTTAACGTTATGTATGAGTGATTCTTTGTGATAGCAATATATTTTTAATACTTTTTAACATAATCTAATATTTATTGTGCAAAACCCTTTTTTTAAGTTGGAATGGTCTCTATAAATTTTTTAGCTAAATAGATACATATATACTCTTGTTTTACAAAACCATATGCCCCATGTCAAATCTGTAGGATTTCGTT
Source organism: Pinus albicaulis (assembly GCA_034641835.2). NCBI lineage: Eukaryota > Viridiplantae > Streptophyta > Pinopsida > Pinales > Pinaceae > Pinus > Pinus albicaulis. The sequence goes on along the minus strand of CM076575.1, from coordinate 799,997,137 downwards.
TTAAAGGAATACTTTTTAAGGTTTGTCAAATTATTGGTATTTATTGTGAACATTATAGCTCTCAGAAATTTTATATCTTCGAGAAGCCACTTATTGAGAAGAAGATAAGGGATAATTGGTAAGAATATAATGAATTATCAACATGAATATTAGGGATACAAATAACTTTTTGTTAATTCTTCTAACTCATCTCAATTCCAGTAATTCTATGCACATTTTAGACATTTAAAAGATGAATATATTTATATATATAAAAGTTATTTTTAATCAATTTAATATTCACTAAAAACAAATATATACACATGCAACAATAATTCAATACCATAAGATTTCTTATAACCTATATAACATTCATTAGAACGAGAATCCAGAAATTGTGGCGCAAATAAATCAAGACATTAAAAACAAGCAACTTAAATACCATCTTGAGTTTTTAATTTCTAATTTTCTATATGCATTACTTCATCTCCATAATATATTCAAATCATTAAAAATAAATATTGAACAAAACATTAAAGACTCTATAGGCTACTTAAAGGTAACCATGCTTTCTACCATGCTTTAAAACCTTATGGCAAGGACAAAATTAAAATTCAGTTTAAAGCAATTTTGTGTAAGAAACGGAGTGACACGAGAGTTGGTTTCACAATCCAAAGAAACCGGGCTCTTGAACTCCAATAAATCTCAATAAGCCATAAGTTTTTCCCATTACCATTCTCAACGTTGCTAAATTTTTGCCGTTACCGTTCTAACACTACTGGTTAGTTCTCAAGGAATTATTATTTTCTCATTTAAGAATAAGTTTCTACTTGGATATCTATTCTCTTAATAATGAAAAATAATGCCAAATCAGAAAAGTAAAAATAAAAATAGTTTTCTCATTTCCATTTGCAAGACAACAGCATCTAAATAAAATGAACTCGATACTTACCCATAATGATTTTTAAATTTTATTTTATTTTCTTTAATCGAATTGATAATACATGGTCTATAACTAAAAATACATTATTACGATTCATATATACCAAAATATATGAACTAGAAATGGTACGGAGAGTTGCAAAAGAATGCTAAAAAGGAGGAGTGAGGGAATAGCTAGGAAGCAATAAAGAAGCAAATTATATTGATAATGAAATACAATTAAAATTTGAATTTCTATATTTGTTAAAGAATGTAGAAAGACATTAAAATTAAGAAAAAATTTAGACTAATATAAATGTCCCCGAATAATGGAAATATTTGCAGCCACAAGGTACATGGTAAAGGAGTTGAATTTATTTGGGTATTCTAAAAAGTGTCATGAAATAAAATATGGGAAAAAAAAACACATAGCACAAGAGTTGCACCTTCTAGCTAGGTATTCCATCTTAAGGGTTTTTTAGAAAATTTTGGTGTCTACTATGGATGGTTTGTGTATTTTTTTATATTTTATATTTTTCTCAATTAATTAAGTAAAAAATCAACTAACTAAAGAATATTGAATAGAAAAAATTTACAATAAATATTTCAGTGTTTTTTTTTTTTATAGATTTGACAAACAATTCCAATGGAATATGTGCATAAATTTATGGACCATATTCAATATTGTTCATGCAGAGGCTCAAACAAAAAGCTTTAGGTTTTAACTTTCTAGACCTTTCTTCATTTTGCAAGCAAGTAGGGAGTATAGAGATTAGAGGTCATGGATCGTTCTAAATTTGTGATAGATTGGACATTCAAAATTATTGTGTTGGATCATGTATTTTTTGCCCCCATTCTTTAGGAAATTTAAAATATTCATCTGCCATTTTCAATAATGCATTCCTTAACAAGATATTTTGCAGAAAAATGAAAAAGAAATTGAGAGACAAGAAATAAATAGATGTTGATGCCAATATGTCATCCACGGGTAATTTTACTTGCGGTGAACAATTGATTCCCTTGTTATTTCTAAATTTTCCATGAAATATGTGTACAATTATCTTATATTTGTGGTTATAACGCCAACATTCATATTTGTATGTTGATAAATTGTCATCTTGGTAGCATATGAGATACCCCAAGAACCATGCCTCCCACAACGTTCCATGGAATTTCCAATCGGAAAATATATGAAAAACCAGGTGAACATTGTTATATTTATATGAGGGAGGAATGAAAATCAAAACATAGTTAAAATAACCAAAAACAATTTAACTTGAAAAAATAAAAATATTTGAAAATAAATTACATGCACAAATTGGAATAAAATCCATTCAATAATAATTAAAAATAGAAAAACTCAAATGAGTTGAGGGAAGAGTAAAGTCACATTGTGTAACACAATAATCTACCATTGAATTCATGAGATTCTAGAAACCATAATTACAAAGGCAAGTATGACCTTTGTGAGGAACTTCCATACATCTTCCTACCCCACATATATCCCATCCTTCATCTCATTGATAGTGGCATCGACATATGGCTATGCTCAGAAAACCGCACTATTTTCAAGGAGTAGTGAAGGGGAATGCTTGTACTGTTTGTTCAAGGGGACAATTTCATCTTTGAGGAATGGTAAGCCTAAATTATGTGTGTAGTGCAAGGATTAATTTAAATAACATTTTAAATTAAGTGGTTATATTAAAATATTTTTATTACTTAAGGAAAAATGGTTTGCATTGGAGACTCCTACCACCTTATCTCTCTGATTTAAGATTTGGCTCAGTCCTCTTATCTCCTCATCTCCAAAGCTATCACCAAGTGCAAACCAAATCTTAAGCCAATTTTTCTTGTGAATTTTTTCATGTGTTATCTAAATTAAACAAAGATGAATATTCAATGGTTAACAACGCCACCACTCTGCAACAAGGCTCTCTGCTTCTAGGTTGATTCTGAATACACTGATGTGTTCTATCCCCTATTACTTGTGACATGAATTTATCTCATTTCTGGTCTTATTTTGTCAAAAAATTATGTTACATTTGTCCATATGTGATGTTGCAGTGGTAGCGGATTTTCCAAAAAAATATCTTACAATTGCCAAGACGTGATGTTGCAGTGGTACTACACCCCATATAGATGCTTGGATTTGGGAAAAAGCAAACATATAATTCACACAAATTGTTATTAAATGATGCGCATTATTTATTAATAATAAAGCTTGAAATATCAAATAAAATTCCCCAACAGATCATAGATTAAATGAAGGCCACCCAAAAATTAGAACATCAAACCAACAAAGTAAATTCTCAACTCGATGACGCTCTAAAGCGAAATGGAAATCCTAGTGACAAATTTTAGGAGAGGAACAACAAATCGCCTCTCTCCATCAATCTCTAGTAGCATATGGATATGCGTACAGATGACCACTTCAACAGGTTTGAGAACATAATAAATATTTATCATAGATCGTCCTCTCCGCTGAGTAAGAAGCTCACAAAAACGCTACTAACTCCCTCACATAATATATTTTTACTGGTCACTCGTGCAGCAATGTAGCGAAATATTCTTTCTCAAATGATAATTAAGCTAATTAAGATAACAACATCAATAGTTATTCATTTTCCACTTATGTACATTATCAATAAGTAATGTTAATTTTTTTTTAAATGCTCCTAAGAAAGATGTGCATATGAATGAACCTGGACATTTTATTTGACCCGAGGATAGAGGTAAAAGGATAGAAGGATCCAGGCACACCCCAAGCCTTCGATAAACTTGAGTTTGGATAGCCTTTTTTAGAATTATTATATCCCAAAAAATTGAGAGAAGGGGTTCTTCTCCAAGCATATGAAGGAACACGACTAGGTGTTGGCCATGCGCACTCACTTTCCGTTTGTCATTTTCATGACCAAGTACTTGGAGAGATTTCCATGTGGGAAGATCCACTTTGAACGTATAGGAAAAGGATTTTGGAAATTTTTTCTTAGAAAGAAGCATGACAGATTTCTTAAGGGAAGACCATTCATGGAGGAGAATTGCATGTGAAGGAGTTGGCCCAACTTCCTACCCCACAGCCTCCTCTTCTCCACATCAAGCCCTTGGTATTCCCTCTACAACATTGAAGCAAGAAAGCCAATATTAGAACCATCATTTCCACATAGAACATAACAAGAAACATGAGACGTTGGCCTTGGTTAGAATAATAGTATCCTCCTTTTCAGTGGTGGGCTTCAAGTAGTGCTTGGTTTGCTCAACCATGGAAGAAAGCACTGGGAATCCAATCCTAGGTCATACCCTTCCACAGAAAGGAAAATCAAAAATTTGTGTAGGGCAAAGCATGGCTTGTTGGTGTGAGAGGAAAGGTCAATCAACACAAAGAGAACAGAGATCATTAGGGTCACGATAAAGGCCTAGCCCCATGGGGTCATCTCCTCATGAGGAGAATTATGATAGTAATTGAATGAGGTCCAATTTTATGTTGGTAAAATTTGTAATCGATGTCAATATACTAGATGCATTGTGCAGCAAACCATAAGTGAGTAATTCCTATATGCCTAAGCACATGAATGAAACCCTATATTATGAAATATATGCCAATGAATATTTGGTGCAAAACCTTAAGTGCATATATGCCCCTAGATGTTTAATATATATATATATATATATATATATATATATATATATATATATATATATATATATATATATATATATATATATATATATATATATATATATATATATATATATATATATATATATATATATATATATATATAGAAATACCATCATAAGGAGATTCCTTCCCTAAGGAAGGAAAAAATACTAAACATGTGCCATTTAGGCCAGTACCCCAAAAAAGAGATGAGGAAAAAAGCTTCATTCTGAAGGATTGTTGATCCTCTATTTTTCTTAAGATCCATAAAAACAATAATCAAGAAAATAGTAAAGTTTCCTTCCTATCTATTATTAATATGTGGAAAAATATTTCATATAATATCTGCATAAAATCATAAAGTAGTACCAGAAATAAATTACCTTATGATAGAGTACCAGTTACATGACACACTTCCATGGAATGCAACGATCAATCCTTCTATTTCCCTCTGACGTTTGAAGGAATTTTCCATCTCAGAATCATAAAAAAGTACAAACTGGTAGAGGGAACCTGACACATCGAACCTAATATCTTGTTGAACGAGATTCTGATCCGGATTTATGCAGGAACGCAACAGAATAAACACATAACCATAAATACAGAGATGCAGCAGAAATAACACTTCATTTCATTAATATCAAAGAACTGAAATTTGCTTACAGACAGAATGGAAATAAAACTAGCTAGGAGCACTGTTAGTGTCTACGAGAAAAGAGATGTAGGCGGCTACGGACACACGAGCGTGTTACAATGAGGCTCGAGGCCCTGTTTATTAATTTTGTAGAAACAATGTAGAATCCGAAAACGTCCAAAACCCTAACCGTAGGGAATGAGACGCCAAAGTTTATGGGCGCCCATTTGGGTAAATTGGTGGTTCAACTTCCGAGGCGTAAATTTGGCATCCGATCTGCGGTTGACGCGGCTCCAATAGCTCGTTAGAAAGATATGTTCGAGGACCACAAATTTCGGGCAGATTTCATTGAAATTAACAGCAACCCACGCAGCTCAGTTGAGCCTCCAAAACGGCTCGAAAGTTCGAGGACAGCCTTAAAAATAGTAAGTTTTATTGCAACAAGCGGGAAAGAGCGGAGATGGGGGTTCAGAAAACGAGGGAATAGGTGTGTGGCCGCAGTATCCCTGGATCATTAAGCCCCCAAAACGGCTCCGAGTGGAAGACCTAAAAACACCTTTAAAAATGGTAAGTTGTGTTGAATGGTGCAAATTGATGGTGCTGGTCCAAATGGAATGGTTGGGTGTGTGCAAATATCCCCGAATCATTCCTCCCCTCATATGAAGCAATGGTCCCCATTGCATTGAGATCCTCCATGAGATGAGGCAAATTCTGTTGAACTGAGTATTAGAAGTGTTGAAGATGTCATGGACCTGCGGGTGGACATGATGGATGCGTTTAGTAAATTTGGTTTCTTTATCAGCCTCAAACAGTACATGTTTGGATTCTGTATGTGTAGTTGGAGGATGTATGGCAACATCCGGCAGTGGTGCGTTGGGAGTCAGATCAATGGAGTGCTTTACCTGATAGTGTGGAGGAACCTCTATGAGTGAGGAGAAATTGTCATCGTATTCCTCCCTGACTTTGTCCTTTTGCCGCAACCGTGCAAGGGAGCCTTGTTTCAAGGTTGTGGCCACAATATTCTTCTTTCCCTGTGAGTGAGTCGTAAGGAAAATGAATTTCCTGGTTTGGGAAACAATCTTACTGCGTTGTTTTGCAGAAGTCAAAGAGATGGCAGGAGGCGCTATTACCTCCGGTATCCTGTACAAGTTATTTCCCAAAGTAATAATAACAGCACGAGGCCTAGACTCATACACAGCATGTCGCCTCCACAAGTATGGTTGGCCCAATAGTACATCAGTTACATCAAGAGGAGCAACATCACACAATACCTCATCCGTGAATGGCTTGATACTGTACAGAAGGCGGCATTGCTGGCGGATGCGAAGATCTCTCCCTGGTTGGAGCCATCCGATGGTATACGGCTGCGGGTGTGCTATGGTTGGTAGGGCGAGTTGTTTCACGACCTCTACTGAAATGAGGTTCTTTTGGCTTCTGCTATCAACGAGAAATTGTAGCGGAGAACCCTTTACCCACATCTGCGACTGGAAGAGGTGCTCCCCCTCCTGTGGATCCTCTAGACGCTCCTTCTGGATCTTGGTGGTGGCCACAATGGCACTGGGATCCACATCAATGATCTGCTTCCCTTTGTCATTGCCTTTGTCTGGTTCTAACTCAGGATCAGAAAATGCATCTGATTTGGGTGCCTTTAGTTCGACCACCAAAGACTATTTGGCCCGACACTCATTTGTGCTGTGAGTGGGACTGTTATGAAATTCACACCACTTCCCTGTGTCCTTCTTTGGATTTTTGGTGTTGTTCTGAGTCTCATTGCTTTGGCCTTGCCCCTTTTTCTTCGGTTCGGGGGCACCTTTCGAATTTGCAGATCCAAAGTCTTTCTTCTTCTGCTTAAATTTCTGCTCGATCTTGGCGGCATAGCGATATGTTGCACCAAGCGATGTAATGTCGAGGAAATCCATTTCCTCTTGAATGTGTTTTTGTAGACAGCCGCGGTACTTGAGCACCAAATGTCTCTCTGAATCTTTAATACCCAACTTTGTGTGCAGGGTATGGAACAGATTTGTCAGTTCATGCACATCTTGATCCTTTTGTTGTCGCAGCTTGGTCCATTGGATGTATTTCTCCTCATAGCTCCCCACGGGGTAATATTGTTCCTTGATGCCATCTCGGAACGAATTCCAAGTGGGTGTGGCCGAGAACATAGAGGGTTCCCCTTCGCCCTCTTGCTCACGGTAGGTTTCCCACCAGTCTTTGACATGGGGGGCGGCTTTGAGGAGTGTAAAAATAATCTTTTCTTGGTCAGAGAAATCATGGACTAAGAAATATCCTTCCAGAAAATTTAACCATCTGTCTACAACGTCTGCATCTATTTTTCCTTCAAATATAGGAATGTCAAATTTTACCTGTACCTTGAAGGGAGTGGTGCCTCCAGAGTGGCTGTTGGATGCAGATGCGCCATATGTGGGCAGTCGTTGAAGGATTTGAGGAAAGTTATCCATCATCGCGTTCCTTTATTTCTCGAGTGCCTCCTCGAGCAGTATTTTGATAGGATATCCTACTCCCTCATCTTTCTTTTCATCCCCCATGGGCGTCCGTCGAGGTTTGCGAGGCTGATCTTGCAAAGGTTCCACTAGATCAAGCCCTAGCTCCTTATACCCCGACCTCGTTGGGGACATGCAAAGAAGGATCGAGAAAAAGCAGACCGCTCTGATACCACTGATCCGGATTTATGCAGGAACGCAACAGAATAAACACATAACCATAAATACAAGGATGCAGCGGAAATAACACTTCATTTCATTAATATCAAAGAACTGAAATTTGCTTACAGACAGAATGGAAATAAAACTAGCTAGGGCACTGGTAGCTATCTCTGAGAAGAGATGTGGCGGCTACAGGCCTCTGAACTGTGTTACAATGAGGCTCGAGGGCCTATTTATTGTTTAGAAACAATGTGGAATTCGAAACGTCCAAAAACCTAACCGTAGGAGATGAGGCGCCAAAACTGTGGGCGCCCATTTGGGTAAATTGGTGGTTCAACTTCCCGGGGGCGTAACTTTGTCATTCGATCTCCGTTTGACACACTCGATAGCTCATTATAAAGATCTATCCGAGGACCACAACTTTCGGGATGAATTTCATTCCATGAAATTCGCTGGTAACGTCGTTTAGGGCCTCAAAAAAGCTCCGAAAGTTCAGGACCCGAAAAACTGCTAAAAATAGTAAGTTTTGTTGCAACTTAAAAACTGAAAGAACTGGAGATGGGGGTTCAAACAGAATAGGTGGGTGGCCACCAGTATCCACTTGGATCATTAAGCCCCCAAAACGGCTCCGAGAGTGGAAGACCCAAAAACCTGCTAAAAATAGTAAGTTGTGCTGAATATGAAAAACTGCAAGAATTGATGGTGCTGGTCCAAATGGAATAGGTGGGTGGCCACCGATATCCACCTGGATCAGATTCATTGACAACCTATTTGTAAATAGAAAATATCGAAGGACATTGTATGAAAGCCTTACATTTTAAACAAAATATTCTTTAGAGACACTTATCTACTTTGAAATTATCAAAATAATATTGTTGTGTAAGTGATGCAGAACCTAGCTTCTGCATTAATACAAGGTTAGAGGTACACTCTTCCATATCTACAATTGGAGTAAATGAATCTATTATTGAGCACAAGAACTCAATTTTTATTATCTAGATAATTTTTAATGCCAAATCCCCTTAATTTTTCAGGTTCCATTGACATGATTTCCATAGAAAATTCTAGGCTTTGTCCAGGTGGATAATCACTGAAGAATCTAGAGCACTTCCTAATTTCTTTTTTTTTCAACCAAAAGGATGGATACGACTCGAAACCATCACAATTGCTTGTTGTTGGATCTCTAGCAAGAAAAAGCTCCACTTCAGTCCCCTCTAAATTCAACAGTTTTTGTAGCATTAATGCTCTAGTATCTCTCTCTTCAAACTTAGAGACGTAGATAACCAGAGAAATTCCATTGCAGGTTTGTCTCGCACTTTAGATATCAAGAAAATAAATAGTATGCTAATTTTTTACAGGCTACAGCGATGAAAAATAACACTTTTGATTTTAGTAATCACCATGATACGTCTATCAACATTTTTGATTTCTCAGCAAGACCACCAAAGTGGAGTTTGAATCTTGCGGTGAGATGTTAGAGTGGAGTTGGAGCGGAGAGTGGTGGGCATTAATGAAGTGGTGAGGAAGAGAGTACGATAGAATCAAAATGGAGAACATAGCCATTTCTAGCAGAGGGGCCAGAAGGGAATGACTTGAGCAGTGTGACAAAGGCATGGTTGAATGCATCGAGAGTTATCCACATGCCATATTTTCACAGGTGGGATAAACGAAAATAAATTGCAGTGATTGGTTGGGGTGAACAGTGTCTCCTCATTGCAAGTCAAAAAATAAAACACCTTTCGACATAAATATTTACTGATATGAAAATGGTATAAATGGAAACATTAGTCACACAATGGGTGTCTATTGTGAAATCCACAATGGTTTTGATATAAGGAAAATTCCCCACATTTATCTTCATTGGTTTGGTGTCGCTAAAGTGCACAAATGGCCCTCATACAGAGCATAGGATCCTTTGCAAGCACAACAAGCATATCAAATTCGTAATCCAAATTCAAATGTTTTTTCTCTATCACCTCATCCTGTTTAATATTTCATCTAGACCCTCTATGTTTGTATCACTCCCCGAATGAGAATCCCAATCTCGGTTTTCTTAGTCTGATGCCTTAGAGTTATTTTCCTTGAATTCACTTGAACTTCCCACATTTGTCTCATCCTCTGAATTGTAATCCACAATAAATAGAGCTAAAATTTGCCCCTCACTATTACACTAATCGTCATCCTCCTTTTCATCATTTTCAATTAACTTTGATAAATTTATCGCCTTCCTTGAAATATTTTTTTGCGATCTACAATTTAACTTCTTCAGATGAGGTTTAGACAACATGTGAGCAAGCTTAAGATTTCTTGTTGTTCCCATTTTTTTTGCAGTTTCAGAAGTTCCACCATGTATAAAATCTCTTCATTTCCCATTATGACTGACAATGGTAGGGTTTATATCTAAAATTGAAGTGCTCTTCTCTTGTAAACACATGAACATCTCACCAGATTTTTATTGTTCTGGCTTGCTGGATTCCACGACTCTCTTTAGTCTTATAAGTTGTGTGACAGGAGTGTATTCATGATCAAGGGCTCAATTTTATGCTCAAAAATAATATTTCTCAGATTGGCTCAGAAATTGAATGATGACGTAGTTCTTTCTGTTCTGAATCTGGCACACTTTGTTTCACGAAAAATGTTCATCGTATGCTCCCATAAATGCAATATATTCACTTTGTTAAACATGTGAAATTAAAAAAAAACAATGGCCGTCACATGCCTATTCAGTAATCTGTACCACTGACCTGACATGTTTACTGTGTAGGTCATTTTGTTTGGAAATTCTCAGGCAAACAGTAATTTGCCAAGTGGCAGCATGACATTGGTCTATATTATGGGTGATGTGTCGAAGTTTTATTGGTTCATTTTAGGGGCAAACCAGGTGAGGACATGTGGTGTAGGCAGGGGCCGCCACGTGCCCCCTTCCATGGTTGTATTAAAATGTAAAAAATTTGGTGCAAATTCCAAGCAGAGGTGCCAGGATACGACCTCACGACCTACCGCCACACAAAGCCACGATATATCATTCTACTTATCCATTAGTTCTTAAAGTACATAGTGGTCGACTTATATTTAAATTCAACCCATTGTAATGGCGGAGGTAAAGTGGGGCCAGCCCTAGTCCACATTATCGATATTTCATGACAACCGGTAAGAGCTCTGAACTAATGCAGAGTTTAAGACTTAAGCCACGAATTATTAATGTTTAATCTATATTTAATTAGCACCAATCCCATCTTAAGTGCGGATTAAATTAAGAGTGAATTTAGTGCTTTAGTGCGCTTAATTAGCGCTTAGAATGCCACTTAAACTAAATGTGTATTAACTTGGTAGACGTCCAGATTCAGGGAAACTACCCATTTTAGTTGCAATTCGCTAGTTTAGGGCCTGAAATAGTGGGAAAATTTAAAAAGGCCATAATTTTTGCATATTTCGACCAATTCGGGCTCAGAAAGGGGCTACATGACCAATTTGTGCCATTATAGACTCATTGGAGTAGGTTATAGGAGAAAAATATCATTGTAAGCAGCTCAATTTGACAATTTGAGCACAATATAGAGGCCCATGCCATGGAAGCTGGACCAAGGAGATGTAGCCCAGGAGGGGTGATGTCCTTCATCAAATACTTGTGTTAATGTTATGTATGTTGATGATATTCAATTTATTTTTTGTTGTTTAGCTTTGTTTTCTATGTTAAATTTCTCACTAAATTGACAAGAAAAACAGACATGAGATTTGATAATTTGCAAGAGAACTTGAACCCTTAAGCACACATAAAAGATTGAATTCATAATCTGAAAGAGTAATTAACACAAAAACACTAACATACTCCATTCAGATCTTTTTTTGTATCAAAGCTCAAGTTCTTTAGGTTTTTTTGTGCGAGAAGCGACATAATTTTTTGCAAGTTTGTGTCATTCTTACAAGGTTAAAACACAAAAGAGGAGAAGGGAAGCTGGTTGAGATCCCTGCAGTTGGGTTAGAAGGAATAAGGGAAGGTTGCCGAAGTCTTCAACACCAACACATCCTCAAGTTGAAGTTGAGTCTTCAGTGAGCATGTATCATGAAGGATAGCCTATCATGACAAAATATAAGAGCGCATCCAGGAAGTCATTCTTTGATATGACTGAGATGGTTAAAGTCCTCCATGAGGAGATGAATGTAAGGATGGAAGGAGAGAGTTCAGGAACTCCAATAGGAGAGTGTTATCCAGGAGGAGAAGGCCATGGAGATGGTAAGAAGCCACTATCCACTCCACCATCATCCTCACCACCATCTTCACCTTCCTCATCATCGTCTTCCACTACCGCAACTCTTCCATCTCTTCATACACATACCTCAAAAAAAAGTTGGTAAATCACCCTTTCTTAAACCTGATGTTAAATTTGAGCTTCCAATGTATAATGGCGAAGTGAGTGAAGATAAGCTGGATAATTGGATTCGTCAATTAATGGTTTATTACATAACTTAGAACCTTCAGTAAGGTAAAATAAAGATTCAATTGGCTTCCTTGACGATAGAAGGATCAACATTTGCACGGTGGGAATCAAAGACACAAGTGGAGATTAAGAAACATGGTAAGATCTCAATATATTGGTAAAATTTTATTGATGCCATTAAAAGGAAATTTTGTCCTCTAGCTTACATGCAAAAATCTATTATGAGTTGGAAAATTTTTAGACAATTGAAAGGTCAAAGTGTGCAAGATTACACTCATGAATTTAGGAGAAGAGCGCTTATGTTAGGAGTTGATTTTGGTAGTCAAGAAACTTTGTTAAAGTATATTGGGGGTTTGCACAGTTATCTTAGACATACAATTCTCATGTTTAATCCCAAAAACTTAGATGATATTTGCGTTCAAGCCATACATCTAGAAGAAAGAGGGAAACATAGTACAGATGAGAAAGGTGATAGTTTCCTTGAGTATGAGGGTAAAGGAAAGGGAAAGTTTAATGGAAGAGGTAAGAAAAATGTTTCTATAAAAATAGAAAAAGAGAAACTCAGATGTAAAAATTGTCAAAAAATGGCCATGATGAATACCATTTTTGGAAACTACATCTATATTTGAAGCCAAACTAGCTTAAATCCAAAGAGAATGGGAAAATTGTTGAAATCATTGAACATGACTTAGGTTCAGATTCAAGACATGAAACAAAGATTACAACAATGTGTTTGAAAGGTAAGAACATATCAAGCACTAGTTCTTCAAGTTTTTCTAATGTAACTCAAGATGAAAATACAAGAATTGAACTCTTTCATATTATAGTCCTTTAAAAACATACCAAGATAGACACACTATTTGATATTGGTTCTCTAGCTAATTTGAAATTTCAAGACATAGTTAAGAAGATAAATATTGAAACTGCTATGCATCAAAGAACCTATCCTTTAGGCTAGATATACAAGAATGAAAACATGCAGGTAACAAGGAAGTGCATCCTAAGGTTTGCAATCAATTCAAACCTTCCTGACGAAGTTGAACTTGATGTAGTGCCGCTTGAGATTTCAGGTATTGTTTTGGGAAGTCGTTATATTTATGATAGGAAAGTAGTATTTCATCTCCATTAAAATAAGTATCACTTATTTAAGGATGGAATTGAGTACATAGTTAGAGCGCATAAGAATAAGAGAATTTTGTCTCTTATACATGCGGGAGAAATGAAGAGAATAGTCAATGCAAGTCAAAATTTGACTTTGTTAATGATCAAGCATAGAAATGTCTTGAATGAGACCTTTCAAAATGAAGCATCCAATGAAAAATTTGATTTCATTAAAGTTTCTAGTTCTTTTAATAATACGTTTCAGGACTCTAACATGTTGCCTTTGAAAGGAGGTAAACAGGATGTGAAAGATTTGCAGTAGTCCACACTAATGTTGAGCAGTGATGGAAACAAGATGCCGGTACAAGAGAGTGGAAAGGTCAAAGAGAAAGCTCCACATCAATTTGAAAAAGAAGGCATAGGTTCCATAAGTTTTTTTTTTTGGTTTAAAAATGGTACATGACAATGGTCGAAACACTTGATCAAAATTCGATGCAAGTACAAGGCAAGGCAAGCTAAAAATCACCATGTCGATAGTGTTCAAGGTGAGACAGTTTTCAAGTCTCCTGTGATTGATGACCAAGGTGAAAATGAGTTTTTTTCTTTAAGGATAGATTTTTGTTCTGCAAATTCAACGAAATTTCAGCATGATGGTGTCTACAATAGGAAGACAGGGTCTCCAGATCAAGGAAAAAGACTAGTTTTTAAGAAAATCTCAAATTGATGAAAATGGGAAAATTCCAATGGATTGATACTCGAAGGGTGAGTGAACAACACCCTCATCCACATGTTCAGTAATGAAAGATATTTTTGGGTCCAAAAGGCTTCTAGTGGGGAGGAACGATGAGGGGCTCAGTTTTATGCTAAAAAATAAAGGTTTTCATATTGGCTCAAAACCTAAATGATCGCGTAGTGCTCATTGTTATGACTCCGATGCACTTCGTTTCACAAAAAATGGTCACTGTATTCTCCCAGAAACACGATATGTTCACTTTCCTAAACATGTAAAATTTTAACAAAATGACAGTGAGATGACGAGTCAGTAGCTCGTAATGCTGACTTCGCAGGTCATTTTGTTTGGTAATTCTCATGTGAATGGTAAGCTTCCAAGTGGAAGTATGGCATTGGTCCGTATTATGGGTGACATGTCGAAGTGTTATTGATTCGTTTTGGGGGCCAGCAAAGTGAGGATACATGGTGCAGCATGGGGCCTTCACGTGCCCTCCCCCCCCCCACCATGGTTGTATTACAGTGTAAAATTTTTAGTGCAAAGTCCAGGCAGAGGTATCGAGGTTCGACCCTGCGACCTCCCACCACACAAAGCCACGGTCTACCGTTCCAACTTTCCATTAGTCCTTACAATACATAGTCACCGACTTATATTTAAATTTAAACTGTTGCAATGGAGAGGGTAGAGTGGGGCCAACCCTAATCCACATGACCGATATGCCATGATTGCTAGTGGGAGCTTAAAACTAATGTGGAGTTTAAGACTTAAGCCACATATTATTAACGTTTAATCCATATTTAATTAGTGTCAATACACTAAGCACGAATTTAGCACTTAAGTGCACTTATTTAGCACTAATATTCCCACATAAACTAATTGCAGATTAACTTGGGGGACCTGCAGATTCTAGGAAACCGCTAGTTTTAGTTGCATTTACCTAGTTTATGGTCTGAAATAGTAGGAAAAACATAAGAGGCCATAACTTTTGCATTTTTTGACCAATTTAAGGTCCGAAAGAGGCTACCAGACCATTTTGAGGCATTCTGGACTCATTGGAGCAGGTTATAGGAGCAAAAGAGCATTGTACATAGGTCAACATGACAATTTGAGCATAAGATAGAGGTCCAAGCCATGGAAGCTAGACCAAAGAGATGTAGCCCAAGAGGGGTGCACTCCTTCATTAAATACCTATGTTAATGTTATGTATGGTGATGTTCTCTACTTTATTTGCTGATGTTCAACTTTGTTTTTTATGTTAAATTGCTCACTAAATTGACATGAAAAACACACATGAAATTTAATAATTTGCAAGAGAACCCAAACCCTTAAGCACACATAGGACATTGACTTCATAATATGAAAGAATAATTAGCACAACAACGCTAACATACTCCATTCAGATCAATTCACCTAACTATAATAAATAATTTTAAAAAATTACTAGAAAATATTTCCCCAAACTATAATAAATTTTATAGTTTGAGTGGGTCTAATGGTTAAGAGCATGTTTTTCCTCCTAATAGATCATAGGTTCAAAACCAGGGGGGCTATAGTATCCAGTATGTATGCCACTCTTACGCATAAATAAAATATTTATATGTTTTAGACGTTTGTTCATAAATAAAATAAGAATAACCTGATTTCTTTGTTAATAAGAGGAAATGTGTAATTCGTTTGTTTTGTTAATATAACATCAAATATAAGATAAAAAAAATATTTCCAATACAAGATTAATATTGGAACGTATTTAAAAATATATCAATTAAAGAAAATATTTTAATATGAACAATGTGGTTTATATATAAAATATGTCAATGTCTATATTAACTAAAATATTTTTATGTCAACCATATATATGTATACCTATGGTTGACCAATCGAGTTATCCCATAGGGCATATATATATATATATATAAACAAATCTATATTCTTAACTCTAAAACATTTCAATGGTCTCACTATTTTGGTCCAAGTATATTTTTTCAGTTATTTTTTTCTAAAATCAAGTGTTATTTGAAATCTAGCTAGTATTGGAAATTTAAGCTATGTAGCTTACATAATACAAGTGCTTGAGGTCACTTTCAAGGAATTAGAGTCCTTTTTCAAGTTTTACAATATAAAAGAGATTTGATCCCTCTTGGCCCTTGTTAGATCTATGGTTAAGATGAATATGTAGTGGTAGGTTAGACAGTAATATTAGGAGGTTTACTAGACCAATTAGGGACATAAGGGGCACTAATAGTCCATAAATGAGGTGAGGATTACCAAGCCACACATGTATGTAAAGTAGGGTTCAAGCAAGTAGTAGTTATATTTCTAATTTTAAAATTTATTTTTCCATTAAGTAAATTGGAATCATTTTATTTGAAATTTTCAATCTTGTTGTTTTCATAAATTTAGAGACTTGTATTTATTTGTAAAATAACTTAAGTTTGAGGGACTAATTTGGGTGATTGTAGGTATCAAAGTTTGTGGTGCTACTTTGATTAAGTTTTTACTTTTCTAAATGATGTTTTTATAAGTTATATGTTTTTTTTGTTTTTTTATAGTGTCTTTGGTTGTGGCATTACAATGATGCATAGTGATATTATCCAACCACATGCTATGTCATATTTAAAATTTAGCATGTCATAACAACCATATGCAAGATCACACCTTATGCTAGTGGAAACATGCATGGAAAATTTTAGGGGCAAATTTTAGCCCAAGGGCGAAATTTAAGGGGTTTTAGATTTTAGTAGGGCGAATTTTTTATATAAAACTTTTTTGTATAGTTTTGTATAATTAGCCCCAAAATTATTTTAAAAATAAGTAATTATTATTCTTTAGCCAAAAAAATAAGAGCGCATAAAACATGAAATGTTGGATTCTCCTCCGCATTTACTGGTCTCGATAGTTTTGATTTGTATTCGACCCTGATGTACTAGGCTGGAGAGTTTTAGAACTGCATTCACCCCCAATATCCAGTATGGTTGCAGGGTAAATCTTGCCTCTGCACTGGAGTCGACAATGGAATCTTCTTCTGTGTTTGGAGTAAGACTAAGGAGTAGTTTAGTTAGGTCAGTTTTTTAGCTTTTGTGAATAAAGTGATTTTCTGCAGTAGTCGTAGCAGAGTTTTCTTTCAGATATGGTGTGAAGACAGTAGCGAGTTTGATGGTTAGATCTTGTAATCTATATTTTTTGCGTGAAATCCCGAAGTTGGGAAAAAAAATTTGGCGGATGGTTATAATTCGGGAAAAAATTTTAATCTCTCAGCCGAGAAAAAAGTCAACTAAATTTCTCGGCCGAGAGTTTTAAAAACTCTCCTCCGAGAGATTTTAAATATTTCGAACAAGAGTTTGGTTGGGTTTAACATGATTTAAAATTCTCTCAGACGAGAGTTATGCATTTTCTCATCCGAGAGTTGTGGTCACATAAAATCTCGGGAAAACTTTCGGACGAGAGTTAAAAAAACTCTCGGACGAGAGTTTTTCAACTTTCGTCCAAGAGTTTTTTCAACTCTCGGACGAGAGTTTTTCAACTTTCGTCCAAGAGTTTTTTCAACTCTCGTCCGAGAGTTTTTTCAACTCTCGTCTGAGAGTTTCTCGTCCGAAAAGTTTTTAAACTCTCATCTGAGAAGTTTTTAAACTCTCATCCGAGAGTCTTTATCATTCATTCTGCGCTCAGTCATTAAGGATTCAATATCATTTATTAAACATCTAATTTATATAGCTGAACTAAAATATTAAAGATTCGATATCATTTAATTTATAAAAACATTTAACATTTAGTTTCCTCCGTTGACCTCCAATTGCTTCGTGAGTAGAGGTGAGGCCATAACAATTGCAAAGACATGCCCTGAACAGATAATGTTGAATATTTTTGTTAGAGTTTGCACGCAGCCCACATTTTTGTGGGGTTCATAATGTTTTTTTTTTTGTAAAAGTTAAGTAGAATTATATTAATTTTTTTCTACATAGAAATACAGAGTACCGCGGGAGTCAATGGGACCTCCCTGAGATGGCATGACATCATTGGTTGGGCATAACATCCAGTGAATGTATTGGCTAAAAGTGTATGGCGTCGGCCAATAGAAACTAAGGAAAACTAGAGGTGATCTGGCGTGCATAGAAGGTTAAGTCAACATTGAGATGAGCATGTTGAGCTGCATGAAGACTATGAGCGAACAATTCTTCAATGGGGCTTGAGTATGCAGAGACGGGTGTGTAGAGATGTGGTCGTGAACATAGATTGCTCGAGCCTGTTGGAAAAATCCACCACTTGACGTGTCCTTCCTATGGCTGCTCCATCGATGGCGGTGATTGACATGCCCTTCCTGTAGCAGAACCATTGAATGCCCTGTAGCTGTGGGCTACTCTTGCAGATCTGACTTTTGGATGTGTTTGCATTTTTCTTTGAGTTCTCCCTCCGCCATATCTTTCCAAAGGCTGTGATATTCTTCCAGCTTGGAATCGACCCCAGCATTGGCCATTGCATTGGCCATCTTGATTGTTGTTCTGTGAACTGCTTGAAATGTGATCACTTGCATGTTGCAGAGTTGGCCTTGGAGGTCCTTCAGGATTGCTGAGAGTCTCCAACTTGTGGTCACTTTGTCCACCTGCGCGCCCATCTGGAGTTTCCTTATCAACCTTATTATGATCTTCGAGTCGCCTTCCACTACTAGAGGTATAAGTCTATAGCGACCAACCAGAGTGAGGCCCTGGATGAGAGCGATTAATTTTGCAGTGTTGTTAGTGTTAACGCCGAGATTGCCATGATAGATGAGATGGATTACACCTATATGTTCCTTACTACTCCCCCGTAACCTGAAATTCCCAGGTTTTGTTTTGATGCCCTGCATATGACCATGGAAATGATGTGGTTTTCAGTAAGGGAAATATTTTATGAAGCATGTTTCCACTGGGAAAGTAAAACAAATTGGTGTTTGAGTTAAAAATATCTACAAGATAGAGTTATATTTCTAAATTCATGTAGTTATACCTCGAGGAGTGAGGTGGGTCAATGTAGAGCATTGGTTCCAAAGTTGCAAAGATTTGTGCAGGATCCATAGGAGAGGAGTAGTAGTTGCAATATAATCTTCTCACGGATCATTAACCTTGCTAAAAGGGCCCATATTATTTAGTAGTATAAGGATTAGTGTCAATTGATGCAGTCGGGTCTTGAGAAATAGTTGTAGAAGCTAGTAGTAGTCAAAGACTCAAAAGATAGTTGTAGTGAAGAGACACAGTTGATTCATTATTTTGGATGCTTCTCAGTTGGAGTTGTTGCAGTAGAAACAAAAATAATGAAAGGGAGCATTAATTGTGTTACAATAAATTCTATTAGAGGATTGGTATAGGGGTTTATCAAAACCATTTTCTTGCTAAGAAGGGGTGTTAAATTGTAGCAAGAAAAGGCTTCATTTTACTTGTGCATTAGTCAAATAGAGAAAATTGAATTTCCACACCAAAAATATGACTTGAGTTGTAGTTAGCAAGAGTGACATATCCAAGTCAGTTCATTAAGTCAATAAATTCGAGTTTTTGGGCAAGAAGTAAAGTTGTGCCTGATTTTATTGCTAAGATCTAGCCATCTAGTGGAGTTCTAGTTAGTGAAACTTGGTTATCTAATATCTAGTCATGAAAATAGTCATTATGACTTATGTTGAGTATTTTTAACTATTGTTAACTCAGTGATCTATTAGTTAACTAGTCAATTTACTAACAATATCCCTAGTCATGCATGCAATTCGAATTTCATAGACGAGTGGGGGAAAACTACATCAATCTAATTATTATTGCATACTAGTGAATGTACATAGTTTCCATGTATAAGGTGAGTTCATTCTCTTGGTATTTTCATAAGGAAATAGGAGCTCTTCCTATACTTCTAGAACTGAATTGTGAAGGGAAATAGGAGGAGAAGTATTCTTAGTTTGGAAAAGTAATTTCCACAGGAGACATGGGAGGAGATCAGTGTTGCAGTGCAGGTCAAGCTTCAAGGATTGAAGTAGTAATTGTAATATATAATTATTCTCATCTGATATAATATAAAAAAAAGAATGGTTTTTCCCAGTTGGGTTCCCTAGTAAAAATATTATGTTCATTGTGATTCAATGATTGCATGAGTTTCTATTGTATGTTTTCCTTTCCATATATTGAGTAGAAGAAATTTGTTTCTATTGATATTATTCTGATTTCATTAGAAGCTACAAATTTTGAGTTATTTCTACATTGTCAGCATTTATTGATTCATAATGAGAAGTATCATTGACAAGTTGATTGAATCATTGACCACATGTTCACCTGCAAAATTTAGCAACTCTTCCACTAATTATAGAGGATATATTCATAGCATCAATCATCCATAGCTAATAATTATTTTTTCTCCAAATTTGGTATAAGAATCGACTTGGCTTCTGCAATCAAAGCCAAAAAATTTCAATATTTTAGATGTGGAGCTCGATTATATTCCTAATTTAGAGTTATTTTTTCAGCATGTTTGGATCCCAATCCCTGATGTGGGTGTCAAGGGTGGGATTTCCCCCCTCCTCCCCCCCTCCCCCTCCCAACTATTGGTGTGTGGGGGGTCCAAGGAGGGGAGGTTGCATGTTTGTACCACCCCCTAGCGAGTGTTTGGGGTGGCGCCCCCAAAACTAAAAATAGATGAAAATTTTTCTTGTAAAATATTGTGATTTAATAGTCAATATGGGTCGTTATTTAGGTGGATGATATGATGGTAGAGGTTATGTTAATTTAGGGTTTTTTTCCCTAAAAAGGAACCCTCAATTTATATGAGGGAATTGTATTATAGTTGGGTATTATTATTCTAAGCAAGGAAGAGAGATGAGACTGTCTGAGAGCGAAGAGGAAATTACAATTGATCTGTTATAAAATTATGTCTCTTCATTTTTCTAGATAATATAAAAGGAAGGGCTAACTATTTCTCCATGGATGTAGCCCAAACTGGGTGAAACACGTACATATGTGTCTCTCTTGCTCTATGCATTTCTATAATTTTTGGTTTGCAATAATTTGTCTATTTCATTACTATGTTAATTAATTTATAACAATCGATTTCAGAGTCGAAGGTCTATTTCGTTGATAAACTTGTAGGAGAGAAGGGTTCCTAGTTCGGGTACGAGCATTGGCAGAAGATGGTAAGTTTATAGTTAAGAAATATAAAGAAAAAATATACCATTTGTGGAACATGGAGATGGAATATTATATCTATATCAAAGATATATACCTACCAATGAGTGCAAATCCAAATAATCCAATGAGTAGGACAGATGAAGAATCGGATACTTTCTAAAAAAAGTCACTATCAACAATATAATTGTGTCTGGAAGCATCGGTGGCATTCAAAATTTCAAAGGAAAAAATAATATAAGGTATAGTGACAAAAATGGCCAAAATATATGAAAAATCCCATCCTCAAATAACGTACTACTTATGAAGCAGATATTTAATATGAAAATGTCACAAGGTGGATCTATTGTTGATCATTTAAATGAATTTAACATGGTTACCAATTAGTTAAGCTCTATAGGGGTAAAATTTAATGATGAAGTTAGGGTTATATTCTCTCTATGATCATTACCAGAAAGTTGGAATGGTTTAGTTACGACCATTAGTAACTTTTCCTACAGATCCAATACTTTAATGTTTGATGATGTTGTTGGTGCCATCCTTAGCAAGAAAATGTGATGGAAAATATATGGTGAGATAGGAGGTAATGCTTTGGTATCAAATAGTAGGGGAGGAAAAATTGAAAGAGGAAGGAGCCCAAGAAATCATTGTATGCCAAGAAAAGGAATATCTAAATCTAATTCAAGGATAGTGTGCTATAAATGTGGGAAGAAAGGACAGGTGAAGAAAGACTATAAATCTCTGATGGGAAAGGAAGGAGATTGAAAGCAAGAAAAAAATCGTGAAGCGAATGTGACAAGTGATGTGTTGCAAGATTCATTTATTCTTTCATTAGGTAATATTATTGATGTTTTGGTTGTATATGTAGGGGCCTCATTCCATGCCACAATTGATAAGAAACGTTTTCATGTCTACGTTTAAGGTGACTTTCGATAGGTTCATTTGGGTGATGATAAACCTTGTAAAATAATTGTAATGGGTAAGCTTTTTTTAAAGAAACAGAATAAAATCCAATTTCTATTGAAGTAGGTAAGGAATTTTCTAGATTTGAATAAAAATATGATTTCAATATGGCAGTTGGGAGGTGAAGGTTGTGTAACTACTTTTACAGACAAAACCTGGAAGGTCACTAAAGGAGCCCTAGTAATAGAAAAAGAAGAAAAGGTCAGTACATTTTATTTATGAAATAATATTTAATTTTCTTAATGCTTTAACCTCCATCGAAGAAGATACAACACTTTCATGTCATAGGCTCATGGACATGAGTGATAAGAGGATGAAAATTCTTCACTCAAGAAATTTGTTTCCAGGTTTGAAAACCATCCACAAAGTTTCTAACATTATGATTTATTATTTTTGAAATTCTAGTCATTTTAATCCTTAGATTTCATATAAAAATAGTAAAGTTGCTATATTTTAACAAAGACAAAAACAACTAACATTTAGTTGCATAGGAATTTAACTCAAAGAATCATTTAATAATATTTTAGGATTGATAAAAAATATTTTGGTGAGTTAGCTTACCTTGTAGTGATAATAAACCACTTTTATCTACTTGAAGGCGTTTAGAACATATTCGTCGCATTGTATCCAATCTAGGCAAGGGTGATGGACTTATATTTTGGCACTCTTGTCCTATCCTTTGTATAATTGAAATTTTAGAATGAGATTGAACATCCTTTGTGGTATTTTATTAAATGCCACACATTTGTATAAGAGGATTTATGATAGGAACTTATTCATCAAGAAATTTTCCACCAATTTCTTCTCAAATTTCATCCATAGTATAACTAGCTCTGTTGGGAAACCAACTCCAAAAAGAGAAGAAAAGAGATATCAACGCCTTAGAAATAAGCCACTTCGAGGAGGCAACCTCCAATACATTACATGAATGAACAATTCTTGGATGATACAATTTACAAAACCTCCTTTCTATATATAGGAGTCCATGGGGCCATAATGTAATCCTAGTGGGCCACAATGTAATCCTAGCCGACCTAACAATAATAATTTAAGGGCACGATAATAACAAAATGGGGGTTACAAGGGTACAATAATAACAATAAGGGGTTTACACTAACAATAATAAGGGGCTATACTAGTGATATAGGGACCTAACATGCCCCTCTCCTTCAAAAAAGTGTTGTCCTCAACACTTGAGTAGATCCGGGTGCTTCTGTATAAAATTCTCATCCTCCCATGTAGAATCTTCAGTGGGTAAGTTCTTCCACTTGATGAGATACTCTGAAATTGATCGATTCCGTAGCTGTCGAGTTCTTGTTTCCATGACCGCTTCAGGTTCCAATATGATTTTCCTTCCTCATCAAGTTCTGGCAATATTGTTTGAACTGGAAGATTTTCACCTATAACCTTCTTTAAGCATGAAACATGGAAAACTGGATGTACTCGCGAAGAAGCAGGAAGCTCCAATTTGTATGCCATAGTACCAATCATTTGCAACACCTTGTAAGGACCATAGTACTTTGGTGATAATTTATTATCCTTCTTAGCTTGCTTGAGGGACATTTGTTTGTATGGTTGTAGCCGTAAAAATACCCAATCTCCTACATCAAAACTTCTCTCGCTGCGATGTTGATCTACCTGTTGTTTCATTCGAATTTGTGACAAAGTCAGGTTATCCTTTAAGAGTTGGAGAACTTCTTGCTGATGCTCGATGTGATCTTCCACTACTTGAACCTTCTAATTTTCTCTTGAATATGATGTGATGGATGGTGGATGATATCCATAAAGTGCCATAAATGGGGTCATTTTTGCTGCAGTATGCAAGGAAGTGTTATACCACCATTCAGCAAGAGGTAACCACTTGACCCTTTGTGTTTGTTTATCAGATACAAAAAAATGAAGATATGCTTCCAAAGATTTATTTACTATCTCATTTTGACCATCAGATTGAGGATGATAAGATGAGCTATGAGCTAATTGAGTACCCAAACAAGAAAATAACTCTGTCCAAAAATTTCCAATAAAAATGGGATCTCTATCGCTCACAATAACCCTTGGGCTTCCATGTAGCTTTTGAATTCTATCCATAAATGTAGTAGCAACTGTACTTGCTTTAAATGGATGAGATAATGCACAAAAGTGTGCATACTTGGTAAGTCTATCAGCTACCACCATGATGACACTCTTTCCTTCAGACTTAGGTAAACCTGTGATAAAATCCATTGAAATCTCCTCCCAACGTTGACTTGGAATGGATAAAGGTTGTAGAAGTCCCGGGGTCTTAATTGTCTTCACTTTATTCTGCTGGCAAACCAAACATTCCGCCACAAACTTTTGAATATCAGATTTAAGGCCATCCCAAAAAAATTCTTTCTTCACCCTGTGGTAAGTTTTTAAAAATCCTGAGTGTCCTCCTAAAGGAGAAGTGTGCAATTCCAGAAGAATATTTTGTTTTAGTTGGGAATTCTTACAAAGATATAAGCGATCTTTGTACCATAGGGAATCATTTTTCCAACTAAATGTATCAGATGTACTAGGATCTTGCTGCAACTTTTGAATGAGTGTCCATACATCTTTGTCCTTCTTCCATTGATCTCTTGCTTCGGTTATCCAATCTGGTTGGATAATAGAAATGGCACAAAGCAATGCTTCCACCTCTTCATTCTTTCTTGAGAGTGCATCTGCAACAACATTAAGCTTTCCTTTTTTGTAGATTATTTCAAAGTCATAACCCAACATCTTTGTGACCCATTTTTGCTGCTCTTCTAAAGATAGTCTTTGTTCGAAAAAGTGTTTAAGACTATCATGATCAGTTTTTACCTTGAAGTGTCTTCCCATTAGGTAAGTTCGCCATTTCTTTAGTGCATGCAGTATTGCTAACATTTCCTTCTCATAAATAGGTTTCTGTAAATACTTTCCTTCGATTGGACGACTTTCAAAAGCAATGGGTCTTCCTTCCTGCATTAAAACAACACCAATTCCATTTCCTGAGGCATCACATTCCACAATAAAGGTTTTGTGAAGTCTGGCGTAGCTAAGACCGGTGCTAGGCACATTGCCTCTTTAAGATGTTCAAAGGCCTTAGTTGCTTCAGGAGTCCATGAAAATACATCTTTCTTCAATAATGTTGTTAGAGGTGCTGCTATTCTCCCATAATTCTTAACAAACTTGCGATAATACCCTGTTAACCCGAGAAATCCTCGCAACTGCTTTATGGTTGTGGGAACTTTCCATTCCTTAATGGCTTTAATTTTGTTAGGGTCCACTTTAACACCCTCGTGAGATACAATATGACCCCGATATTCCACCTCTTGTACTCCAAAGAAACATTTGGACTTTTTTGCATATAATTGTTTCTCCTGCAATAGTTTGAGCACCCTGTCAACATGTTCAACATGATCCTTCCAAGACCTGCTGTAGATTAGTATATCATCAAAAAATACTAGCACAATTTTTTTAAGGAAGGGTTTGAAAATGGAATTCATCAACCCTTGAAATGTAGAAGGTGCATTGGTAAGGCCAAAAGGCATGACCAAAAATTCATAATGACCCTCATGAGTTTGAAATGTTGTTTTTGGAATATCTTCAGTCTTCGTTCTAATTTGATGATATCCTGAACGAAGATCCAACTTGGTAAAATAAATTGCTCCATGTAATTCATCCAATAATTCATCAATCACATGAATGGGAAATTTATCTTTAATGGTGAGCTTATTGAGCTCCCTATAATCCGGACACATGCACCATGATCCATCCTTCTTGTGTACCAATACTACGGGAGTAGAGAAAGAAATTTGACTAAGTTGAATTATACTCGCCTCTAACATTTCTGCAATCATACCTTCAATTTCACTCTTTTGGACATAAGGATATCTATAAGGCCTGATGTTTGGAGGAACACTTCCTGGAATCAAATGAATAGCATGATCATGATCACGAATAGGTGGGAGTCCTTTGGGAGTTTCAAACACCTTGGAATGATTGTCCAATTCTTGTTGGAGATCTGCAAAAATAGATGATTTTGATGTTGGAACTTCTAGTGAGCATAATTGTGCAATTACGCCTCATTGTTCTTTCTTTAGAAGCTTTGTCATGACATTAGAGCTTATTATCCTTCTTGGCTTCCCTTCAATACCCCGTAATTCGACTTCCTTTCCTTCTGAAAAAAATTTCAAGAAAAGTTCTTGAAAATTAAAAGCTACCGTCCCCAAAGATTGTAACCATTGTACTCCTAGTACAACATCAACACCTCCCATAGGAATGGAAAGCATTGGACTATTCAATACATATTCCTCCATGGTTAGCTTGATATTATGGCATTTTCCAGAGAAATTTATAGTTCCTCCATTTGCAACCATCACTTGACATTCTGGTGCTGGGTATAGGAAACAATTTAATTCCTTGGCTACCTTATAATGAATAAAATTATGGTTGCTACCTGAATCAATCAACACTATTACCTTTTTTTTCTTGATCTGTCCTTCTATATTGAGATTTTGAGGAGTGGTAATTCCTGCCAGTGCATTACACGATATGGTGAGATTCATTTCTTCCTCTTCTAGGGCCGGTTCCTGGTGGATAGCCTCTTCTTGTTCATTTGCTTCTTCTTCACAATCTATGTAAAATAATTACTTTCCAGCACGCTTATGACCTTTAGTGTATTTGCTATCACAACTATAGAAAAGCCCTTTTGCTCTTTTTTCTTCCAATTGTTGTGGTGTCAACCTTGTAGGTTGTGCAAATCTAGGCGTAGCAACACTTCCTTCTTTATAGAATTGAGTGGTAGGCTTCCTTGTCGCCATTATTTTACATTCAACTTTTCTTGCCAACCTGAATGCCTTCTCCAATGAATTCGGTTCCAAAACACGAACTTCATGTTGGATGTTATCCTTTAAAGTGCCTATGAAGAGATCGATCCTATGTTCCTCTGGAATATCAGTTACCCTTATATTCAATTTTTGGAAGTCCTCAATGTGCTGCCCCACTAAACCCTTTTGTTTGAGATTTATCAATTGGCTAAAGAAGGTGTTGCTCTTTGTATCTTCATAATGTGCTATCATTTCCTCCGTAAAAATTGACCAAGTGACAATTTTTTTACCGGAGCAAAGCCATCAATACCATACAAATGTATTTTGTTCTAAATGTAAAGTTGCAATGCGTACCTTTTGTGTGTTTTGCACGTTATGGAGATCAAAATATTGCTCCATCTGTAGTATCCATGTTACAGGATCCTTTCCACCAAGCTTCCTCATATCCATGTTTAGAATATGGTGGTTCTTCCCGCCAACATTAGAGTTTATGAAATCACGATTAACATTTATTATGTTCTCATCATGAGGTTCTTCTACTATCTTTTCACCATTAGGAAACCTTTCTTGTATCAACTTTGTCAAACCTTCCATGTCTGCTTTTAGAACATTCTTCATGTTTTCCATTTTCTCATCGATCTTTGCTTCCATCTCATCCATATTAGATTCCATGCTAAGCCTCCATGCCATCAATATTAGATTCCATGCCTTTCTTCAAAACTTCCATGTCAATTTTTGTTGCTCTTTGCGAGAGAGAAATTTGTTGCACTTGCTCTTGTAATTTTGATATGTCATGTTGCCATTCTTCATCTTCATGAGTCATAGTAGAGCTTTCCAAAGGCTTAATGGGTGTTGAATTATTTTTAGGGGCCATTTTATAATCCAATACTGATATCTATGCCCTTGCAATCAATTCAACTTGATTCTTCAAACAAGACTTATGCAATTCAGAAAATAAATACACACCTTTTACTTTCTTTTGAAGAGCTCTATATTAAAATTGTATTATCTCTATGATTGTGGCTCTTCAATATCTGAAATTTAGCACTGAAGTAGCCCTCTAAATTCTCTTTTGAATTCCATAGGTGTGACTTGATTTGGATTCTCCAAGACAAAGTTATGTCCAATCTCCCACAATGACCTAATTATGGACTGCTTCAATATAGAAAACTTGTACGACTTGCCACGTGTCACTGTTTCGTTCTTCGCCTCTGAAAATCATAGCCAATAAACTAAATTCCATGTACTTGTGACCACTTTTTACGGCACTCCAATCCAATGCTCAGAGAGAGAGCTATTGAAATGTTCCCACGATCACCTTTTTGAGATGAAATTCGGGAGCTTGAAAAAGCAC
This sequence comes from Pinus albicaulis, assembly GCA_034641835.2. Classification (NCBI taxonomy): domain Eukaryota; kingdom Viridiplantae; phylum Streptophyta; class Pinopsida; order Pinales; family Pinaceae; genus Pinus; species Pinus albicaulis. The sequence goes on along the minus strand of CM076575.1, from coordinate 799,968,757 downwards.
TACCTTCCACAGGTCATATCTCCAAAAATATTGCGAACCAAGCTCTGAAATTTTTTGAAGGGTTTCCTTAGGATTTCAGATTTGCACCATAAAAATTTCAGATTTTGAACCTCAGTAGAAAAATCGTTATAGCGCAAATGCCACGATGACCTGTTTAGGAGCCCGAACAAAGACCTAACTTCCACAGATCATATCTCTGACAATATTGTGAAAAAAGCTCTGAAACTTTTAGAACGTCTTCCTCAGGATTTTGGCTTCGTACCCAAAAAATTTCAGCTTCTGAAACTTTGTAGAAAAACAGTTATAGCGAAAATGCCACGATGACCTATTTGGAGCAGCGAAACCCTAGAATCCAAAGCTCTGATACCAAATGTTGGGAAACCAACTCCAAAAAGAGAAGAAAAGAGATATCAACGCGTTAGAAATAAGCCAATTAGAGGGGGAAACCTCCAATACATTATATGAATGAACGATTCTTGGATGATACAATTTACAAAACCTCCTTTCTATATATAGGAGTCCATGGGGCCATAATGTAATCCTAGTGGGCCACAATGTAATCCTAGCCGACCTAACAATAATAATTTAAGGGCACAATAATAAAAAAATGGGGGTTACAAGGGTACAATAATAACAATAAGGGGTTTACACTGACAATAATAAGGGACTATGCTAGTGATATAGGGACCTAACAAGCTCCAAGTAAATATATCATTGTTCTTTCATCCACAACAATTTTTTCTAATGCAAAATTCATTGGAGGTTATCTATTGTGCTAGATTATGGGTTCTCATTTTCTAAAATCATATGTTTTCCCATACATACCTTTCCATTTTCTCTTGCCTCAATTATATTTTCCACTTATTTGTTTTTCCTCATTTTTTTCCTATTTTGGCTACAAAGGTTCCCTATGTTTAAATGGACTATAGTTACAAGAAGATAAAAAAAATCTTATAATTACAAAGAATATAAGAATCATATTCCAATTACACACAAATATTACCATTAGCAAAACCATATAAATAAAATGGCTAGTAAGAACCAATAGGTATCAATCCATAATAAGCAGTGACCATGGAAGTGCTTCGAGTTGATGAAATTTGGATAAATACTGTAAATTCCTCATTAAAAATGGTTATTATACCACCATGCAGCTAGAAATGGCATTGTATAACGTATTCCATTGTAAAACACTTTTTTCATAAACTCTGTCACTTTTCTTCATATTCTCTTCATCCTATTTATATTCTTTATTTTTCATTGTTACAAAGAGAATGTTTGATCATTGTTTGTGTTTTCCATGTATTGCAACATGATCAATAAAGATTTGATCAGTCTATATTACTATCACTTATAATATTATATATGGTGAAACCTAATCTTATTAGTCATAACACCAACTACCAAAATGGGTAATATCATCACTTCTAGTCAACATAAACAAAGAATTATGTACCCTCCCTTGTGGTCTGGGACTTGCTGGGGAATTTCAAGAATATCTTTATGTGGACTCAAATGTGACAGTTGCATAATGTTTTCTTTTTCCAACTCTTCATACCATTAAATATGAATGCTTTTTCAATTTTAACTTTATTTCACCAAAATAAAGTATGTAAGTACATATTTTGGTATGTGATGTCTCTACAAGGAAGGGAGGGATAAAGTTTATAAGATCACTTTGAAGGACTCCTACGTTGACTGACAGAATAACATATTTTTTATGGTAAATTGGCTCGCCTTAAATCATAATTTCCATGTCATTGTTGGTATATTTTAGTTCTCAAACTACCTATTTAAAACATTGAAAAAAATTGAAATTTCATTAAACAATAATGCATTAATCTTGGAAAAAGTTTGATAAATTTTTCCTCAATAATTTTTGAGAGGAAGATTCAATGTGAGAGTGATTGTTTATTAAATTGTAGCAATAATAAGCTTCATTTGAGTTGCACCTTAGTTAAATGGAGAAATTAAAATTTCCACATTAGCAAGATGAATTGAGTTGCTGTTAGCAGGTTTGACAAGGCCAAGTCAGTTAGTTAATACAATCAATTCAAGTTTGTAGGCAAGAAATAGAGTTGTGCATGTGTTGATAAGTAAGATATATAAATGTAATAGAGTTATAGTTAGTGAAACTTAGTTATTTGAGCTCTAGTCATTTAAATAGTCAATATGAGTTCAATTGAGTAGTTGTAACTATTCTTAACTCAATAATATCTCATTTAAGTAGTCAATTTACTAAAAATGACCCTAGTCATGCATGTAATTTGAATTTCCTAGTTGAGTGGAGGAAAAATGAATAAATGTAATGATTATTGTATAATAGTGAGTGTATAGGGTTTGAATCTAGCTAGTGAGGTCATTCTCTTGGGCTTTGCATAAGGAAATATGATCCCTTCCTATCCTTTAAGAGTTAAATTGTGAAAGGAAATAGGAGGAGCAGTAGGCCTAGTTTGGCTAAGTAATTTCCAGAGCATACTCAAGAGGATATCAATATTGCATTTTAGGTTGAGCTTAAAGGATCGAGGCACTCATTGTAATAGATCATTTTTCTCATCTGATATAATAAAAACATAGGAGGCATTTTTCCCAGTTGGGTTCCACAATAAAAATATTGTTTTCATTGTGATTAAATGATTGCATATATTTCTATTGTATGTTTTCCTTTCGACATATTGAGTAGAATAAATTTGTATCTATCGATCTCATTCTAATTATATTTTTAGTTGAAAAATTAAATTTAGTTCTACACGGTATCAAATTTATTGAAAACCACATAGAAACCATGTTCTTGATATTCTCTCAGAGAAATTTTGAGTAAAAGAGTTATGGTGCATGAATTCTCTTCAATGCAAGAACAATGCTTTTCTATGGATTGATGCTTCAGTATGCATTGGAGGGCACTTCAAATTTCATAGCCTATAAATACATGATGGAAACTATGTTGGATGACAATGGAGTATATTCTAAAAATAACAGCATCCAATTCACAACAACTGGATCAATGGAAGAAAGACACAACAAAATCCAGGAGGATTATCTTGGAGGGAGTCAGACACCATATTTTTTCGAGTTTCCATGGAAAGAATAATTATTATGTAAAGTAGAAAACCCTCACATAATTATTCAGGAGTAGTAATGATGCCGATAAACTGGCATTAAAAGATAATCTCTGGAACGTTTGAATGTAGAAAAATTAAACTATTGTTCAATACCTATCTAGATTTACTCGGGCCAGAGATGAACTTAGAGGAGTAGGATAGGATGTCCCACAACCTAATTTTGTGATTTTAGTACTCCTTGGTCTTCCAAAGTCATGGAATACCTATTAGGATTCAGTAAATGGAAAAGATAAGATGGAAAATTGTGAGAGACTTTGGTCTAACTTGGTGCAGGAGGAGATCACACGAAACACAAGAGAGGGTGTCACATCTAGAATTTATGAGGAAGAAAAAATTTATTTGGAAGGAAAAGGAAATAATTCTAAAGGCAAGAAGGCACAAGGTGAGGATAAATATAAACAGAACCATGGAAAGAAGAAATACCTAAGTAAAATAAAATTCTTTCACTGCCAAGAGTATGGACATTATGGAACCAAGTTTACACATAAAAAATATAGCAAGTAACATGCAACATCAGGAGGGGGAGATGCTCTCACATCACAATTTTAGTTGGATTTCACCCTCATTTCTTGCATGGAAATCACAGTAAGAGGGTGTGAGTGGTACTTATCCTTTTGTGCTTCATTTCTTATGACAAAAAAACGATTTCTTTAGCATCCTAGAGGAGAACAACCTACAATTACCCATAGAGTGGAGAGATGATGGGATATATAGTACCAAATGGATTGGAATTTTAACCTTTAAGAAGTATTCATGATCTCATATTCACCTAAATATTGTAATGTATGTTCTTGGTCTGAAGAACAACTAAATTTTTGTAGTTGTACTTGAAGACCATGGATATGATGTGGTTTTCAGTAAGGGAAATCTTATTTGAAGATTTTCCTGCTAGGCAAGTAAAAAAAAATTGTTTTCGATTTAAAAATATCTACAGATAGATTTATATTTCGACATGCATGTATCTATACCTCTAGGAGTGAGGTGGGGTAATGTAGAGCATTGGTACCAAAGTTGCAAATATTTGGGTAGGGTACATATGAGAATAGTACCAGTTGCAGTATACTATTTCCATGGATCATTACCCTTGCTTCAAGGGCCCATAGTATTAAGTAGCAGAAGTAGTAGTTTTAATTAATGCAGATGGTTCTTGAGCGACAGTTGTAGAGGATAGCAACACTGAGGGACTCATGAGATAGTTGTAGTGCAAAGACATAGTTGATTCAATATTTTGGATTCTTCTCAGTTGCAGTTGCTACAATACATTCTAATATAGGAGTAGGATAGGGGTTGTTTAAAAACCTATTTTTATTAAGAGGGGATAGGGCATACATTCTAATATAGGAGTAGTATAGGGTGTTAAATTGTAGCTAGAAAAAGCTTCATTTGACTTGTGAATTAGTGAAATGGAGAAATTTGAATTTCCACGCCAACATGATGACTTTAGTTGTAATTAAAAAGAGTGACATGTCCAAGTCACTTGGTTAAGTCAATCAATTCTTGTTTTTGGGCATGGAGTAATGTTTTGCATGAGTTGATTGCTAAGACCTAGAGATCTAGTGGAGCTATAGTTAGTGAAACTTGGTTATCTAAGATCAAGTCATGAATATAGTCAGTATGACTTCAGTTGAGTATTTATAACTATTGTTAAGTCATTAATCTATCAGTTAACTAGTCAATTTACTGAAAATATCACTATTTGTGCACGCAATTATAATTTTATATTTGAGTGGAGGAAAAATGCATGAATGTAACCATTATTGCATACTAGTGAATGTACAAAGTTTTCATGTAGAAAGTGAGTTCATTCTGTTGGCATTTTCATAGGGAAATAGGAGATATTCCTATACTTAAGGAACTGAATTTTGCAAGGAAATAAGAGGAGAAGTAAGCCTAGTTTGTACAAGTAATTTCTAGAATAGACTTAGGAGGAGATCAATATCGCAGTGCAGGTTGCGATTCAAGGATTGCAGTAGCAATTGTAATAAATTATTATTCTCATCTGCTATAATATAAATAAAGGAACAGTTTTTCCCAGTTGGGTTCTTTATTAAAAATATTGTGTTCATTGTGATTGAATGATTGCATGTGTTTCTATTGTATGTTTTCCTTTCCGCAAATTGAGTAGAAGAAATTTGTTTCTATTGATCTCAATTTGATTTCATTAAAAGCTATAAATTTCAAGTTATTTCTACATTGTCAACATTTATTGATTCATAATGAGAAGTATCTTTAACAAGTTGGCTCAATCATTAACCACATGTTAAGTTGCAAATTTTAGGAACTCTTCCACTAAGTTATAGAGGATATATTCATAACATCAATTATCCAGAAATATGTTGGATGTGTAGCTTGATTATATTCCTAATTTAGAGGTCTTGTTTCAGCCGTGTTTGGATCCCAATCCCCGATGGGGTGTGTGTGGGAGGGGGGGGGAATCCCCCCCACACACATTATTTCTACCTGGGGAGTCCAATGGGGGGAGGTTTGTAGAACCCCCTTGGAAGGGTTCAGGGGCAGCACCTCCGAAACTGAAAACAATTTAAACTTTTCCTTGTAAAATATTGTAATTTCATAGGTGGATGATCTCATGGTAGATTTTTTGTTAATTTACGTGTTTTCACCCTAAAATGAAACCCTCGGTTTATATGAAGGAATTGTGTTACAGATGGGTATTATTATTTTGAGCGAGAAAGAGAGAGCAGATTGTGTGAGAGAAAAGAGGAAATTACAATGGATATATTTCTAGATTGTATCTCTTCATGTTGCTAGATAATATAAAAGGAAGGACTAGATATTTATCCGTGGACCTAGCCCGAATTTGGTGAACCACGTATATATGTGTCTCTCTTGTTATATGCATTTCTATATTTGTAATTTTTCAATAATTTGTGTATTTAATTACTATTTTAATTAATTTCTAGCATCGGATTCGAATGTCTATCTAGTTGATAAACTTGCAGCACAAAACGGTTCCTAGCTCAAGTGAAAGCATTGGAAGACTATGGTAACAATAGTAAAACTTCTATATTTTAACAAAGACAAAAGATAACTAACATTTATTTGTATAGGAATTCAACTCAAAGAATCATTTAATAATATCCTATGATTGATCAAAAAATAGTTTGGTTAGATATCTTACCTTCTAGTGATGATAAACCACTTTTATCCACTTGAAGGTGTTTAGAATATGTCCATCAAGTGTATCCAATCTAGGCAAGGGTGATGGACTTATATTTTGGCGCTTTTTTCCAATCCATTGTAGAGTTTAAATTTTGGAAGGATATTGAACATGCTCTATGGTTGTTTATGAAATTCGACACTTTTGAATAATAGGATGTATTATAGGAACTTCTTGATCAATAATTTTTGCACCAATTGCCTCTCTAATTTCACCCATAGTAGAACGAGATCTAAGTAAATACATCATCATTATTTCATCTACAAAAATGTTTTCTAATGGAAAATCTATTGGAGGTTATCTATTGTGCTAGAGTTTGGGCTCTAATTTTCTAAAATCATATTTTTTCCCATACCTACCTTGGAATTTTCTCTTGCTTCAATGATATTTTCCACTAATATTATTTTCCTCATTTTTTCCCTCTCTTGGATACAAAGGTTCCCCATGTTTAAATGGACTTTAGCTACAAGAATATAACAAACATCTTCTAATTACAAAAAAATATTAGAATTGTATTCCCATTACACACAAATATTACAATTAGCACAATCATATAAATAAAATGGCTAGTAAACACCAATAGGCATCTATACATAATAAGCAGTGACCATGGAAGTGCTTAGGGTTGATGAAATTTGGATAGATATTTTAAATTCCTCATTGAAAATGGTTATTCCACCACCATGGAACTAAAATTTTCGTTGCATAAGGTGAGCCATTTTAAAACACTTTTGTCATGAACTCCATCACTTTTATTTCATATTCTCTACATCTTATTCCTTAATCTATTTATATTCTTTGGTTTTCATTGTTACAAGGAGAATGTTTAATCCTTTGTTTGTGTTTTCCATGTTTTGCAATAGGATCAATAATTATTTCATTAGTTTCTACTAATGGCAATTATAATATTATATATGGTGAAACCTAATCTTATTGGTGATAACACCAACTACCAAAATGTGTAATATCCTCACTTTTGGTCAATATAAATAAATAATTATGTAACCTCCTTTGTGGTAAAAAAATTGTTGGGAATTTCAAGAATATCTTTATGTGGACTCAAATGTGACAGTTGAACAATGTTTCTTTTCCCAACTCTGCATACCATTAAATATCAATTTTTTTTTAAATTTTAAGGTTGTTTCACCGAAATCAAGTATGTAAGTACATATTTTGGTATGTGATGTCTCTACAGTGAAGGGAGGGATAAATTTTATAAGATCACTTTGATGAACTCCCATGCTGACTGATACCATAGCATATTTTTTATTGTAAGATCTATCTTCAATCATAATTGTCATTTCATTGTTGGTATATTGTATCTTTTAAGTAACTTAATTAAATTTTTTTTTTTAAAAACCAGAATTTTGTTAAAAAATAATGAATTAATCTTAGAAAATGTTTGATAAAGTTTTCCTCAATAATATTGACAAAAAGATTCAATGTGAGAGTGATTGTCTATTAAATTGTAATAATAAAAAGCTTCATTTGACTTGTGCCTTAGTTAAATGTAGAAATTAAAATTTCCACAGTAGAAAAATGAATTGAGTTGTGGTTAGCAGGTTTGACACGACCAAGTCACTTAGTTAATTCAATCAATTCAAGTTTGTAGGAAAGAAGTAGAGTTGTGCATGAGTTGATCACTAAGATATAGAAATGTAGTGGAGTTATAGTTAGTAAAAATTATTTATTTGAGCTCTAGTCATTTAAAAAGTCAATATGCATTCAGTTGAGTATTTGTAACTATTGTTAACTCACTAATATCTCATTCAACTAGTTAATTTACTAAAAATGGCCCTAGTGATGGATGCAATTTGAATTTCCTAATCGAGTTGAGGAAAAATGAATAAATGTAATTATTATTATATACTAGTGACTGTATAGAGTTTTCATGTAGTAGGTGAGTTCATTCTCTTTGGATTTTCATAAGGAAATAAGACCTCTTCCTATTCTTTAGGATATGAATTGTGCAACAAAATAGGAGGAGTAGTAGGCCTAGTTTGCCTAAGTTATTTCGAGAGCATAATCAAGAGGAGATCAATATTGCATTGTAGGTTGATCTTCAAGGATTGAATCAGTCATTGTAATATATCATTGTTCTCACCTAATATAATACAAACATAGGAGGGGTTTTTCCAAGTTGGGTTCCCTAGTAAAAATATTATGTTCATTGTGATTAAATGATTACATATATTTCTATTATATGCTTTCCTTTATAAATATTGAGTAGAATAAATATTTGTCTATTGAACCAAGTATAATTTCATTAGTAGTTTAAAATTTAAAATTATTTCTACATGGTATCAGAGCTATTAAAAACCACATAGAAAACATGTTCTTGATCTTCTCTTTGAGAAATTTTGAATAGCAGATTTAATGTGCATGATTTTTTTTCAGTGCAAGAGCATTGTCTTTCTATGGATTGAGTCTTGAGTATGCATTAGAAGGAACTTTGAATCTCATAGCTTTTAAAGACATGATGGAATCTATGTTGGATGAGAATGGAGTATATTCCAAAAAAAGCAACATCAGATTCACAGCAACTAGCTCAATGGAAGAAAGACACAACAAAATCCAAGAAGATTATCATGGAGGGAGTCATACACCATATGGTTTCGCGTTTTCATGGAAAGAATAATTCTTGTGCAACATAGAAAACCCTCACGTATTTATTCAAAATAAATAATGATGTGAGGAAATTAACATTGAAAGATAAACTCAAGAAGATCCGAATGCAAAAAAATTAAAAACCCTTGTTCAATACCTATCTATATTCACTCTGAATAAAGATGAACTTGGAGGAGTAGGAGAGGATGTGCCACAATATAATATTTTGGTTTTAGCACTCCATAGTCTTCCAAAGTCATGGAATAGCTATTAGGGTTCAATAAATGGAAGAGACAAGCACCCAAATTGGGAGAGACTTTGGTCTAACTTGGTGTAGGTGGAGATCATAAGAAACACTAGAGATGGTGTCACATCTAGAACTTATGAAGAAGAAAACTTTTCTTTGGAAGGAAAAGGAAACAATTCCAAAGGCCAGAAGGCCCAAGGTGAGGGGGAATCTAACCAGAACCATGGAAAGAAGATATACCTCAGTAAAAGTAAATTATTTCATTTTCATGAGTATGGACAAAATGAAAAAAAATTTACACATAATAAATATAGCAAGGAACCTACATCAGTAGTAGGGGATATGATCTCACATCACAATTTAAGTTGGATTCGACCCTCATTGCTGGCATGGAAATCATAGTAAGAGGGAGCTAGTGGTACATATACTTTTGTGCTTCATTTTATATGAAAATAAATAACAATTTCTTTAGCATCCTAGAGGAAAACGACCTACAATTACCCATAGAACTTAGATATGATGGGATATATAGTACCAAATGGAATGACATTTTCACCTTTAAGAAGGATTCAAGCTCTCATATTCACCTAAATAATGTAATGTATGTACTTGGTCTGAAGAAAAATTAAATTTATGTAGTTGTACTTGAAGATAATGGATATGATGTGGTTTTTAGTAAAGGAAATCTTATTTGAAGCATGTTGCTACTTGGAAGGTAAAACAAGTTGGTTATCAAGTTAAAAATATCTACAAGATAGAGTTAGATTTCGACATGCATGTAGCTATACCTCGAGGAGTGAGGTGCGGAGATGTATAGCCTTGGTCCCAAAGTTGCAAATATTTGGGTAGGGTCCACAGGAGAGAAGTAGCAGTTGTGGTATACTCTTCTTATGGATCATTACCCTTGCTACAAAGGCCCACAATATTTAGTTGCAGAAGCATTGTTAATTGATGAAGTCAGGTCTTAAGAGACCATTGTGGAGGCTAGTATAAATCAGATACTAAGAACATTTAAAGTGTCAAAAATTCCTTTAAAAAAATAAATTTTGATGCTTTTTAGAATATGCATGAAAATCATCAACATTTAAGAAAAATATTGACACTTAATACATTAAAAAATTTTAAATGTAAAAAATAAACCCTCTAAAAAAAGGGGTCGATGATGCGTCAACACTTTTTAAAATCAACATGAAAAACACTAACATATAAAAAAAAAGTTATACTTGATACATAAGAAAATTTGAAGTGTCAAAAATATGCTCTGAAAAAAAAAGTGTATTCTAGATGAGCACTTTTCAAAATCGGATTACTTTTCTGCTACCTCAAAAAAGCGGGTACTCATTTTAGTTCTTGTTTAAGAGTTCACATTGTTTAAATATAAACCTATACTAGTTACTAAAGGATAATGATGAATAGAAGGTATAGACTATGAAGTTACATTTGCATCAGTAGAAAAAAATCAATGCAATAATATTGATGGTAGCACTAGGCACTAAATATTTTTGGGTATTTCATGAGTTATCTGTGAAATAAACTTTTATAAATGGTGAATTAAAAGAGGAAATATATTTTTCAACCAAAGAGTTTTTCAACCAAAGAGGTTTGTTAAGCTATTTTAATAACATTTAGTTTGAAAATTATTAAATAAAGCTTTATATGGTCTACAATAGCCTCCCAAATTATGTTACACAAAAATTTATAATTTCTTCATTAACCAAGGTTTTCAAAAAAGTAACAGTGATCCTAATTTCTATATCAAGAGAGATGTATAATGGAAATTAGCCTTGACTTATTTTTATGTGAATAATATTTGTATTACAAAAAGTGATGGTGAAGATATTACATCCATAAAGGAGCAATTGTCTCAGGTATTTGAAATGAAATATCTAGGACAAATGCATTATTGTTTGGGTCTAGAAGCACAAAGATAAAAAGGTGATGCCTTCATCACTCAAACAAAATATACAATGAATGTTCAAAATTTTTTAGGATGAATGAGTGAAAGGAAACATCTACTCCATTATTAAAAATGAAAATCTTAAAAGTTGTGATGAAAGAAAATAAGTTGATGGTATAATATATCAACTTTTGGTGGGAAGTGTCAACTACCTCAGTAATACCAGACCGAATATTGCATACTTAATTAGCATTCTTAGTGAGTATATTACCAAGCCTTGTGATATTCCCTCATTATTTGAAAGGAAAATGTAATTATGCAATTGAATTTACAAATGATTAGGATGTTCAGTTAATATGTTATTCAAACTTATATTGGGAAGGATATATTGATGAGAATAGGTCTATACCTAGCCTCATATTGAAGTTACGATCTAGCACAATATAATAGAGAAATAAAAAATAACCTATTGTTTCCTTGCCATCCATCGAATCAAAATATGAGGCATTGTGCAACACTACCTATGAAGTTGTGTGGTTACGAAGAATCCTTGAAGATGTCGAAGAGAAGCAGAAAGGCTCAACAGTTATCAAATGTTACAATAAAATTACTATCAATTAGAAAACACTCCAATGTACAATGCCAAATCAAATCATACTAAAACTCAACACCATTTTATCAGATAGAAGCATCATTACAAAGAAATTGATTAGATATATTGTAATATTGATGAAATTTGGCCAATGTGTTAACTAATACAATTGGAAAGGGAAAGTTTGAATATTGTAGGTCAATGTTAGGAATTGTTGAAAACACATGTATACATTAAGCAGGGGGGTGATAGAATAACTTAGAAATAGAGACAAAAAGATAAGTAATGGGGATGATGAGTTCTCTCTATGTGAGCCACATGGACATGTTGAATGTATTGTTTGGTGTTTTAAAATAATTCCTTGATGAATTCACATACTTATACCTAGTAACAAAACAAAAAGTATGTATATAAATACATTTCTACAATACTTCCCAAAATAGCATTTCAAAGTGAAATATGAAAGAAAAAAATACTATATAAGTACTCATTATTAACCTTGGAAACAACTGACTAATAATGAACCTCCAATGAATTTTCCATTATAACAAATTGTGCTAGAATTTGAGTTCTCCTTTTATAAAATAATATGTTCCCCATATCTATCTGACCCTTTTCTCTTGCTTCAATGATATTTTCCATAGATTATTTTTTCTTCAATTGCTTTTTTTGGATAAAAAAGTTCTCACGTTTAAATGGTTTACAATTAAAAAAGGATAACAATAGTATGCTAATTGAAAAAAATATAAGAATTATATTCCAATTACATAAGAAAATAATGATGGTATCAGTCCATAATAAGCATGGTGGAAGTGCTTAGGTTCAATAGGTATCAACCCATAATTGTGGAGTGCCTAGATTAGATGAGATTTTGATAATTATTGTAACTTCCATTTTGAAAATTTTTATTCCACCAACTTGGAACCATAATTTCCCCCGAATTATAAATTTCATTCCAAACACTTTTCTTAGAAACCCCATCACTTCTTTCATCTTCAAATAATATTGTTCCTTAATCTATTTACGTTCTTCATTTATTATTATTACAACGAGAATGTTTGATTCTCTATATGGTATTTCAATGTGTTGCAACATGAACAATAATAATTCCATGAGTATTTATTACTTGTGATTATAATATTATATATGGTAAACCCTCGTTATTGTATTGGTCATAACACTACCTACTCAAACATGTATTATCCTTGCTTTTGATCAACATAAATAAATAATTGTCTGCCTAGTAGTCCGGAATTTGCTGGAGAATTTGAAGAACATCATTTTTGTAAACTCTAATGTCACGGTTTAAGAATTTTTTCTTTTCCCAACTCTACTCAACATTAGATATGAGTTTTTTTTCAATGTTAATGTGATTTCACCAAAATCAGGTATCTAAGTATATATTTTTGTATGTGATGTCTCTACAGGGAAAGGATGGCTAAAATTTGTGATATCACTTTGTAGAACTCCCAAGATAACTCACACAATAACATATGTTCCATGATAAACTAACCCATCTTCAACCATAGGTATCACTCCATTATTTTTATATTATATTTTGGAAATGACCTAATTAAAACATTAAAAATAATTGAGAATTATGTTAGAAAATGATGCAGTGATCTTTGGGAAGGTTCAATAAAAATTTTCTCAACAAAATTTGACATGAATATATAATGAGTGAGTGATTTTAAACATTAATTGATTCGAAATGAACAACACCTTCTTCCATTTAACTCGATCATCAACCACATGTTCACCCACAAATTCAAGGAACTCTTCTGCTAATTTATATATGATATATTTGTAGCCTCAATCATCTGCAACCAATAATTCTTTTTCTCCAAATTCAGTATAAGTAAAAATTCACTCAACTTCTCCAACACAAACCAAAAAAAATTGAATTAGTTATTAATAGTGATTGCAAAATATTTGTAAATGATAAAAATGAGGATGATATAACCATACCTACCGTCTCAAAATCATGCAAGATAAATTCTATTGCCAATTCTAATGGCATTGAAGTAAAAACCAAAAAAGTTTAATTTAGTTATTAAGAGTGATTGCAAAATATCTGTGAATGATCAAATGAGGATTATAGAAGCATACCTACCATCTCCAAATCATGCAATGTAATGTCTATTGCCAATTCTAATGGTGTGGAAGAAATTCTCATCAATATAAAAGAAATGAATCATAGTGTGTGACTTGAGTGAACAATACATTAATTCCCCAAAGCTATTCTTTAATCCAAATCCTTACAGTTCGTAAAATTAATTTCTTGCAATGGGGAAATGGAATTAGCCTCTACCATTACATAGGCCATGGTTAAAGCAAATTCAATTGCTAGTGCACTATTAGTAGAATATATCACCTACAGATATGAATAATTGGAAATGGATGCATGTCCCCTATGACCACTTTGAAATACTTCTGACAAACAACATTAGTTTATATAATAGATCATATAAATGTTGGCACCCTTACTAACTTGTTTCAAATGAAGAAAAAATATAAAACGAAATAAGTACAACATTGGCCATATATTTGGCCTAATACCTCTTATAATAAATGTTATATGCACCATTACTATTATTAGAATATCATGTGTTAAAGTATCTTAGGTCCCTATAATACTAGTGTATCCCCCTTATTATTATTGTTTGTGTAGCCCCAATATTGTTAGAAAGAAAAAAACAATCTGACCATGTATTGTAGTGCATTGGTAGGAATTATCACTCATCAAACTCTCAATATAGAAGGATATATCAAGAAGAAAAAGGTAATAGTGTTGATTGATTCGGGTAGTACCCATAATTTTATTCATTGTAAGATAGCCAAGGAATTGAATTTCTTCCCATATCCAACACCAAAGTGTCAAGTGAAGGTTGCAAATGGAGGAACTATAAATTTCTCTGGAAAGTTTCATTATATCAAGCTAACCATGGGAGAAAATGTATTTGATACTCCAATTCTTTCCATTCCAATGGGTGGTTCTGATGTTGTACTAGGATTCCAATAGTTACAATCTTTGGGGACGATAGATTTTAATTTTCAATAAATTTTCTTGAATTTTTTTTTGGGAAGGAAAGGAAGTTGAATTATGAGGTACCAGAGGGAAACTAGGAAATATAATCATCTCTAATTCCATGAAAAATATTTTGAAGAAATAAAAACAATTAATTGCACAATTATGATCACTAGAGGTTCAAACATAGAAATCATCTATTTCTATAGATCTCCAAAAATTCATGGACAATCATTCCAAGGTGTTTGAGACCCCCAAAGTCCTCACACATATTCGTGATCATCATCATGCTATTAATTTGGTTCCAGGAATTCTTCATCCAAATATCAGGCCTTACATATATCATTATGCCTAAAAGAGTGAGATTGAACATATGGTTGTAGAAATGTTAGAGGATGGTATAATTCAACCTAGTCAAAGTTCTTTCTGTGCTTCAGTGGTTTTTATGCACAAGAAGGATGGATCATGGCTAATGTTTTCTGACTATCCAGAGCTCAAAAAAATCACTATTAAAGATATATTTCCCATACATGTCATTGATGATGTTATCACAAAATTGCACTTGATTGGATTCTAATTAGACAACACTATGTAACTGTTTCAAACTAGCTTCTGACTGAAGCTTAGCCTCTTCAGTCTAAGAGGGCTCTCTCAAAGGGGTTAATGATATTTGATAATGATGAAACTATATGGCTAACTCTATTTGGAAAATAACTTAATTGTGATGTGTGTTGGTTGAAGAGAGTACAAGTCTTAAACCATTGGGCTTATGGAGTCAACAAATTAGTAGTTTCAGTGGTAAGGTCTCTTAACATGGAAGCTAAGGCAAGTAAGAGTTTTTAGCAAAGGTAAAATACAAATGGAACATAAAACAACACAGTCATTTCATGAATAAAGGAAGTCAGAGTATAAACATATGAATTTTGAATAATAAAGATGAAATCCACTGCAAGTGGTACACATAAAAATATAGATTAGAAAAGCAGTAAAAATCCATGAGAATCTCAGGTCTGTCAAGAAGAAGTCTTCTGTATTACTGATATCAGTCAAATTAATTGCGATGGAAAATAACTCTATTTGGAAAATAACTTAATTGCGATGTGTGTTGGTTGAAGAGAGTACAAGTCTTAAACCATTGGGCTTATGGAGTCAACAAATTAGTAGTTTCAGTGGTAAGGTCTCTTAACATGGAAGCTAAGGCAAGTAAGAGTTTTTAGCAAAGGTAAAATACACATGGAACATAAAACAACACAGTCATTTCATCAATAAAGGAAGTCAAAGTATAAACATATGAATTTTGAATAATAAAGATGAAATCCACTGCAAGTGGTACACATAAAAATATAGATTAGAAAAGCAGTAAAAATCCATGAGAATCTCAGGTCTGTCAAGAAGAAGTCTTATGTATTACTGATATCAGTCAAATTATATAAAGCTGCAGTCATGCAAAAAATCTTCAACCCTTTACAAACTCAATAATCTTCCCTTTAATAAAATTTCTTACATCAGAGATGATCTGCCCCTTAGCTAGATTCATCGAAATCTTCCTATGACAACTTGCATAACAGGAAAACATGTTCTTTAATGAGAAAATGATAGCTACACTCTAAAACAATCCTTTTCCTAATAGGACTCATACTCCTATTTATTACATGAAAATACTTTATCTCTTAAAACAATTAAATATCTGATAACTAATGCTTCACATGTTCGAATAGCCTTTGATAGAACTCATCACTACTTTACATTTTAAACACCCTCCTCAACATATGGAAACAAACCCTATTTTTTAGGAAAACAGGACCCTATCTTCAACGAAGTCTTCAACTGATCAGTTGTCTCCCTTTCATGCTCTTCAAGTAATGGATTATTTCTAGCAAGGTCCCTTGACCTGTTGAATGTGTCCACCTATACAAAACTTCTCTTAAACCTGCTCAGAAACCTTCGAAACGGCTCACTACAAAAGCGTGGCAGTTTCGTAGGGTGCTTTCGTAGCGTACAAAAAATGACTTTTGCAATCAAAATTTCTACTTCTTTTCTCTTGCATGATGTTCATCATGGCCTGACACATCATCATCACCATTTCCTCTCCTTGAAATCTGCAAAAATTGGTTTTAGAGGAAAAAAGAAAGCTACAAAAATTTTCGTAGCATTTTCCTGGCTTTAGGCCTAGGAAACGCTACGAAACTATGGAAAACTGTGCAATTTCCAGATTTTGACTTTGTTTCAAAAATGTACCTTCCAGTTGCACAAGTTTTATTTTCAACATGCCTTGACCTCTCAAATCATAAAAAAACTCAACTTAAGAGCCTTGAGGTGTTTCTTCTTCACTATTGATGACTTGAGGTATAGGCTCCTCAACTATAGTCATTTTTAAGCCCTTTTTCTCTAGCTCTTCATGGATCATTTCTAGCTTCTCTTGGAAGTCTTTGACTTGGTCCTTCAGTCTTCTGTTGCTATATTTCAAGTGTAGGTTCATTATTCTAACATGCTTCATCTCTCCTCTTAATGGTTGAGTCCATTTGTCTAATTGTTGTGTGTCATCTAAGTTCTTTGACACACTATCAACCTGCTCTTCCCAAATCTCTTTCATTTTCTCAAACTGCACTTTTTGGACATTATTCTTCCTAGCCTCTTTATTCATGGCTGCTATTTCATGATTTTCTAACTTCAATTGCTCCTTTAAGACCTCAATCTCTATTTTTTCAATAATTTTCTCTTTTCCTTTCCTTTTCTTGATGACTGGATCTTCTTCTGTAGGTGATGAAAGGTAAATAATACTTTGTGGTGGCTGGATAGTGTTAGTGACTGGATGAACTTCTTTACTACTTTCCAAGAGTTTTTTAGCATGTTTTGTCATGGGTTTCCTAGCTTGAAACATAAAACCTGCATCCTCTCCTTCAAATTCTAAGTTCTTTTCTAATTTATATTTCTTAAGCTTCTTTCCTCCCTCATCTATATCCTCAGCTTGGACTATGGGGGTTTCCTCAATATCAATAGCATGCAGAATGTCTTCTAAATTTCCCTTAGCCACTTTTTAGCTTCTTGTAATCCTTTTGCTGCAATGTTTACTCACAGTTGGCTCTTGTTTTTAAGGTTTTCCCATAGTTGACTTTTGTTTTGCAGGTGAAATAGCAGGTGTATGAATTGTCTACAATTTCTTTGTTTCCATGACTGTTGTTTCTCTTTTCTCTGCCCCTACTAGTTCACTTTGTTCTGCCACTAAAGGTGATGGTATAACTCTAGGTTTAGGAGTTGTTTTAGGGGTAATTGCATCCACTTCTAAGCTGCTAACAAACTGAAAAGAAGAGCAGTATCTGCCTAATCTTTGTAACTCATCTAAAACCAACAATTTTATTAAACCATGATGAAAAACTAAGGTTTCAATTCCTTCAGATTTAGCTTGAACCTTATCTGCCATTTTTTCTAAGCTTTTGTATAAATAAAATGGTAGATGAAGAGATATCTTACCAACAAAGTGTAGAAGAAGCTGAAGTGGTAAGAATAAACCTTATGATATCTGCCTTCACAAGTGAAGTATTTCTGAATGATGAGAAGCAGCTTTGAGAAATTATCTTTCAAGCAACTTCTTGGAATCGAATTTGTAAGGTCTACCTCACTTGTTCTCGCTTGATAAATTCTTTATATTCCTGCATGTAGAATTTTAAACATTTGAACCATTTTTCTTCTCCTCTTGGAATCCCTGTTGCTCCTGCAATTTTTTCTGGTGTTATAGTGAGGTTCAACATTCCCACTTTTGTAGATGTCCCATTGAAATTTAGGACAAACTCTTTAGAAACTTGTACATGGCATCCTTGCAATCTTTGGCAAAACCGCAAACACCTTATTCTTCTAAAAACTTCTATTGTTATTGGGTCTTCATTTATCGGGTTCATGTCTGATGGATCATATCTAAGATAGTGGCCACCTTCTTAGTCTTCCTTTTTGCAGCCATGGTTATTTAATGTCTTCTCTGCTTTGCTTGATCAATAGTACCTGCAAAACTTTGAAAATACCAGCCACAACTTGGGCTCAGTGAAATAGCTCTCCAAATCTCAATAACACACAAAGAGGGAATGGAGAATGACAAATGACTTAAGTTCAATGACAACTCATGGCATAATGATGAATCCTACATGCTTAAAATGGTGATGATGACTTCAGCCAAACCATTGTACCTTGATCTTAACCCTAACTGACTCAAATGGCATCTACCCTATCCCTTTCAATAATTTACTCACACCTAGCAGTTGTTTTGACAAGACAGATATGAAACCTTACTTTCATAGCATACCTAGTGTATTTCTAGGTAGTTTCGCTATGAAAGTATTCAGGGTTTCGTACCGAAAAGCGTGTTTTCTCTGTGTATTTCGCTACAAAAATAGGGATTGCTGGCTAAAATGAATTTTTCGTTGTTATAAACTTGGGAAGTGAAAATTTTCAGAAAATAATGACATAAGTGACATGAAAAAATTTGATTGAGGTTGAGTTTTGGACTTCAGGATAAGATAATAAGAAAAATTTAAAATTTTCCTTAACCAAGTAACTAAAAATGAATTATATGACCCTACCTTTGACACATGAACCTCTAATACTTTTTCAAATGATGTTTCATTTTTTCTCAGTGAAAACATATGAATTATTAGATGAATTACATCAGCAAGTTACTTCAATAAGTTGGATCTTCATTCAGGATATCATAAATTAGAATGAAGGCTGAAGACATTCTGAAAACAACATTCAAAACTCGTAAGGGTCATTACGAATGTATGTTCATGCCTCTTGGCCTTACTAATGCACCTTCCACACTATTGGTATAACACTTGCTTCCATACTGCAGCAAAAATGACCCCATTTATGGCACTTTATGGATATCATCCACCATCCATTAAATCATATTTAAGATCAAGCAGTGGAAGATCACATCGAACATCAACAACATGTTCTCCAACTCTTAAGGATAACCTCACTTTGGCACATAATGAAGTGAAACAACATGCAAATCAACATCGCAGCGAAAGAAGTTTTGATGTAGGCGAGTGGGTTTTTTTATGGCAGAACCATACAAACAAATGTCCCTCAAGCAAGCTAAAGAAGATAATAAATTATCACCAAAGTACTATGGTCCATCTTTTCTTATATTTTGTAAGCTAATTGGATAACAAAGTCATGCTTGTTGAAATGTTTCAATATAGCATTCACCTTGTCACCCTCAACCCCCTAACCACTCCACACTACCCTCCACTATAAGCCCACAAAACTCATGCTTCGTCATTGTTGGCAAGAACGCAACACGTGGGAGCCTTTTCAAACAATTAATTATTCATGACAAGTGAAATACCTATTACATTCATTAAAACTCAACTAAAATATTACACAGAAATAGTAGTCCCATGTGAAATTCATTTCATAAATTCAATAAAAAACGAGTAACCGAAATTACTGGGTCATTTCCCCATAAATCTTCACGTTCAACCAGAAATAGTGTTATCAAATTTTACAGAAATAGTAGTCCTATGTGAAATTCATTTCGTAAATTAAATAAAAATCGAGTAACCGAAATTACTGGGTCATTTCCCCATAAATCTTCACGTTCAACCAGAAATAGTGTTATCAAATTTTACAATTATGGGAGAACTTCATTCTGCGAAGAAGTTTCTCCCATTCTCGAGAAAGTTGTGCTGATATCCAATCCAAGTTGTGCAATTCTAGAGTGAATGCACTCAGATACATTACATCTGTAAATCACACAAACAGCTGGACCAGTGGTTTCATCCTCGTTTTGACCCTGAGGAGCAAAATGTCTTAAAATGCGATTGATCCCATCTACTATATCTAAATCTCTCCTGAGAATATTGTCAGCTGATGGACCTACTGTCATCAGTATGTCTTTGACAAGAGAAAGACCCAATTCAAGCGCTTTAGAATTATGCTGACCCTCTGCTTCGACTTCAACAAGTTGTTCCTCGCTAAGACCTGTCATGTCTTGTGATGTATCAATTTCTCTAGCGATGCAAATAATTATAGCATTAACCAGCATGTGTGAGTGAACTGGATTATTCAAAGAAGATATTGTGATCCAGGATCTCCGCAGAATAGAAATCGCGTGATACAAGTCTTCACTGCTGATATCCTTGGCATTCATTTTAGACAATCTATTTGTAGCGATGTAAGGACCCATAACTCCTACAACAGTTTCGTAGAATTTTCTTCCAAGGATTTGCAGAGCTTGAACATTCATCTCATCAAAAATTTTAGAAAATATTCTTAACATAAGGGATCCCATTTTCATGTAGTTTTCGGTATAAAGATAAACAAGCTCTATCATTTTGATATAGCCCACAATCAGTAGAAGAATCCTTGTCTTATCTACAATATCATATATGTCTCGTGCTTTCAGGCCGATAACATCAATTGCCCTAGATATTTCCTTACACACATCCCATAAGGTTTCTTTAGCGCCATCTTCTATTGAATTGCTCGCTAGAAGGATCCTTATTTTAATAATCAGTTCGTTAAAGTATCTGCAGCCATGTAAAGATCTGAATGTTTCTGTGTTCTTAGAATGAAACTGACAACACATGCGCAGTAGATTAATTTTCTTCCACATTGCCCAGCACTGCATTTTAGTTGTCACATTTTCTGACAAAGATTCCCCCATTATGTCCAAATAGCGCTTCATATCTCCCTCTTCCAAGATTTTAGCATACTCCTTAATTACATCGAGGTCTGCACTTCTACAGTCAGAAAATTTCTGAAGTTTTATGTAGTCTTCCATTTCCTGCCTCAATTCTGTTTGGGGAATGGCACTTTTGGCGTTGAACCATTGTTTAGTAAACGGGTTCTGTGCATGACGCTTGGTTTCCCAGATGGACTCTAAAGTTTTTCTATTATACAGACTCTGAGTGGGATCTTGGTCCAGCGGTAATCGGACCGGATCGTAGGCAAACTCGCAGGTAATGATGTCCATATATCTCTCAGGAACCATTTTCCTCTCGAATTCAATCTCCTCGGTTATAGAACTCAAAAATATCTGAACGCGTTTAGCCCACTTTCATACAGATCGGATACTTCACCGGAAAACCAAACCAAGATTAGCTTTGCGATCTATTTATAAGAGTAAGAACCAAACTGTGAAGATCATGAGGGTCGGCTGCTTTCTAATTAAGTGTTTTTATGTTATTTTAATTAGCTGAGTTTATTTTGGAATACGAATTTTAATATTTCAAAATATTTTTCGAAATATATTAGAAAAATTGAATTTATTTTAAAATAATTGTTTTTTTTGGTAAATTAATTTTATATATATTGAAATTATTTTAAAATAATTGTTTTTTAAGTAAATTAATTATATATATACATGCTAATTAAGTGTTTTTTTGTTATTGTAATTAGGTGCTTTTATTTTTATTTTGGAGTAAGAATTTTAATATTTTAAAATATTTAAAATGCTTTTAGTTATATTTAGAAATGTATCGAAATGGTGTAGAAAACGGCACAATTAGGAGATTCAAGATATATAGTTCTGTTGTCTGAAAATATGGCTATGTATGATGATATATATTTTCAAATAAGATAATAATGACATGCACTAAGTTAATGATTGGTTGAGTGTATGTTAAATAATATTTAGTACACTCTTGTGAGGATTGCTGAAGATACATAGCTATGTTGTTCTAAAATATGGCTATGTATTATCATGCATATCTCCAAATAAGATAATAATTACGTACACTATGTCAAATCATATATTTACAAATAAGATAATAATGCATCCAGTAAGTCAATATAGCTTTGTTGTCCGAAAATATGGCTATGTATGATCATACGTGTTTCCAAACAAGATAATAATGACATGCACTCAATCAAATCATCCATATTTCTAAATAAAATAATAATTACATCAACTAAGTCAATTATGGACTCAGTGCATGGTAAATAATATTTAGCAGTACCAGGGATGGAATTTGACTGCCATTTTGCTTGTCAGAGGGCATTTTTTACGTATTTACACGCTGGAATTTGCGGACGTTCGTGTTTTCGGAAGTGTTAAAACGCAATTCTGGCGTTTATAAAAATTTAGAAAACATTCTTACGAGTCAATTTTATATTTACCAGCTTTTTCTTAAACACGACTGACAACTGCAACTTGCAAGACAGAAGGTTATCATTCTTAAATTGGTAATTAAACTGAAAAACTATACATATTTCGCCTTCCTTTAAAAAAAAAAAAAACACCTCGGAACCTGCGTACTCCAATCTCGCACCCTTAATGTAAGAATTTAGATACTTGTATTAACCACTAGAGAAATCGCTGAACCCTCACACGCTTTAGCGTACTTTCGAATCCCGATAAAGCATTGCACCGTGCCACCGGCGTTCACTTAGCCCATTGTTCATGGGCATTAGATACTGCAACTTCGCTATAAGTTAGGCGGTTTGTCTTAAGTTTTTGACCGTCTAACTTTTGTTATAATAATAAGGCTTTTCCGCTTCTCTGTATGTTGAGAGTTACGAAGGATACGGATAAGGTTTTTCTGGCTAAATAAACAAGGAGGGGACAATTGATGAAATAATTCGTTAGTGATTGGCGAAAACTATACCACCAACATTTCTAGTCTCACAGCTATTTTTTTTTGGATCACAGCAGTGAAAAGGTAGATGGTCTCTATTTTTTTACGTTTAGTTTTAATAATCTAAATGAAATAATGTGCATTTAATGGTTTATTTTTTAACATAGCCAATGAGTTTTTTCCTTATTTTTAAGGTAAGCTAAGGTTTAAAAACCAAACACATGCTAGTAATTTCTTCGCAATTTCATTTCAACTCAATTCTTGAGAGAGAGTAAAATTTTATATAAAACATTATTTTGCGATTGGTAAAATCATATTTAAATGGTTCTCCATTACAAGTTAATTTTGTTCTATGGTTCGATGCAAGCAAATGTGTCCAGTTTGTATAAAGCTTGTTCGAGATAATGCTCATATTAATGCTGTGTGCTAAGTTTGGGGATTGGCTTTGAGGTTTTGTAGGACACTGTTGAGATATTCTCTCAACCTAAATCTCCAAGATTAGAATTAGTTGGATCTCACTCCAACTATATATATACGTATTGTATCTTGATATGCAGTAACACAAACTATTATTTTGCGTGAATCTTGTTCAATGGATGCTCTTCCAATTTCTCATTTGGTATCAAAGCCTAGCTGGGCTTAATCCCCCACGGGAGTGCCCACGAAGATGAAATAGTTTGGGAGATGTTCTCTGTACATACGTAGATTAGGAGTGTTGAATTATTTTGTTTGTGAGAGTGTTGTGTGTTCATTGTTTATCAGCGGGGCTTCCTACGGTGAAAAAAAGAGAGTAGGACATGTTGTTGTTATCGAAGGGAATAGTTCTTGATCTAGAGGACGTTTTTTCATCGCTACAGCATCGACAGTGTTTGCAATTGTGGCCTCGGCTGGGACCCCGACTCTCTGGCCATGGACTTACCAGACGTTCCCTATGGATAGGCGTACGACCAGTGTATCAAGTCGTCCATGCGCCAGTTTCTTGTTCCAACGTTTTACTGGAAAACGCTGCGGTTTTTTACTATCTCGACACGAAGCGGAAGATGGTGGCGGCCTTAACGTTAACGACAAGTTTCATACCGCCGACGCAGTGGTCGGGAGTTTCGCATATGAACTACATGTTGCCGGGCTTCGAAAGCATGATTTGTGTGTTTCCGTTGCTGAAGGATTGCAGAGTGTTTCTCGTTTGACAAGAATCCTAGTCCGACTTGTTCACCCCCATCATGCTATGCACTGACGAGTACGTGAAAATTGTAAAATACATTTAGTGTTAAACATATCAATTAATTATACGTGCACAAACCATAGTGATCACTGCGAGCATGCGAGATGGGTTGGTCACTTTCTTGGTTGCATCCATGAGAGTTTTATGTCAAATTTTTTATTTTTATATTGTTTAAGTTGTAAAGAAGAACCAAATTTTGAACATGGTGATGTAGCTCAAGATTTTAGTTCTTGCGTATACTTCAGTGCCACAAGAATATGTTACTAGTTTGATTATGTCCAATATGTTATAAGTTGTAGACTCTTGTTGTACTTCGGTGCTCCAAGATCAACAATTACATGTTACCTTGTGAGTTTGTAAGTGTGTAGAAAGGTCATTTGTTTAACTCATTGTTGAAAACATTTCATACTTAGATCGTTGTCCTATATAATTGTTGAAATTTTCTCTTTGGGGGAATTTCACAGATGGAAGTGTATCAATAAAATGGTTCAGTGTCGAGACTATCCTTTGGGAGGTCGTGAAGCGTCGATTTTACAAAGAGCATCAAAGATGGTCAGAATTTTTTGTACTTTAAATGTGTCAAAATGGAAGCTCGAATGTGTGGAGAAGAAAAGAGCAGAAGCTGAAAGATTCAGAGTGGGTGTAAGCGCTAATGAAGACCAGTTAGACAAAGAGAAATGAAAATTTTTGTAATTGTTATTTCAGTGTTGTAAGTTTGAAATGTAAGGATTAAAGGGGGGTGTTCGAGATAATGTTCACATTAATGCTGTCTGATAAGATTGGGGATTGGCTTTGAGGTTTTTTAGGAGAGTGTTGAGATATTCTCTCAACCTAAATCTCCAAGATTAGAATTAGTTGGATCTCACTCCAACTATATATATACATATATTGTATCTTGATGTTGTAGTAATACAAACTATTATTTTGTGTGAATCTTGTTCAATGGATGCTCTTTCAATTTCCAATTAAGATTGCAATGGAAGAATATTTTTCAAGCTGATAAATATATGTTTAAACATATAAATTTTGAATGTCTTAGGCTTCAGGATAATAAATACATGTTTATGATAAAACTGTTTCGGGAAAAAAAATATAGTGTACTATGTGCATCTTGATGGATCCAGTAGTGAACATCTATAATGTGCTTAAAAAATATTCTTATTAAATAATTAAAATTTAACTTTGTTTTTCTTAATTGTTACAATGTTATGATTTGTCAAATTAATTCATAATTAAAAAATATGATTGAATAAATATTTAAATTCTGATTAGTTAAATTTATTGATGACATAAAAATTTGTGATTAAATTACCCTGTTTATACTGGAATTTTAGGCATCTCAATTATCACTTAGTTTTAAATTTAAACTATTTAGAAATAAATAAAAAACCTTTAAAACCAACAATATTAAAGAATATTTAAACCAACTGATTACATTAATTAATTGTATTAAAAAATCTTTTAACTAACATCTTAAAATCAATTACCTTAAAAAAACCAATTACATTAATTAACTCTGTTGGAACAAAACAATATCTTAATGAAAATTTATATTTTGACACAAACTTTCTCAACAATAAAAGAGTAATAACGTGAAGGGAACATAATAACATCAAAAAGATTTACATGAATAGTAAAAGGAAATCCAAATTCCAACGATATTTAACACATTATTTTCTATAACTCAGAACAAAAACAACCCAAAACAAAATCCCCGGGGACAATATGCTTCCTGAACCAACGGTTCTATCAAACCATGAAAACAACAGGTAGTCCCCTTTAGAGATCCCTTAAAACAAGAAAAGAAGAGGTATTCCATCAAAGCATGAAAATAAAATGCAGTTAAGAGAGATCCCTTGAAACAAGAAAAGAAGAGGTGGTTTCCTTTAGATTGACACTGTAGGACAACACAAAGAAGATTGCCCAAACAGATAAACCAGTGGAGGCCGACACATGGTTTTCTTAACACTTTTCTCTGTGTTGAAAGTACAACTTCCCCATCCTACCAAACCATAGTATTCTCATTCAGTCGGTTACAGAAGCTGTGAGAGCAGCAGCCAAGTTTGTTGTGATTGCATGCGTTATCAAATCTATCGGTGCTAATTCAATTCAAAATCTTTGATTAATATTCATATTCATGTAACTAGTCTTAGTGATTAACTGTTGGTTGGTTTAATGTATAACACGGGGTTAGTAATCTGTAGATACTGGGAGCTAGGGCTAACCCCAAGCATACCGCAAATGCACTTATTCTTTGCACAAGTTAGCTACTCAGCAAATAAATTATATAACTTAAAGAGCAGAGACAAAAATCTGTATCCTTCAACACTCATGATGTTTGTTTTTCTTGGACAAAATCCAATGGACATGGATGGGTGATGGAATAACCTCCAATAGCCAACAAACTATTTTTCTGTGCCCAAATTTTGATGGAAAAAATTAAATATAGGGACTATCAATATTGTTCATTTTGTTGAGCTATGTGTATATTAAGGTGCTCACCTTTTCCTTTTCCTTTTCTATGTCTGTGTTTGCAAATGATCCGTCGGTATATGCAATTGAATATTATTGTTATTTTGCAAAAACATTTCCTAATTCTGCATGTGCAAACGATCTGTCTGTATATGCAACTGAGTATTATTGCTATTTTTCCAAAAAATTTCCTCTGCTAATAAAATACAGTTTGATTTTCATATTTATGTGGAATTAGATGTTTGATTAATTACGCCGGAGGCATTTTCCATTGTGGGCTTGGGGTGAGCAAACTTATGCGCATGGAACCAATTCAAATTTGCCACGTGTGGTTTCCGTAATGGCTCGTAAATGGGTTTCTTTGTAAACGGGTTTCGCCTTTCGAACCGCCGGTTGAAATAATGGAAACGCTCCATGATTTTATTAATTGCCCTTTCTGCAAACATGAGCATTCTCCCATACTCTGTCTGGCCTGCACAAGTTACCCGACTGTGGAGCGCAATGGACATCCTGTCTACACTTGCACTGTTTCTCCAGCGCACACCCATCCTTCAGGACCTCCACCTTTTGGCCCCCAATTCCGAGAAGTCCATCAGTCCAGTCGTTAGAGAAGAGGCCATCGGGATCAAGCCTCTTTTTCACCGTCACAAACTGTTGCAAATTCATAGTATTCTTAGCCAATCCTTGGAACAAATGACCCCGAACTTCCCCCAGTGCGGAGTACCTTCGTGATTTTCTATCAGCATCTGCTCAATCTCTTGATAGACGTCCATGTCCCATGTCGGAACGTACGGCTGCCGAGACCGAGAGTAAATTATCTCAAATGTCACAACGTCTTCCGCAAGGCCCAAATAGGCTGCCTCCGATTTCTTAATCGTTCGCATAATGATTCCTGACCCTTCGAGCCCACACAGAGACTTGGGATTCGATGCTCTGATCTTCTTCAGATCCAGGATGGCCTCACGAACTCGTGAAAGGGGGATTCTAACCTCCAGATCGAACGTTAATCTTCCACGCGCACGCCGATCCCAAAAGCAGATGGACTGGTTTTTATCTACAATCAGAGTGGGCGTGCAGTTTGGTTGGGTCTCGTACTTCTGATGGTACTCTTCGCATCCGCCCGAATTGATCATTCGATGGTTGAATCCGACCACGGGATACCCTGTGAAATGAATCCCGTCGTTCAGAAACCCACCACCACTGCTGACTCGGTTGTACATCGATGTCCCCGTCATGTTACATAACTTATCTGAATTCTCCGTCGCTTCGATCACCTCGTCTGCACTCTCAAAAAATCAATATAAGAATATGAAGATCTACCATATTTAATCCAAAATATAACAACTCTCCAGATCTATGCATATACACACAAGTGTACTCACAGTTCACAGCGCTTTTCTCGACCTTGGACATTTGTGTGGGCTGGTAGGAGGCCCGGTTGACCCCGTCGCCAGGCACATCTACTGGAGCTCTATCAACTTTTTCCATGATGGCCTTTCCTTGGGCAACATACCAGTAAAGATCTGCAAACTCATGTCCCCTGAGGAACCTCTCGACACGATCCTCTAATCCACCGTCATCCTCTAGGCTGAAGGAAACGGAATGCTTGAACATAGGCTGCAGAGCAAAGGTAATCTTGGAGATGGCCCCAGAGTTCCCAGCGCGAATCTAGCGGCCCTGAGATCTTCATCATTTTCCGTCAATTCGATGACCTTAGCGTAACCCTCCGACGCAGCCGCGGGGACGACTAAGCGCATGGCCACCACGAATTCATTGATGGTGGAACCCTTTCCTACAAGGCCACTTCCATGGGCACCGGTGCTCACAGACCCTGCTGCCAACACTCCCTCCCACCAGGTAGAGGTGGGAAATGTCAAGCCCACCTTAGCGGCCCCGTCCAGCAGGCGCAGAATCTGCAGGCCTCTTCCACAAAGCAGTCTAGAATGGACAAGTGCAGCTCTATGCTGAGGCAAATAGGTGCCCAGGCTCCATTACAAGAGGTTGACAGCGTCGATGCGGCAGTCCGGCACTGGAATTAAAGCAATCTGTTGAGTCCTTGAAGAAATGCCTCGTAGATATGGAAGCAGGCATCGCTCCCTTTGAGAAGCAACTCGACAAATTGTTCAGAGTGCTGATCAGCAATAGGATGGCTCTCTTGGATACCATCACTTATTCCTAGCAATTTGAAAAGTCAAATGTCATGGAATTGAACCGGCACTGATCCTTGAGGACCTGTAACTACAAGTATGTCAACCTGCCTACACAGTTTTGATCTTCCAGATTCTCGACCTGAAGTTGTATTTAGCAGAGAAATTCCACTGCGCCAGAATCTTGGATGCATCCTTTTTCATAATAATACATTATATTTTTGTAATTAAATCGTTTTAATTTAAATTTGTGTAAAAATCTTTATAGTTAAGGCTTTTGTGATG
Source organism: Pinus albicaulis (assembly GCA_034641835.2). NCBI lineage: Eukaryota > Viridiplantae > Streptophyta > Pinopsida > Pinales > Pinaceae > Pinus > Pinus albicaulis. Next base: position 799,939,387 of record CM076575.1, on the reverse strand, counting down.
TGATCTATAATGTTAATAAATGTGTTTAAGATTAATCATAATGTGTTTTGGATTAATATTTGATAAAAAAAATTAATTATTTGATTAATGTAGTTTATTCTTATCACAAAATCTATTATCTAACCAAATTTAAATCAGCATATCATGAATTAAGATTTAGTAAACTTTTCTAATCAATTAGTGTAGTTTATCTTCATCGCAAACTTTATTACCCAAACAAGTTTAAATGGGCATATCATGGATATGTGGTAGGTGGTAGGTGATACACAAGTGTTTGAGTAAAACTCTCCTTTTTATGATTTAGAATATTTTCAGATTCTTTGATTTAGAATATTTTCAGATCTAGAGTCTGATCATTTTCATTCATTTATCTTTCATGGATTTTTATTCATTTTCTGATCCGGATTTGCTTCATTTTCATTTTTAATTCATTCATTCATTTTTTTTTTCTTTTTCCTAATATATATTTTTAATCTAGAATCTGATCAATTTCATTTTTTTAAAATCCTCATATTCACATAATTTTATTCCAAACTCATTTTCATATTTACATAGACACAAAACATCTTCATATTTACATAGACAGTTTATATTACCTAGCTAGGGAGAACACAAAACAAAAAATATGTTTGACAGTTTAAAATCCAATATTCCATATCGTCACAAACTTTTTATTCTGATTAAATTACTTCCCTTACATATCTACCGCCCCAGCGTTCCTTTGCGCCTCTTGGTGCAATTGCTAGTTTTATTTGTTCATAGGCTAGAGTGGCCGACATAAATTTGGCATTTCCCTTGTCATCTTTCTATGGAAAGTTTACCAAAAAAACAAAATTATTTTGTAACTGAAGATATATTTGTTAATAGTAGCTAAAAAAAATATAAAAAGTTACACGAAAAAACTGTTGCATGTTGAGTGAAAAAAAAAATTCAGTCCCTATGAATGTATCATATTTTATTGTTCCATTGGATTGTATTAATTAAGTTCCCGTATATATTGTAATATCACCAATATATTGTAATATTTTTATTAGTATTAGATTTGACAATTGTGATAGCACTTGCTAAATATAAAGAATTATATTTATAATAATAATAGTTTTTTAAATAAAAATTATTGAATATTATTTTAAATATTTTATTAAAATAAAAATTATTATTTTAATTTTTATATATAAATTTGATATATCAAAAATTTATATTCATATTTAAAATTAATTTCAAATATTTTATTACATATTTTACTCTTAGCTCTAAAACTTTTGCGATACTTAATATATAAATGTTTTTCGAATTAATCACACGATGTGATATATATATATATATATATATATATATATATATATATATATATATATATATATATGTATGTATATAAAATTTAACTAAAATAGTTAAACACTTGTGTAATCATCGAAATTTGTAAAGTGTTCTTTTCCCCACCACCTTTGTAGCAATAATGTATCATATTTTATTATTTCATTGGATTGTAGTTTTTAGAGTTTTCATGTTGGAATCGGATGAAAATTTTTTTTCCCAAATCTTGATTTTTGTTCTTCTACATATACACTACAACACAAAGGGGGTCTTAAGATAATTTTTGGGTAAATTGTCTTAAGTTAAGACAAAAGAAAACTTGTGTAATGTCTTAAATATTGTCTTTAAGCGGGTGTCTCAAATTAAATTGTCTTAAAATATTGTCTGTATAAAGACAATATATAACACAAACATTTTTGTTTCTCCAGAGACAATTCATTTTTGTCTCTTCAAAGACAACTTCATTTTTGTCTCTTTAGAGACAATAATTAGGATTAAAGACATATTGTCTTTAAGGAGACAATATCTTTGATCCTAACTATTGTCTCTCTAGAGACAATAAAAAATTACATTCAAAGGTAATACAACATCACTTTTGTCAGACAATATAGAATAATGAATTAGAAAAATATATCACCATTGAAATAAACCAATATTAAAAGTATTTAATTAAAAATACACTACAATATCATTGATTAATACATATTAGGACACAGTGGAATCGAACCACCAACCTCGTGCTCACAAAATAGGTTCTCTACCATTGAGCTAACACCCTTTAAAAAATTATGTGAAAGTTATGTTAGTCCTCGAAATTGCATATATAGGCATTGATTTAAAAAAGAAATTGCTCAACACATAATGTCTTAATATTTTGAAATCTAAAATCATGCACCCATATTTTTAACTTGATAAAAATAATCCAATGGAGTTAGTTCAATGTCACACCCATGTAGCATGAATCACACAACAAGTTAATAAATATACAATAATTTACAAACTATTTAATCTAATTATACAAAAGAAATTAACTAGAATTATCAATAAAAACAAAATAAATTCTATAGAGAAGTGAAAAGATAACATGATATATAATGGTGGCCTTAGTCATGTTCAGCCAACTCAACATGTCTGCCAGTTGTGTCCAAACAATTTCCCTAGTCATGTTCAACCAACGCACCATGTTTGGTAGATGTGTATAGTTACAATGGCCTTAGCCATGTTCAGTCATGTTACCAAACTACTTTTTTTGTATGATCTAATATATGCACAAATTGCATAGAGGCATATTAGAAATTTGTTCTAGCATGTAAAAAGTTCAAAAATTAGACCAACCTTAATGCAATGTCCTGAAATTAGACCATCATTAATGGAATTCCCTGTGTAATTACAAAATTCCATAAGAAGTCATATGTCTTCCTACTTAGACCATCCTTAATGGAATTCCCTATGTAATTGCAAAATTCCATAAGAAGATTCATGTGTCTTCCTATTTTAAAGTGGCCACTCTGCAATAAAAATATGCAAAAAAAAAAAAACTACATTACTACTAAACATTTCAAATTCTGCTGTAATTTTTCTAAATATTAAAAATAAAATAAAAATATCAAATTATGCTGTAAGTTTTCTAAATATTAAAAATAAAATAAAAATATTAATCGTAAAAAAAAATGAAATCAAATATCATAACCAAAAGACCAGAGGAAGAAAACATGTATAGAAGGGCACATAAACTACACACGATAGATAAAATGCATCCAAGAAAGGGTGTTTCATGCTTTGTAACACACAAGAATCGAACATGACATTCATTAAAAACAATAATGCCAAAGTCAGGACACATTTTTTTAAACAAGAAAAAATGTATGCAAGGTCCAATTCATAACAAAGATGCTTTGGGTTGCATGGGCCTCTTATGTACACCAATTATTATATAAAAAATGTTACGACTGCCAATTAGCGAAAACTGTACAAAGAGGGAGATGAACCAACCTCATATTATCTTCCTTCATATTCGAACAAGTAGCCAATATTTGTGCCTCACAATTTAACTTCAAACTATCCATTATAGTCACAATATTTGTATGGGTCTATAGTGGTTTTCTATTGCCCCCAAGAAATTCATTCCTATTATAAATATTAACAATCTCATTGTTTGACCCAGTGGAAAATACATTACTGTCAAGAGAAATGACCAAAGATAAATTGTTAACACAACACTAATCAACCTTCGTATGAATGCATTTCCTCATTCCAAGATCTCAATGATATACATGTTCATCTCCCCACGAACTTAGCAACTGTCTTCCATCATCAACAAAAAAAAGTGCACGAATGTTCCATTCATTTTCAGGGTCCCAATCAACTTTTTAGTCTTTCTCAAAAGCAACATTATATATTCATCATTCCCAAGAAATTCAATCATGTTGGAATTTATTGGTGGTAGCATCCAGGTGGCACCACAACTCTTCATCATGTTTTTTTAAAAGATCTGACATTCGTGCCATTGTAGAACAAATACATACAATGTCATTTTCCAATTTCTGACCAAAATGATCGAGAAAGTTACTTGGGAACTCCAGTAAACAAAAACATGCATTTGATTCTACATTGACCTGCAAAGAAGTCAGATGAGAAAGAAAATATAATACAAGATGCCTACAAATTCAATCCGTCGAATTGAAAAAGGTGTAGTTCTGCAGTGGCTTTTGTGAAAGTTGCAACACGAAAGTAATATGTTATAAATTCATAGCCCTAAATGGAAAGCATTAACCAGTTGTGACCAGCTATCATTTGCAAGTAAAAAATGGAAACATATATTAGAATAATGGTATGAACACAAGCAATAAATACTTGATTTTGCCTTGGGTTGAATGTAAAGAATCCTAACATGACCTATTTCAAATTACAATTTTTCACAAATGATTGGTGTTCTTTCCATGTGTTTCAAGTTTTTCTTTTGATCTTGTTGATTTTTTCATACATGTGTAACGGAAAATGAGAAGTCACTAATAACTGAAGATTTAGGTATTTCCAGCTATATAGATATTTTACACAAATTCCAACATTTTCACTTAAATCAATTATTCAAGGCATCATAATTCTATCCTTATGCCCTCTTACAAATAGGGTGCAGGTTTCCTATAAACTACGGACAGAGAAATATGAAAAACATCTACTAACAAAATACAAATTGAAATGGATGTGTTATGATTCATATGTTATTAATTGCCTTCTTTTTATTTTTAGCAACTTAATGTTTATGTATTATGTAAATTTATATTATTTACTTGAAATAAAGAACAGATGATTTGTATAATTGAGACAAATATTTTTTCCTCTATTTTGTTATAGTGTGAAGAAACTTGCAACCTTTGTAACTGCACATTAAAAACATGATTCTGGCATATTTTTGTAAATTAGATGCAAAATGTTGAACAAATAAACCTACCTCGAGAAGTGTTGATTTCTTTTTTGGGCATAATATGGTTCAAATGTAGTCTTAGGAAATTTTATTGACAAAAAAACTATTAGTTTCAATTATACAAATCATATTATGTTGTATCATTTAATCGAAAACATATACATAATAATCTGATGTTTCCTAAAAAAGGTCAGAAAATCATGTTATCTAACCTGCTAATCCTTCTGTAATGCATAAAAAGAATCCAATAAAAAACTTGTCTATAAGCTCCAACACTTTATTGTAAAGGTTTTTCCTTTACACAGTCTCTTTGTTGAACTTCTTCTTGAGGTATTCACATTGTAGAATGTAATGCTTCATATAAATTAATAAAATGTAAGCAATGATTTTCTCAGAAACAAATGACTTATCACACACTAACCTAGAGATTTCACAGCAAATATCATCCCAACAATGTTAGGTATAGTGCTAGCACATTTAAGTGCCTCTTTTGAAAGCTTATCATAATCTATATTTAGTATTTTATACCAAGTATTCGAGAAGATTATTCATAGAATATCTGACAAGGTGCAGTACACGAAGAGGAGTCAACTTAAATTTGTAGCTAATATTATCCAATACCAAAGTTATCTGAATTTTAAACTTCATGTCTTGAACTAATGAAGCCCAAAAAAATATTCCTTTGGTATGCATCTTCAAGCTCCCTTTACTCAGATGTTTGGTCTTCTACAACTTGATCCGTAACAATGATTTTTTTGCATTAGGTAATCCCAATTCGTTGGCTTATATGTAATAAGAAAAAAAATATCAATTTGTTCCATGTAGACATTCAACATGAAATGGCATGTTATCGAGTTCAGTCCTCATGTTTTCATTTTGACGATTACAATCATTAAGGGACATCCATGCCTTGTGGCATTCATTTTTCTTCAATTCATACTCCCTAGTAAACTCGTTAATATTCCATTCATACTATGCTATACATTTGGGAGTTTTTCTTCTAATTTGCAAACTGATCAACAAATTTAATGTTAATCTGTCTCAAGATTATTTAAAAGGAGTACAATTATGACTCTGCTAACATCCCTTAATACCATGTGTTCACATTTTTTTGTCAATCCTAGCTATTTGGAATTGAGCATTAAAATGTCCTCCATTTGCATTTCCTATAGCCACATGAAAGCTACTTTTGAGACGGTCAAAACTTCCTACCATATGCAATTTCATTTATAGAATGGATCATCAAATTTAAAAAACTATACATATCATATAAATTTCCACAAATGATCAAATTTATAATTGTAGTAAGATTCAGTTGGATCTCCCCAAGCGAAGGAAATAATTGCAATGTTGTTTGATTTTTTCAAGAACTGAGAAATAAAATTATTTTAAAAAAATATAGCCAATTGGAGATACCTTATAGATTGATTGTGATTTCAATAGTGAAAATCCATAATATAACGTGAACAATTGCAATAATGATGTTTTGGTTCGTATAGCCCATCTTCTTCAGTTCCTAAAATAGATAAGATGTCAGTGCAACTCAATACACAATTTGCTTGCAATCCTTTTTTTTCGGAAAATATGTATCTACATGACCAGAATCTGAACCCTCCAAGGCAAGTGAATACAAAAATAAAATAATATGCTTATTCCATTTTTTTCTCAATTGCAAGTGAAAACTCAATCAGAGATTCTAAGGGAAAGACTGGCAGTGGTCCTTCTGGAGTTGTTTTCAGCTTTATATTTAATGAGAGAGTTGAGTAGCGTAACTATTTTTCAAAATTATAATTCATTGATATTCCTCCTCTTTCATTATTATAAATTTCATCCATCTGCAGAGGGTCTCGACTTCTGCAAGGTTCACGTACATAGATTCTTCTACAACTTCAATCCAGTGCTTGCTTGAATCAGACCCATGAACGAAATATTCATTCTCCACCAATGACCATGTTGTTGGCCACCTGAATCCATTCTCTGAAAATATGAAAAATCCTCTTTTCTCCAGAGGTTCTGGTTTGTGTAGCACCCTGAGAAACGAAGCACATGAAATCCTTGATAGAAACTAGCTTTGCAGCTACCTGAAATGGCTTTGAAACTTTGGTATGAAATATTGGGCCCTCATTATCCCACACAAATGTAGTCAAATACCAAGAATCGACCCCTAATTTTCATCCCCAACTTCAAACATTACTTCTGGTTTAATATTATGGTCCTTGGAAATCATAGAAATTAGACCCTTCTTGTGATATTAGGAATGGTAATTTGTTGATGCCCACCCGTTTCTCCTAAAATGACATTTGATTGTCATGATTTATCATGTAAATGATATTTTCTTGATGCATTCTCTCATTCTCAATCATAATGGATATAATCGTAGTGGTCATTTTCCCTTTGGTTGTCTCCTTTCCCATAAAAATATGAACAAAAGAGGTCAATTCCAAGGCTCATCAGCGCTCCCTCCCTCTCATGGCTCAGTGTCGACCCTTTGGGCATACAGGACTAACGATATGAGCTTCCTCACCACTATTGTGTGACATCCTCACTAAGTCGATAGCCAATTGTAGATTCTTCTATATCAGTCAAAACATCACCCGTCCAATCAACTCCTACTAGAAGTATAGTTCATTAGTATTTGTGACTAAGGATTGGTTATAAAAATAAAATCATATGAAGGAGGTTTACCCAATACGGAATTGGTGGTTGTTGGAGGTGACTTGGATACCTTAAAGTAGGCCATAACAACAACAAAGTATAGTGACCTTGTTTAGAATGGAAATTGCAATTTTTGAACACCTTCAAGTACTAAAGAAGGGCTGAAGCAGCATGCCATTGAATCCCTATCCCAAGATCCACTGAGATAAAGCAAAAAATCTCTTTAATATGGTCATAGAATAGCTACTAGAGCTAGCAAAGGACAACATCATGAATAATAAGGAAGGATGCAGTAGAAAGAATGAATTTTCAACCTTCTACAGTGATCTAAAGTACCCTAAACACATGATTGATTGGGTATAAGAGTAGTGTTATAGGACCTTAATATTGGAAATTCATTCTAACTCTAAATCATTGTATTCTCTCTCTCTCTCTACTCAAAATTTGATTTTAATAATAAGAATATTTGATCAAATGTTTTCCCCATCTTGGGGTTTTTCCCCGACTTGAGCCAATTTTGTGTTCTCTTGTCTTGGCTTGTCCTCTATGATAATGGTTTACGTTCTTTCCTCAGTTACTGTCAAAAAAATAATGGTTTCTTTGAATGAAATAAAATGGTGAATTGTGATAATATGACTCACTAAAGTAACTGACCTAAGAACATGTTAACTGAAAATTAACATGGTATCAAAGCTTAGTGAGGTCAAGCCCAACTAAGATTAAACACAATCACTAAAGGCGTATCAAAAGAAGATCTAACAGTATCTATCTAAAATTTCCTTTGACCTATGAAGAAAGGTTAAGGCATGAATCAATAAAGGGTTTATGATTATTATACATTGCATCCTTTGACCGTTATCTAGATAAGCATTCGGCCTCAAATTTTTGCATGCATTTACTATGCATCTCTATTGCATAACTCATCTCTATGCATATGAGCAAATCCAAGGCAATATAAATTTCATAGAATGACGATTGGCAGCAGACGAAACGTTAACCATGATTTTGCGTCTCTAGATAGAAAAGGCTGAGGCACAGATGGAAGCCTCTCAATTCAAAAGGTTTTCTGAAAAAAAAATTGCACATGATAATCTAGAATATTTTTCCTTCGAAAATTTTCTCTATAGAAAAGATCAAATGATTAGAGCGTTGGAGTTTGAGCTTCTATATTTTAAGCATAGGATGTTGTGTCTTGGTTGTGATGAATTTGAGGATGGGAATATTAGGTCTCCTGAAAGGTATGAGTTGAATGACAGAGAGGGTTGTTTCTCTACATCTGAATATTCTAGGAGGAGGATAAATTCTAATACAGAGAGAATAGATAGCTTGGATTTCTGGGATGGACAAAAAAAAGAATTTGTTTAGAGTGATGTGAAGGAAGCAAAGAGTGGACAGATATGTCTGGATAAATGGAGTGATGCTACAAATTCTTCATGGCCACAACACGCCTAAGGAGATACATTATTTTCAGAAATTTGACCGGGGCATGGCTTCGATTCTGGTCCTTCCAATCTATTTTATTTAGATGATTGTTCTCATTTAAGTGAATAAAAATACCTTAATTTGAATGGAAGACATGGTTATAATAAATTTGATGTTGGTGAGGCAGAGAACATGGCAGTGGATGCCATTGAAAATTCCCAAGTAGATGATAACCTAACTCTATGGGACTATGTTGAGAGGTTGTTCCAGAGGGTGAAACAGCTAGAGAAAGCGACACATAACAATCAGCTGGATATTGAATGGGTTGCAACAAAGAACATGCTTCAAAGAAATCTAGCAGCCTATTCAGCTAGTTTGAGAGATGGGTTGAAAAAATCTTTTCAAATGATTTGCATCAAGGGAGAATCTGGTGAATAAAGTTCAGACGGGAGTGAAGAATTATCAGATCTCAATTTGAACAACTCATTTTTAGGAGAAAATTTTACTGAGTACGAGAATGGAAGAGACATAAAATATGTTCCTAGGGGTTACTGTGACAACTAAGTATTGTTTTGTGGTCGAGAGCCAAATCTGAACCAATTTCATTCAGGTCAAATTCCTTTATTCATTGTTGGTCAAAAAAAGAAAACTCTGAGCACAAGAATACTGTGTTTATGTCAAAAAGGAGGCCGAGTATCTCTGAGTTGGAGGACTGAGTTTCTCACTGTAAAGGAAATTTTCATTGCCATAAAGAGGGGTCTAGTTACTTCTCTATTGTTTGTTTATTTGAGCCCATTGAAGGGAAAAATTATTGTTGCATCCCATATGGACGCGATCATCCATCTGAGATAGCTGAATATGATGTCAAAAAGGGCCAAGGGGATCCTTATCTGCTAGTTGAGTTCTATAAAAATGGCTGAGACCAAAAATACATAAGAAGGTTGAGCCCTGTAGCTTTTCCTAGAATATCATGGATCCTATGTAAGGGATTATTCCTACATCATAAAAAAATGCATATATTTCTAATTGAAAAGTTGTCCAAATAGCTTGTTCATGGAGTGAAGTCTCTAGGATGTAGGATTTGTACTCACAATCATTTTGGGACTAATAATCTCAGAGATTATACAACTAGAACCACTCTACAAGCACGCAACATGATCCTTATTCACGATGATGAAATTATTCTATAAATTACTCTGTAGGATATGGGATAAATAGATTGATTGAAGTGATCCACTACAAAATTTCATAGACGATCTGCAGCAAGTATCAGTGCAGTAGGTAATATGTTTTTTTTTGCCATGAAGCATTGTGTTGTGCACCGGTGAAATATAAGTCTTGTTGTAAACTCTGAACAAATATCTTATGATCTGAAGCTTGCATTTGTAGCATTCTACTGAACTTACGAAATCTTAGAAGCATAGATTCTTATGAAAAGGAATTGTATATGAATCAATGAATATCCCCTAGTGCATTTATGATAATGAAAATAGAGTTGTGTCAGTATGGTATGTGAAATTTTCACCTTGATTACATTGAATCAACACTATAGGCCACCACTTTATATCTACATCCATTGCATCTACAGCTACCAAAGTTACAGTAAGGTGATATTATGATAACCTCACAACAAATATGTTGAAACTGTGTATGTATTTAAAATGGTTTGTGCCCTTGAGAATCATACTAGTAGGATTTTTTTCAATTGGAGTTTATTAATCTCATGCTTGTTGCCAAGTCAATTTTCTATCTAAGATAGGATTTTCTTAATGATGAGCTACTAACCAAGGCTGGTGGCATATGTTATTACCCATGATATAAGTAATACATCTTATCTTACTTATGCCTTGGTAAAGAAATCAATATGATAGAGAAGGGAAAGAACATCACCAATATGGAGATATGAAGGAAAGCCTCTCAATCAACAGTAGGCACAATGTCAAAGACACCATCTACAGGAATTTCGTTAGCAGCAATAAATCTTCAGTATGGGTTTCTTCATTCAGCTGTAAAGGACATAATTGTAACAATTTTCATGCTACTAGTGTTTTCCATTTGAAGAGAAGCAACACAGAGAGAGTAAGGCTCTCTCTCATAGAGAAAAAATAATTGTGAGATGTATGAAATAAACATGATTGTGTAGAAATGGAACAGTAGTATGGTAAATGAAGAGAGACAACAAGAGAAATAGTAGAATCGGATGTCGTAGATAGTTATAGTGGTAGTGTTAGCAAAAACTATGGACTAAAGAAAGCCACTGGAAGTATTATGCAGGTCATTATGGCATCAAATTGAACATCAGCTCATTGGTAACAACCACCATGAAAGTTATATGTGGCATTAGTCCTATGTATGGAATCTCAACACATACACCGTAACATCATATAAAGTTTCTTTTCAGTCCAAAAATATGTATGATATCATTACTGTCCAATTTCCATGGTGATATGTCATAATATTGTTCAGAAATGAAGTTGTGAACAAGACAGAGGATAACTTATCTATGAATAAGAAACTAGATTTGTCCATTTGAGAAATTAAATCTTTCATCCTAGAAGTGAGTGCATGACATAATGTCCTGCAAAGCACAGTAAGCATAAGATCCTACTTTTATTAAATTGAGATGGGATCCTATAAAGAATTGTCTGAATGAGAAAGCCTCTTGTTCATGAGTTGGGCAATTTGATGTGTTGGTCGCTGTCATAGCAAGACTTTAGAGGGAGCTATAACATCCCTGATGACATTCTTATTCAATGTTGACACAAGTAATTTCATTTGAATATGAAGACCCTCATAACTCATATCTCTATTTCCTTAGAGACTGCATATAAGTTGTATGATTATAATTGAACAATTATGGCACATGGATAAAAGTATTAATTATAGGTTGCAACTATGTTTTAGGCAAGATTTCTTTTTCAATATTCAAAGGGATCTATGATGTTCATGGTGTATGTGATAAGTTTAAAGGATGGAAACATTGCTAATCTGAAAATAGACATCTTATGGATAAGCCTCATACATTGGACAACTACTCGTTAAAGCAAAAATTATAATGCAACAAACATGGTTTACATTTAAGGAAAATCCTTAATAGTTTTTTATGCCAATCAACATTGTTGTAAATTGTAGACTAGGAGTGCTTCTCATATCGACACTAGCCACCACTTTATTTATGGTACAACCGGATGCATTTGAGCTCCATCATTCCAGGATGGAATCACATGTATTTAGCATCCTTGCAAACCCTCTTGCTATGAAATAATTTTCTTCCATGACAATCAGAGGACATTTCTTTGTCTATAAATATTTTCAAGGTTACTTGCTGCTTTCTTTTTCTATCCAACCCATAGGTGTTTGGTCCTATGATATTGATCATCTCAAATCCATGACATTGATCAACTCTTTTTCCAAGTTATCTTAGCAATTAGGGTGTCGAGTGCCGAATAAATATTATAGGAAAAAAACACATACAATGGTAGATCTGTGCTGCAATGTTTGCTCTAATAGGCAATCATAAAGACAACTCCACTTACTAATGAAGATAGATTCCTTCCTCCACTACAAATTTTTTTGTAGAATCTGGAGAAAATGACAAATTTATGTAAATGTTAAAAAATTAAAATACCTCTACACCAAGGCAATTAACTGTTGCAATTTATCTAGCTATTGATGATGTTACCTATGCAAATTACCGATAAAGTCTAGACTGAAAAGGTGGGGAAGCATGCCGGATTCCAAGATACCTTGGTTATAAACTTTGAGAAGGATAAGACATTGATAATTATCCCAAGTTAATTTTATAGGGGAGAACACGTGGAGGCAACTATAACATAAGTGGAAAATGTAGTTGAGAAATATGCCCTAGAGGACATGGACCTTGATGATCTTTATTTGTCACCCATGGAAGATGCTTGGAACAAAAGGAGAGAGATCTAATGGAATTCCCATAATTTCGTTTTCCTGTAGTATTTTGATTTTAAATTCTCAAGAGAAAAAGATATTTGGGTTAAATACCATATAGAGTGAGAATATTAAGATTGTAGTAGAGTTGAACTAGTTATTTAAAATCAAGAAAAGAGCAGTAGTTCAAGAAAGTAGCTTACAAAAGGTTGGTTAAGGAGACCGTGACATGGATAAATAAATTTGTGGTGGGAGAGTATTATGTGTCCTTTAGTTCTCCAACCATGGAAGTGTAAGAACCAATGCTTGGAGGTGACCTAGAATGGATTGACTAATATTCAATAACTAAGGGAATAAGGTGCGATGGAGGAAGAATATGCATTAAAGAGGGAAAAATAGGATTTTAATCAAAATGCAATAATTAAGAAGTGGTGGATGAATAGAATGAAGGGGATTCATCATAATACTATGGTAATAAAAATGAGTACTAGTAAGGATGGAAACATAGAGGCACAAGTAAAAGAATTCAAAAGGTTTCAATTTTTTCAAGGAAATACAAAACATTTTTCGTTAGAGCTACTAGATTTATTTTCATTGAGCTACAATGATAGGTGAGAGCTATTAATAGCTCACTAAAGGTGTATCAAGAGGCTATTAGTTGTCAAATATTGGATATGCTCCCCTATGAGAACAAACCAGGTGAAACCTAAGAAAATTCCAATGGATTTAATAAATTACAAGTAAATCTTGTGCTAGGTGGAAGATCCATTTACAATTACAAGAATACATAACTTAACTCGTTGATTGAGAGGAAGTGATTAAAATTCTTAGCCCAATATGTCAAACAAGTATGGATTTATTATGAAGTGATCATTTTACACTGTTTAGGTTGTGAAATTTGAACTAGAAACTGAATTAGTAATGTCCAAGTCCTAGACGACTAGTTTGTAGAAAGAAAATCTAGCAAGAAAAGAGAAGGGTAAATTCATCTATCTATTACTATGATAACCTCTTTAAGAGAGTCCCAAAACTCTCTTTATGTAATTTTACCATACAAGACCAGTGATGTTTGGATTTATTAATGAGAGAGCCATTGGGTTTCAAGTTTCTATACTTAATTTTAAGACAATCACCACCTTCCCCACCCCGAACCCCCACCCAGTTCCAGGAAACACTTAGATGATTACATCCTTTTTTCAGTCCTACCAGCTAACAGGGACACCAGCAGGACATCATTCAGTAGAACCACTCCGGTGGAGCCAAGACCCGTGAGATCCCAAGTGGGGGGGGGGGCGCTCCTGCGACCCCCCCTCCCCAACAAGACCCTAAAAAAGCCACCATCACAGATCCGAAGGTAGAGATCACCTTTCTAGAAGGTAGCTCTCCACCATCAAATAAAAATATCAATCCATCCCACCAAGAGGGAGAGACACACCATGGATTGGATCTTCATCCAGTATTTTTCCTCTATCACAAGGTTCTTCCATTTTGCCTCAGACGACAGGAGATGCACATATTAAGAGTTTGATAGCCCGCAAGCATGTACTGCTTCCTCCACATCATCAATAGACAAAACCAATGAGCATTGAGGCACCTTCAGCCAATATTCCTAAAAGGATTTTGGAAATAAGAAAATAAAATCCTCGTCTAATAGATTTTGAGGTGAATAAAATATATTTTAACAACTATTAAGAGATTACAGATGATTTAAGCCACTATCTGGGAAAACAAATGATAAATCTAATTGGAAGACACTAAATAAATTACATGGAGAATATATATATATATATATATATATATATATATATATATATATATATATATATATATATATATATATATATCTGCGTGTGTGTGTGTGTGTGTGTGTGTGTGTGTGTGTATGTATATATGGGTTGGTTGACTAGTCAGTTTCTTCCAAGTCTTTCACTGGTGGGCCAAAATGCGTCTAGAGTCTAATTCAGCACATAGAATTCCAATTGTCATGGTTGAATATTATATTTAATTCAACCATTTGGAAATGGTTCCATGTAGTGGTTACTCTTTTTGGGAGCCATCAGAATGCCTCTAACAGTGAAATTTTATCGACAATTGCAAAATCTACCCTTAATTCCTTATGAAGAACCTAAAAAATATATATTCTAAGAGATGATGGTTACAAAGTTTTTTAGATATTTTTAAATGGGCACAATAAAACACTGCCAAATCTCCTCTAATATTGTAGAAAAATTGTAGACTGCTAAAGTAGATAAATTCATCCATGAAAACCAGCACTAATCAGGGCCAACATTGCACAAAATAAATGTTCTTTGCTACAACTACAGATTTTTCATATGCTAATAAATTCCCAATTATAAAATAGAGGTAGATCAAGAGGAGGGATGGATGGTGTCTTTAAATAGAGTAAGCCTAGGGTTTAGGGTCTAGACCCATTCTTGGTGGAAAAATTGACACACAGGTCAGAGGTTGTATGCAACCAACGAGTTCAGGGAGCTGGTTTAGGACGTATTATTTTCTAAAATGGAATTTGTTTTTGAACTGGCGGGTTCAAAATGAACTAATCAGCTCTGATAATTATGATAATGGTAAATCCTTTCTTGTAATAAAGAACAATATAATTACACTGATGAAATCATTAATTAGAAAAGGGATATTGCAATTTGCTCTCTCCCGAGATAGGTAAGCATGGCCAACATATCCACCTTAGTACCAAACTCCATAGAATCCATACTATTTATATACAAACTCATTATAGTTGCAGTTTTTGTAGCTAGATCAACTTTAGACTATGTCAACTCTACAGGCAAACATTGGATGATGCAGCATTAAAGTATTCCACACATTACCTTCTCCATAGAAAAGTGATACTTGTGAGCAAACTAGTGCTTTATATTTCCTTGCCATGTTGTTTGACAATCCATAAATATTCTAAAATTATTGCATTCTAGCTGAGCTGACCAACCATGAGGTTTGTTTATTCTAAAGTGGTCCATACCTACAACACTCAACAACTCTACAACTTTAAAATACATGTTTCATTGTTTCCTCTATTTGAAATGTAAGAAAACCCTTCAAATTATTGTGTTATAGTTGATCTGACCAAGTATGAAGTTTTCTTATTCTAAGGTGGTCCATTCCTACAATGCTCAATGAACTCTACAATTGTAAAATACATGTTTTATTGTTTCCTTTTTTTGAAACGTAAGAAAACCACCGATTAACCCTATTTTAATATTTTATGAATTTCATTGTTTACCCATACAACTACAGCATGTTTAAACCACATACTATACACTCTAGATTTCATCCCCAAAGTGGCACTAGATATCGTTAGCTGAGAAGATCCAATGTGTTCTCACACATGAGACACCTATCTATGATATAAATGCATTGGACTTATATATTCCCTTTCTGTAATTTTTGGAACTTAGGTAGTCCTCTGTGCCCTCACAATAAGTCTACTTGGGAAGTTAAGTCCCAAAGCATTGAGTATTCGGTCCTCCAGTTAGTTGTTACATTTATCATTATAATCACATCAAATTTTAGACCTTGTTACCTATGGGTGCCATGATTTTGTGGGCATAGCTCTTTCTATTTTCACATGGATGGTTTGGAATGACTCTTTCAATGTTGTGAATCTAGATGGTTTGGAATTACTCTTTCTATGTTGTGAAGCCTTGCACATAACTGTGCATGGAAATTTAATTCATGGAGACCATAAAAATAATCCTATTTGTTGAGTTTAGAAGTTATCTACCCCAACAATTTGATATGAAAACAGTAAAATATTATAGGCATAGGGTTAATCAACCCCACATAATCCAAAACAAAAATAGTAACATATATGCAATAGCAAGGGATTCAATACAACATCAAGGAAATCCATTATGAAAATGACACAACCACAGGGGATCCAATTCCATAGAAAGGAAATTCAATTGTGAAAATGACACAAGATAAGGAATAGAAGGCGAACCAGTTACAGACTTATTGCTAAAATCCCTACTCAAATCCTTGCCTACAGCAAGACGCAAAGACAACAATAACAAAGCAAGTTTATTTCTCTAAATTTTCTATAGGTTTATTATACTAATATATATATATATATATATATATATATTCTTTTTATATCCCTCCTGAAGTTTTCTCGGCAAGGTCAGGCTCACACCATTATACAACCAATTCCTCAGCTGCTAACTCTCTCTTTGCATTACCTAGGTTTTCTTCCTTTCTTCCTTTTTACCCTGCTCTTATGTTTCCTCTCCCTTTTCTACTGCTCGCTCCATGTTTCTAGTTAGTTAGGGCCTGGATAAATGGAAATTTTCCTTTCCTACCATTTGGCCTCCTTCTTTTCCATCGAGCATGCACGAATCGCCATTAAAATATTTTCTCGCCCTAGTGAACAAACACGCAGATTAGAAAGAATACCAACAATGTCTCATCCCCTCGCTCAATGATATTATTTTTGGACCTCCACCCTTGGCATTCTAACTATAGCGGAAAACAACACAGTAAAATTCCCTAATTGAAAAAACTATAACAGCAACCACCATAGTAAAATTCCCTCGCTGAAAAAACGCGACAACCATAACAATGAAATTCCCTCGCTAAAAACCCTATAGTGGCAACCACCATAGTAAAATTCCATAACCGATAAAACTATAGTGGAAACCAAACAATAAAACTCCAAAATACCTCTTATGAATTTAATTAAAATCGAATTTAATTAAAATTGTTTAAACTTATGTTTAATTTTACCCCTTATGAATTCAAATAAAATCATTTAAACTTATGTTGTAAAAACCTAGAAGGAAACTTTTATATCCCTTATTTTCTTATTTTATATACTTTTATGTGGCCCAACCTTTTGTTTATAAGTCATACCCTCTTATTTATTTAATTTTGAGTAAGGACACTTCATTTGTGAGATAGGGGTGTTAAGATATGGCTTGTGTATTAATTGTTTGTATTTTATTCTTAATTCTTGAATGTGTCTTAAAAATTATGTTGACATTTATTATTACAATGGTGGGATAATGAAATTGGTATTGGATGCATACTTTTTTGGTTGGAGTGAGGACACTAATCTTGTAAGAAACTTCTTTTCTTCGTAGATTATCTCCTAAAATGTTTTTTTAAGATATTTTTATTTAAGTTATCCCACTTTCATTATTGGACTTTGGATTCAGTGTGATGAATTTTATTATTGGTTTCTACATTTAGTCATTGAGTTTGTATAAACAAAATTGAGAGCTGTATGGAATTATTTTCAGCAATATCCTTATCAGCCTCACAATGAGATGCATCCACTTCGGGAAATGACATTAAGTGAATGGAATGTCAACCGTATGATACCCAGAGCTTTTGCAATGTTGAAACAGTTTCATCATAATATAAGTGATGGTACTAGTAGTATTTTATCGCTAGATTTGATGGAAAGGGTAACAATAGTAGCACGTACCAAATGATGACACCTCCAGAAAAACTTCAAGCATATTAACTTTCATGGGGCACTTCAAATGTCTCAAACAACTATCTACAACAACATCATGATCTTGTTCTTTTTGTCCCTCCCTAGTAGATACCAGATTGTGCAGGTTCAGAATATGTATGTCTCCCATTGAATCCAACACCACAAACCTTGTTTTGCTCAGATTATGTATGGAGGCTGTCATTAACGACTTCCTTAATTTTTGGGATGACAATTCACCTTCCCTGTTTGCATACTTGAAAGGCACAAAAAAATAATTTCCCTTTTTGGAGGTATCCCTCACTTTTAAGGAGGATCTACTCTTAGTGGGCAAAGAGGAGATGGGAGAATAAGTAGTCCCTTATATGGGTTGGTTTCTTCCCATGACTAATGGATAATTACTAAGTGAGGAAGCTGAAGCAAAACCTAACACTGAAAGAGGAGCAAGTGGCCCAGATAACAATGATGATTCCGAGGAGGATGAGAGTGACATATATGAAAATTGTGAAAGCTAATGTTGAAAACACCACTAATCTAAGAAAAGCCTACCTTGACATATTTGGCCATTCCTCCTTTTAGATGCAAGAAAATTTTCTTCACACTCAAGCAAAGAACTATTTACGAGGTTTCCTGTTCAAAAACTTCATATATCAAAACTATTTACTCACAATACAACTATTCCCAAAACTGAACTATGAACTGGTATGAAATAAATCAACAAAGTCATATTGCCTTTGGGGTTTAGGGGATGCAAATACAAAGAGAGATATTTAAATGCTTGTGAGACTGCATCATCATAATCCTTAAGGTAAGCCCAAAAATTGTACAAAAAATACTGGAAATATTTATTGTAACTCTTCTTTGGGTTGAATATTTATAACAATCTAGTGATTAGGGATCAAGTACATCATATACTAATCTGACAACAAAAATTACAGTGTAGTGATTAGGGATCAGGTAGTTCATGCACTAATTAAATAAAAATATTTTACATGGTTTTCCACAAAATCACCATAGCTAATAATATTGTGTGGGATTATAGGATTACCGAATACTTTGAGCATGGGTTGATGTTGATATAATATCCTATATGTTGCCCCACCTTGTTGGAAAGGCATATTTCCTAAAATGGCTGATGTTGCAAGTAGGAAGGAATTTCGTGCATTCTAAGGAAAAGATGGTGCATAGCAAACATTCACAACGCTACTGCTAATCCATTCCAATTGTGAAAAATAATAAATTTTTAGATCAAGGATGGCTATGCAGATCTTAGCTAGAATGACTATCTTTAGGAGAGACAGATTCCCTTGAGACCAGAGCCAAACCATGCATGAATGTCTTCCTGTCTTACATAAATAAGGGGACCATTTTATTTCCTGTGGCTCCACGATTTATAAGAAGGCACTACCCAAAGGTTTATTTTCATCAAGCTTCCATTTAGACATGAAAAAGAACAAAGAAACATGACAGAAGCATTTACTAAATTAATATAGCTATCTCCATCCAAAAATTAGGATAAACTAAATTTTAATGGAATTTGAACAATTTACAACCCTCAATAATACAAGACAAAATTGCAGATCCATTTGATCACCATAAACAGAAAAATTCCATAGAAATCAAGTTCAATTCATCTCAAGAGAGGAAATTGATTGAGACAATATTAAATATTTGACAAAAAAAAGGAAATATGTAGGTCAATTTGATATCAATAAAAGGAGAAATCTTAGACTTACCGACTTCAATTCCCCTTTTTGTGGTTCCATTGTTGTGCACATTAGAAAAGTTGTATGTTCCTTGGACCAAGCCTATACACACGATTTTAGAATTAGTGCAGTTGCATGTAATACCATCCACCCAAATGGCTACAACATCTATAGATCCTTTACCACCAGATGCCAAGATCCCCCATTTTATTGAATCCTAATGTAAAAAACCAAGTGTTTCTCCATTGAAACGCGCCCCTGTAGAATTTGACCAAATTTCACCATTTTTAAAAAAAAAATTACTTCCATTGACTCTCCTTATCACTCCATTTCTAGGAAGCCCCTTCAAATCTGGCCCTCTTTCACCGTAATTGAGTCCCCTGACCAAAATTTTCTTTGGACGATTTTCAAACGCTAAATCGTTGATCTCCTTTTTGTAGGCTTTTCTAAATTCTACACCTTTTACAATATCATCAACAACCATCTCACCACTATTGCACTGGCCACTCGACAAAATTGTATCATCCGGACACTGTCCACTTTATTTTGCTTGCCCTTGACTAGAGGTCGCACGGGCCAAACCCAGACACCATTGTCATACCCCAACAACATATGTTGAAGCGAAAGATGAAATGAGTAAACATAGCCATTGAAATCAATGACACAACAATTAATAAAACTAATAGATACCATATTCCTAGGTTAAAAACCTTTTCCTTCAATTTCGAAATCCCTTCCTTGTCCTTGAGCTTGGCAGCGATGTAGCGATCTTCACCGAAAATTTGTGTACCAATTCCATAATCCCAGGTTTTTTAAAACCCTCAGAGCCTTTCAAAGCCCTCACCTCGATACCTACACAACTAAAACCTGAACTGGAATCCATACTTGAAGGCGAGCTCTATCGCACCAGCCAGGCCCTTAGAACCGTGTGGGATCCAATGTGATCGATCATTGTGGGTATAAAAATGACGGCTCCCACATATTTTTTTGGCATGTTAGTCGGCTAGGGTTTTATCAGGCATAGAAAACACACATCTAATGTGGGAGCCAAGATTTGGGTTGTTTTAGAAGAAGGAGACTTCAAAGAATACAAAAGGCATGATGAATCTAAAAGCATCAGAGCTAGGGATTCTAAGTTGGGAAATAACCACACCTTCACCACCTGTTATTGGTGGGTTTTCCTCAGTTAGGGTCATCTTTCTCACCTGCATAACATCCTTGCAATCTATTCGCCTACTCTTGCAAGTGCAAGGACCATCGGTTCGAGGGCTTCTTAGATATCTTTTTCTTCTATCCGATTTCTGAAATATGTCGTCGGACGAATTTTTGGTATTTTTCCTTTATTTCATTCAAATACAGACTATATGAAGAGGCAACGATGGAGTGCAGCACGACGATCATATGGCATTTGATCTCGAGCACTTATCATGACTGATGGACAGAGAGTTTAAGCCAGTTGCAAGGTCAGCGGTGCTTTGAGTTGTTCAATTAATTGTATTGTCATTCCTAATTTTTATTATTATTATTGTTCCGACTGTATTTTGGAAATAGACAAATGAGTTTAGTGAAAGTTATCATGGTATTGTATATTTTAATTAATACTTTACATGTATTTTTGTATTTTCAAAATGTGTATAAAAGATTGCTGGAAAGTATATGAGTAGGATTTCGAGAAATATTAAAATATTAATTATGAAAATAATTAATTTAATGTTTTTACAATATTAAAAAGTGACATTAAATTGTTTCAAAATATTTCTTAGATTTTATAACTTATCAAGTGATTCAAATTATGAATTATTTTAATTTTATTATAAAAAAAATGATTTTTTGTTTTTGTTTTTGTTTTTTCTTTTTTTTTTAATTTTATATTTTAAAATTAATATCAACAATAAATGTTATATTCAATATTTCAAAATAAATGATAACATATTTCAATATGATTTTTTTAAAAAGTGAAATTTTTCTTCTTTTGTCTCAACAAACATTATAAGATGGCGTTAAATTTAACTATACGTTTCCCTAGGTTATCTAAGCACTTCACATCAAAAATGACAAATGTATCATTGCATGGATTGGCTCATGCACAAACAAAGACAACTAAAATTTCAACTATTTTTTTCCAAAATAAATTAAATATTGTTTTAAAATTTATAAACATGCTAGATAATGTGATTAGTTGGAAGTTTCATCCATGGCGATGATGAAGTTATTGTTCTATACTCCATAATTTTTTGTCAATTGAAATCCTTCATATTCATATCAAATTAGGAGATTTACATTGATAGATTAAACATAAAATTTATGTACTTCTAAATGAACTAGCCTCTCAGACGATCACAATATCCCATAACCACAAAATACTATTACAATAACAACAATCTCATTTCAACAACAACTAAAGGTTTGCATCAACAGTTTGAACCCCTTGAAAACAGGAAGAAATAGAGCTCTAAATCTAGAAAAGAGTGTCATTTGACAAAGGGAAACATTAGTAAATCATAGTCTTCTGGAGTGTCCTCTACACAAAACCATTTCTTCCATCTAGCATGAAAAGAGTAACCACTTCCTCAGAGGCGAAGATACTCATCCATCCAAACAGAAGGCAAGTTCATGTTGGGTATGTGTTATATTATTTCCACGACTAGTCATGTGATACCTACCCATATAAATTGCACCAGGTGCAGTAGCCCCCCCTGTTTGAGGTCTGGGGCATCGCCCTGGGAAAAAAATATTCGACCCTATTTTTTGGTGGGCGAATCGACCCATGGTTTTGTGCATGGGTTTGCACATGGTTTTGGGGCATGATGGTTTTTAGCCCCTAGTATTTTGTAGATCCAGTCAAGGGAACTATGACTATGTTCTAATCCATGGTTAATGGATTGGGGTTTATGTATGTTTCGACATATATATATGTGTTGTAACACTTAAAGGAATATAATGAAAGATCAAGCTGGTCATCCCGATTTGGGATCTAGGGGAAAATATCTGTGTTTATCTATTTATGTTTTATGCTATCACTATTGTTTATTTTTTGTTTTTAGG
Source organism: Pinus albicaulis (assembly GCA_034641835.2). Classification (NCBI taxonomy): domain Eukaryota; kingdom Viridiplantae; phylum Streptophyta; class Pinopsida; order Pinales; family Pinaceae; genus Pinus; species Pinus albicaulis. The sequence continues at coordinate 799,916,445 of CM076575.1, read as the reverse complement.
ATTCGTTTGCAGCTAATTTCTGTACAGGATTAAAACATATAGTTGAAAGCATATGTTAAAAGAAGATTCAATTTCCAAAATTCAAGTTAAATTGCACACAAAATGAGAGGAAATAGAGTATACTTTGATGCTAGCACCAAATCCCAAGGATCATGAAAAAATAAACATAAACCGCCAACAAAATACTAGGTAAGCATAATATTGACAACAACAATGGGAATCCTCCACTTCTAGAGCATGTACAACGAGACCAAATGAAGAGGCACTCTAGATACCCTCTCCACCATCGACAAGACCATAAATATTCATACAATCATGTACAAGTGACAATAAAACATGATTTCCACACTTGAGGTATACAAAACATGTCGATAAAAGTGGACTATCATACTATATGTAGCCATGAGCCATATAAACTAAAAAAAAAAAAAACTATGAATTCTTCCATCCCTAATCCTGATTATAAGAAATAATAATAATAATTTTTACATAATGAATTGGAGGATCAGTAAGGTCCCTGGAGGCAGAGTCACTAACCATAAAACCTTCAATGCAAGACAAATAGGAGTCCACACTAGCAAAATAGTATTGTAGGTTTGAAAGCATTATTTTTACATCTTCAAGGGAAGAAAATAGATTATAGGACTCAGCTTGTTTATCTTGAAGTAATAGGTGAAGAAATGTAACCATTTTTTGGTGTAAGGCTAGGGTAAACCCACGAAGTTGAGTTACACGTTTGTGAGAATCAGGGGTAGAAAACTTTTTTTCACAACAATTCGGCCGAAATTTTATAAAAGTTTGGCCAAACTGTTATAGAGTTCGGCTGAACTTTCGAAATTAGTTTGGCTAAACTCATTCTTCCATTTCCATTGACGACATACTGACGGCATGGGCAAACATATTTTTGGCTAGAGATTGAAAAACCGCCAACACAAGTTCGATCAAACTATTAAAATAGTCTGGCCAAACTTTAGTTTATAAATACACCAGCCCAGAGTTTTTAATGGGTTGCGGGCTTATTAGCATATGCGTCTGTTGTGATCGTGTTTCGTCTATGTCTGTTGTGTGTTTCAGGCCTGCGTCTGTGTCTAGTTCTCTACAGGGTCTTGGTAGAGTCTTGTTGTTTTGCCTCAGCTCTGAATTTCGAATTTTCAGGTTGGAACCAACTGCTTTTAAGATATAAATTGATGTCTTTGCTATAAATTCTATAAACATAAAAGTAGATGTCTTGATATGACTGCATTTTTTGTGGTTGTGTTCCAGTCTAATAATTATTTTGTGTGGATGTGTTCTTGTTGTGGCTACTGTGACTTTCAATTAGTTATTTTTAGTGATTTAAAATTATGTTTATGTGTTTTAGTTAATTTTAGTTAATTTAGTTTTAATTCAGTGAAGCTCAGTTATCTACTATTGCATGTCTACCACCTTCTTTCAAGATATAAATTATTGTCTTTGCTGTAAATTCTATAAACATATAAGTAGATATCTTGATATGACTGCATTTTGTGTGGTTGTGTTCCAGTCCAATAATTATTTTGTGTGGTCGTGTTCTTGCTGTGGTGACTTTGAATTTCAATTAGTTATTTTTACTGATTTAAAATTATGTTTATGTATTTTAGTTAATTTTAGTTAATTTATTTTAAATTCAGTGAAGCTTAGTTATCTACTATTTCATGTCTACCACGTGCTTTCAAGATATAAATTATTATCTTTGCTATAAATTCTATAAACATATAAGTAGAGGTCTTGATATTACTACATTTTGTGTGGTCGTGTTCTAGTCCAATAATTATTTTGTGTTGCCATGTTCTTGCTTTGGCGGCTACGACTTTCAATTCCTTATTTTTAGTGATTTATAATTATGTTTAGGTGTTTTAGTTAATTTCAGTTAATTTAGTTTTAATTCATTGAAGCTCAGTTATATACTATCCATGCCTACCACCTTCTTTAAAGATAAAAATTGTTGTCTTTGCTGTAAATTCTATGAATTCATTTTGTGTGGCCGTGTTCCAGTCCAATAATGATTTATAAGTAATGGTAACAATTTGTCACATTTGTACTAATTCATTGATACGTTTGCTAACAATGTTTGAAATAATTGAGCATTGCTATCCATTTCTCAACTTAATTGAGCCATTTTCGACATTCATTTCTTTACTTGACATGTTCAGAGTGCCATTTAGTTGATTATAATTCACGTTGATGATTGAACAAAAGTATTCACATGAACAAAATTTTAACAGACTAATGATTTGAAAAAATTATATTCAGAATGAAAAATAGTCACCCAAAAAGGATGGATCGAATAATGCTTAAAAAGCTCGCAGGTTCGAAGGCTAGACGCATTGAAATATTACGCAGAACACTGGGAAAGCAAGACCTTTCCTCTGCACTTGTTGCAGAAAGTCTTGACTGACAAATTTTTTTTGTTGCAGAAAGTCTTGACTGCACTTTTTCTCCCAGTGTATATTTCCACCATGTATGTGCCAGTCCTATGAATCCATTAATGATTTTTTGTGCAATGTTTCTCCTAGGTTGAGTAGGATCTTCAAAAATTTTCTTTGTAGCCTAGCTAGCTAACAAAGTTATAACATTCTATAATTCTACCTTAGGTTGGCAGTTAGGCATGAACATAGGATTTGTAGGCATCTGTTGGATGGATTTATTTAATGTTGAAAATCTTGTATTTACTATAGAAATTGGTAGCCTTGATGTACTCACTTGGGTTAACATCAATGTATCAATATCTTGTTCTACTTTGGGGAAAAGTAGAAACTGTTTGTATCTCTCTTGTTGGAAAGTAGGACCTTTCTTCTGCACTTTTTGCAGAAATTCCTGACCGACATAAATGACCTTGTCCATTTCTTCTTCTTATTGGGCTAAGCTAGCCCCAAAACCCCATGTAGTTAGTTATTTTTGAGCTACACTAAAACTATATGTCCTTTTGAGATGGGATTTAGGATCATCTATAAATAGGGTAGATGATTGAGGTTTATCCATTATGGCTAATTAATTTGGTTTTGGTTTTGCAACTTGCTTTTTCAGTATAGCAGTTTGCATGGATAAGATTTTTTCAATGGCATCTAACCTTTTTTTCAAATTTTCCATGGCCTGAGTTAGATCATCAACTTCATGTCCTAGCAATTCATAATGTGCTAAGATTTTTTCATAAATATTTCTCTCTTCAGAGGCTGTTTCTTTGACAGATTTAAAAAATACCCTTTGGAGCATAGCTCAAAATTCCCTTTTATCTATGAAAAAAATACATGTAGATCATTGGAACTCTATGTTGTTAATATTGGATAGAATTTGGCAAGTTTAAGCCATTTTATCTAGCATGTAGATGACACCCCTTTAGAGACTACTTTCATGTTTCCAATATTTTGGACCCTTGGTTACCTGTTTCTTATGGTTTCCAATGATAGATTTCTAATAAATGGATAGATTGTAATGATAAAAAAATTCATATACAACCAATAAATAACTCGTAATCTATGAGAATAAGATGTTTATATGATTTTCTAGCTCAAAATAAAATAAAATTAGGATAATCTCAGCTTAGAAGTTTGATCCAATTTTTATAGGAAATATTCCATATATTCTTAAACTGACAGAAAACTAATTCAAAGTTTCCACGGGGGAATCCATGTAACTGAATAAACAAACCTAGACTGCACAACCACCAACCCAACCCATCTTCTTTGATCAACAAAAAAATGATAAACACTTATAGGTCAAATAAGTAGGACTCAATAGTTGTAAGTGAATCCATAACTCAATGGCCTAATGCTGGATGTGTCCCACGACCATACTAAGTCTCACTAATGGAATACCTTAAACTATTTTCATTTTTGACCTTCCTCGCTTAAGTTTTCTCTGTTTCAAAATGACATGATTGACTTCAAATAAAAAAAAAATCTTCAGAAATGATTCGAAATGTCTATCCCTTTGAAAATACCAAGTAAAACCAATAAACAACTCCACATCTTGAAAACCATGCCATTCAGAAAATCCATTCTTTTAGTACCTTGAAATATACAGAGAAAGGGAGATAATAGCATTTCAGGTAGGGAATATAAAGATGTCATAACTGAACTCTCATATATAAGCACAATATTCAATTTCATTGTTTTGTAGGTAAAGTAATATCTTCGCATTAAAGCAATTTGCAAGGTTACTGTAAAACTAAAGGCTTTCTCCCATTAATTAAAGGTAATATTTAAGGCCTAAAAACTGAACCTAAAGTGGATGAACTTCTATAGGATTTTATTCGGTATGTTGAATGTTAACTTTTACAAGTTTCTATAGGCAAAGCCTGTAAAGGGACAGGTAATGTTAACTTCTACAAGTTCTATAGGCAGAGTTTGTAAAGGGCTAGGTAGCCTCTGGATCTCATCATTTATGAAAGGTGAAATATCTAGTAAATACCCCTACAGTCAATCTCTAGAATAGATCTAAATATAATTTCTTCATTTTAATATCCATAAACCACAACCACTTTAAGGAAAATCATGTACATGTGTCATTTCTCCCATAAACTCTTAAGGCAAAATTTAAAGCATGTTTCATTGGCTTTCTTGCATTAACTTTAAAGCATGTGTCATCTGTCAAGGCTTTCTCCCATTAATTCAAGGCAAAATTTTAGGCCTAAAAACTAAAAGTAGCTGAATTTCCATAGGATAGGATCCGCCAAACTCAAATGGAGTAAAATGTAAAATGTTAAAGCTAGAGTGTTTTATGATGTATGGATCTTAATAATCTAGATTAATATGACTGTATTGAAATTCCATAGGATAGGATCCCCCAAACTCAAGGTGAGTAAAACGTAAAATGTTAAAAGTGGAGTGTTTTATGATGTAATGGATATTAATAATTTAGATTAACATGGTTGTATTTTATTAATGTTCCTAAATTTACACCTTCCATGTTTCTTTGTTCTTGTAAAATGTTAAAAGTGGAGTGTTTTAGGATGTAATGGATATAAATAATCTACATTGTGCTAAATATGATGTAATGGATCTTAATAATCTAGATTGACATGGTTGTATTTTATTAATGTACCTAAATTTAGACCATCCATGTTGCTTTATTCTTGTAAAATGTTAAAAGTGGAGTGTCTTATGTACCTAAATTAACACCTTCCATGTCGTTTTATTCTTTTAAAATGTTAAAAGCAGTGTGTTTTATTGTGTAATGGATATAAATAATCTAGATTGACATGGCTACACTGATATGATGATAGTGTAGGTTGATGTTGAAGTTGTAAAATTCTTGTACAGATCAATTATTATAAATTATTAAAAAATTTGAGAAGTGCTAAATCATACTTATTATTAAGGACATAACTAATTTATGATGATAATGTAGGTTGATCTTGAAGTTGTAAAATTCTTGTACATATCAAGGATGAATGATAGTACAAGGCAAAAATGACATTATTATAAATTATTAAACAATTTGATAAGTGCTAAATAATATTTCTTCAATTCCATTGTTTTGTAGGTAAAGTAATATCTTCACATTAAAGCATTTTATAAGTTTACTCTAAAACTAAAGGCTTTCTCCCATTAATGAAAGGAAAACTTTAAATTCTAAAAACTAAACCTAAAGTGGCTAAAATTCCATATGATTTTCGCCTGTCCGTTGAGTGTTAAATTCTACAAGGTTCTATAGGCATAGTTTGTAAAGGGCCAAGTAGTGTTAACTTCTATAAGTTCTAAAGGTAGAGTCTGTAAATGGCCAGGTAGCCTCTGGATCTCATCTTTTCTGAAAGGTGACATATCCAGTAAATGCCCCTACAGTCAATCTTTAGAACATATCTAAATACAAGTTCTTCATTTTAATATCCATAAACGAAAACCACTTTAAGGCAAATTATGTACATGTGTCATTTCTCCCATACATGTGTCATTTCTCCAATAAATTCTTACGCAAAGTTTTTAAAGCATGTCTCATGTTGACTTTCTCTCATTAAATTTAAAGCATGGTTTTACTATGTGCATAAAATAATTTTGCAAACCATGTAAATGCCATTTCTCCCACAAACTAAAGGCTTTCTCTCATTAATTCAAGGAAAATTTTAACGCCTAAAAAGTGAACCTAAAGTGGCTGAAATCTCATAGGATTTTGAACTTCCATAGGATTTTAGTCTATCTGTTGAGTGTTAAATTCTGCAAGTTCTAAAGGCAGAGTTTGTAAAGGGCAACGTAGCCTCTGGATCTCATATTTTCTCAAAGTTGACATATCTAGTAAATGCCCCTACTGTCAATCTCTGGAATAGAAATAGAAGTTCTTCATTTTAATATCCATAAAACACTACCACTCTAAGGCAAACCTTGTACATGTGTCATTTCTCCCTTCTCCCATAAAATTTTAGGAAAACTTTGAAGCATGTGTCATTTCTAATTATTTCTCCCACAAACTCATAAAGGTGTGAATTTTGACATAACTTCATCAACCACCACAACTAGTTGTTTTAGTAAGTGCATAAAATAAGTTTTCAAACCATGTAAATGTCATTTCTCCCACAAACTAAAGGCTTTCTCCAATTAATTCAAGTAAAACTTTAAGGCCTAAAAACTGAACCTAAAGTGGCTAAACTCTCATAGGATAGTATCCCCCAAACTCAAGGCTTTCCCCCATTAATTGAAGGCAAACTTTAAGGCCTAAAAAATGAACCTAAAGTGGCTAAACTTCCATAGGATTTTAGTTTGTTGGTTGATTCTTAACTACTAAAAGTTCTAAAGCAGTCTGTAAAGGGCTAGGTAACCTATGGATCTCATCCTTTCTTAAGGCATGTAAAGTGCCAGGTAGCCTCTAGATCTCATCCTTTCTTAAGGCATGTCATTTCTAGATGTGATTTCTGCCATAAATTTTAAGGGAAATTTTCATGCGAACCATGCATGAACCATGTATATGTGTCATAAATATCCCTTAAACTCTAGGTAATACAATATTTAATGCATATAATTTCTAGATGTGAATTCTACTATAAAATTTAAGTCAAAATTTTAAGATAAACCATGAAAATTTCAATTATCTCATGCACATTTGTCATTTCTCCCGCATTTTCAATAAATGTAAATTTAATATAATTTTATTGAATTTTTTCTTTTTCAAGGATAAAAAACCCCACTAAATATGGTTGAAAAATGGACATTATGCATAGATGTTTCTTTCTATCCTAATTGAGGGAAAGCAGTAATTACATATGTGCTTCCCAATATTGCAACTAAAAAAGTCGTCCAAAGGAAAATGAATATACCGGGAAGAACAAAAAACAACGAGGCATATTATATTGCATTGATAGAAGGCTTGGAAACAACTATGAAGTATGGATCAAATGGAATTGTATTTTTCACCAATTCTGAACTTGTGTGCAACCAAATGAAAGGCGTGTACCAAGTTAAGAAGGAGAGGCTAAAGGAACTGCATGAGATGGCAAACAATATTGTTAGCCAATTTCAATTTTTTAGCATAAGGCATTCTTCAAATGTGAATAATATGTTTGTTGATTTATTACATGGAGAAATGTCAATTCATGATTCATCTATTAAATATGAATTAATAGATGAATTAGAATTATGCGGGGAAATGCCAATGCAAGCTTCATCTCTCAAAGATGAATTAGTTTTGAGATGCTCTTCTTCAAAGATTCAAGATTCATCTCTCAAATATGAATTAGTTTTGAGATGCTCTTCTTCAAAAATTCAAGATTCATCTCTCAAAGATGAAGTAGTGTTGAGACACTCTCCTTCAAAATTTATTGATGGACATTGTAACATATCTTGGATATGTGTATGTTTTGTACTTATAAATGCGTATTTTTTAATGACCATGTGTTTTTTTCAATCATATACCAAGTGTGCTCCAACCAGACCATGTAAAGTGCAACTTGGTGAACTTCACATTTGCAACAAGTGGTGAATTTCATGTTTTTATAAAATTAAAATGTGAGGACTTCAACAAATTTTTGTTTAAATGGAGTTTCACGCTTCTTTTTTAACGACCATTTGTTTTTTTCAGTTTTATACCAAGTGTGCTCCCACCATGTAAAGCACAATTTCGTGAACTTAACATTTCTATAATTTTTTTTGCTTAAATTGAGTTTCACACATCAATTAGTGCTTTGAAAGTTGTGTTTTACATAATTTGTGTCAACAAAATTACATTAATTTTCTGAAATTTATTTTGAATTCATTTTAAATAGTAATTAAAAAAATAATTGTAAATGTCCACTGTAGATATATATATCATGGAGGATGAACAACGAATATCAACAAAATCACATATCTCTACAAGAGAGGGGGACCAAAGATCAAGGGATGTTCATCATATTTAAATGTAATCTTAAATCTCCATACATATACATATATGTGTGTAGATATGGAATTGATTTTTTATCAATTTTGTGAGTTAAATTAGTTGTTAATAAGTTTCATTTTTTATTTTTTAGGAGCTAAGAGGAGAAGGGTGTCTACTCCATCAATGGAGCATGCCCATGGTTGACGCAATCATGGTATGGTTCACACGATTCAATCAATGAATATGTACATGTATTTATATGTATGAATGTATTTTTGAATTGGTTATAAATTCATATTTGTTTATGAAACTTCTCTCTCATCTCTTGAGGTTGGTGGTGGTTCACATTCCCTTAGAGAGCCATCAATAAGTGTTGGCAGATTGCGTGAAGGTGGTGATATGTATTCCCCTAGAGGCCATTCAGTGGATGGTCGTGTTGTTTCTCAACCAATCAGTGGTCGTGTTGGTTCATAGCAAGGTCGTTCTATTTCTCAATAGTCTGAAGGTGGGCAAGATGCTAGCCAACCACATCGAGGTGGCCATTAATTTGAATATTATTTTCATTCAATTTGTATATATTTGTTTACATGTGTTTTTTTAATATATAAAATTTTATATATTGATGCAGAAGCTAAAAATGTTGCTCCAAATCTTGCTCAACAAAGACGTAGAGCAAAACATATCATTCAAGAAGAAGGTTTTCAACCAACCACGACTTATCCATCCGACATTTCTGATATACCTTGGGAAACAAACATGCAACAATTTAGCTTCGAAAGCTGTCAACATCTTCATGTAAAATTGAAGAGAGATCTTGTGGCTTTGACTCTACCTTCTGAGAGTTGACAAAGCTTGGAAATAGTTACACATGCTTTAGGCGAACTAGTAGATGTGTACCAAAAGCTTAGGCCAACCACTAATACTTTTGAACAAGTGATGCGAAAAAGAAAAGAAACAGTGATGGCTCCTGATAAATGGGATGTTGTTAAACAAACAGTTACAATAGAAATCGCCAAGTCTTTGTTCAATTTCAAAGAAGGGGTGAGAATAAATAAGTTGAAGGTGAAATATTTCAAGTACACTCATATAGCTCACTATTTGTATGATAGACACATTGTGGCCTATGGAAGACTCCCATGGAACGTCAAGGTTCCGCTTTATTTTGTAAAATTATTTTTTCAAATGAAACCCAATTACAATGACCTTCCCTCTGAATTTTTTGGTCCTGCGAAAGGTCGATTCTGTGACCGTAGGGGTGTTAGGTGTGATGTTGACTTGCCTCGCCCTGAGCCACCATTGGTTAGTTAACCGTTTCATGTTGAAAATTTGTTGGTCAGAGATGGAAACCACTTCTCAATTTAGTCGAGAATCAAGGAATGCCGTAATTAACAATGTTCACAGTGGATTGGGTGGAGTCGATGTTTTTCTGAATCGAAAAAGAGCATGTGAGAATGCACACATTAATTTTGTGTATTATATAGATGAAGAGATTGAAAATATGAGTGTTTAAGATCTCAAAACATATGCAAAGAATTGTCGCAATGGTTGGTAGGACCTAATTGTTCATGAGGAAGAGGGCATGGCAACAGTATGTGTTAATGGTTAGGGTTGAATTATTTTAACACATGTACAATTTTTAATAAATACATATATTCATACATTTATTTGTATACATTAATCTAACAAAAATGTATCATTATATGTTAACACCATTTGCATTTATCATGCTTGATGAATGAAGAAAATGTTAATATCACAGTCAGAGCCTCTGGTTCAAACAATCAAGATGGGTCTCACCATCAATCATACAATCAAGATGGTTCTCACCATCAAGATATGTTGGAAAATGGTAGTGTTTCTTAAGTGAACATGATGATGTACAATTAATTTTTATCTATGATTATATATTGAAACATGATGATATATTTTTAAAATAAATAATTGTGCACACATGTACATGTACATATATATAATAAAATGTTTTAGCAGATTCTCATTCCATCCAACGTTTTTGGGACGACGGTACCTTCTTCTTCCTTTGGATATGTGCATTCTTCTTCCTTGGGAGATGTGCTGAATCCACCATCACAAGCATGAAAAATTTTTCACTTCTAAAATTTATGTTTTAAGTTATATATTCCACCTCAAAAAGTTCCATTAAAAATGAGATATATCTAGATCTTGATTTATTTTAATTTTTTGAATTTTATGGTTTTGGAGATTTTCTTTCCAAGCCACTCTTAGGAGATGTGCCAAATCCACTAGCACAAGTATTCAATTTTTCACTTAAATATATATATATGTGTGTGTGTGTGTGTTTAAGTTATAAGTTATAAACTGAGGTTTAAAAGTTATATTATAAATTGAGATCCAAATATTTTGAGTTATTTTAATTTTTTTTTAAAATTATTGGCTTTTTGGAGATTTTCTTTTGGAGCCTCTCTCAGGAGATGTGCCAAATCCACCAAAAAAAGGTATTCAATTTTTCACTTAAATATATTTTTTTAAGTTATAATTTATAAATTGAAGTTAAATTTTTTTATTATAAATCGAGATCTTGATCTTGAGTTATTTTATACTTTTAATTTTTTTGAATTTAGGTTCCTATAGAGGATTTCTTTTCTCCACGAACTTTAGCAATTGACATAGGAACATCCACACCCTTTCAACCATTTGAACAAGTTGTCTAACTTTCTTTTTAATATTGTTGAAAATAAGTTTATATATGCATTTTAATTTAAATTTTTTTAATATATATATATAACTATACATGTATATTGTATGATTTACTATTGAAGATGTTCCTGTGGGGGAAGTTTTAGTGGATGAGCAACAAATGGAGAGGGAACCTCATGAGGTATTGCATGATTTTTTTTTACATTTTGTTTTCTACATGAATTTATATATATCCTCACTCAATTTTAAAACATTAAATTTTAATGTTCATACACATTGTGTACAGGTTTCCCATGCTTCGCAGGATAGCTTGAGGATCGTGACTTTGCTGGGAGAGACACTACATCCATCTGTATTTGATGGATGATGCACGTGCACACGTGAAATGTTATATTTTCAATAGATTTAGTCTTAAATTTACTTTTTTATATATATTCTTATCTAGATGCAGTCATGTATATAACTTGATACTTGATACTTGATACTTGTGAGATGTACAAATTTTGGACATATTTTATGTGAACTACATTTGGTACATTTGAATGTGACATATAATGTTTTTAAAACTTAATTTTTGATGGTAACTTGATACTTGTGAGATCTACAAATTTTGGACATATTTTTATGTGAACTACATTTGGTACATGTTAATGTGATATATAATGTTTTTAAAACATAAGTTTTGGATGGTTGAATTGCATTTGGCATGTGAAGTAATGTTAAAGTGTTATATAATTCTTTTTGTTTTTAAAACTCAAGCTTTGGATGGTTGAACTACATTTGGCATGTGAAGTAATGTTACTTGATACTTGATACTTGTGATCTATAATGTTTTGTTTTTAAAAATCAGGTCTTTGGTGGTTGAACTACATTCAGCATTTGAAGTAATGTTGTGTTATAATTTGTTTTTTTTTTTTTAACTTAAGTTTTGGATGGTTGAACTAAATTTTGCATGTGAAGTAATGTTGTGATCTATATTAATGTTTTGTTTTTAAAATTTAAGTTCTCGATGGTTGAACTACATTTGGCATGTGATATAATGTTTTGTTCTTACTGGATAGTTGAGCTACAATTGGCATGTGAAGTAATGTTGTGATATAATGTTTTTGTTTTTAAAACTCAAATTTTGGATGGTTGAACTACATTTGGCATGTGAAGTAATGTTGTGATCTATAATTTTTTGTTAAATTAAAACTTAAGTTTTGGATGGTTGATCTACATTTGGCATGTAATATAATGTTTTGTTTTTATTGGATAGTTTCACTACAATTGGCATGGCATGTGAAGTAATGTTGTCATATAATATATTTTTTTTTAAACTCATGTTTTGGATGGTTTAACTACATTTGGCATGTGATTATGATATTATGTTTTGTTTTTAAAATTCAAGTTGTCATTTTCCAAACAAAAAAAAATCACATGAATATATGTACATGTAGAAATGATTTTACACATGTTTGACTATATATGTTAAAACAATTGAAGTACAATACACACACACACACACACATATACAATCATAAGATTCTAAGTCCTGTTAGATGTGTCAAACAATCATAAAATTTTAAAAATGATTTCTATAATGTATATATATCCAGTACGTGAAACATTTTTCATCAATGCATGTATAGAAAAGCTACTTTCAATTATTTCCATTCTAGAACATATATATCCAGTACGTGCAACATTTTTCATCAATGCACATAGAAAAGCTACTTTCAGTTAATTGCATTCTAGAACATATATATCTAGTACTTCAACTTTTTTTCGTCAATGCAAATAGAATTTAGCTACTTTCAGTTAATTTCATTCTAGAACACATATATTTAGTACGTGAAACATTTTTCATCAATGAAAATAGTAAAACTACTTGAATAGTTAATTTCATTCTAAAACATATATATATATATATCCAATACGTGCAACATTTTTCATCAATGCACATAGAAAAGCTACTTTCAGTTAATTGCCTAGAACATGTATATATCCATTAGGTGAAACATTTTTCATCAATTCACATAGAAAAAATACTTTAGTTAATTTCATTCTAGAACATATATATCGAGTACTTGCAACATTTTTCGTCAATGCACATTGAAAAACTACTTTCAATTAATTGCATTCTAGAACACACACACACACACACACACACACACACATATCCAATACTTCTAGAGCATATATATCCTTTACTACAAAATTTTTCATGAATGCACAGAGAAAAGCTACTTTCAGTGAATTTCATTCTAGAACATATATATATCCAATACATGCAACAATTTTCATCAATGCATGTATAGAAATGCTACTTTCGGTTGACACTAGTGTGCATGTACCAAAATAATGTACATGTGCAAACACTTGCACAGATAACATAACAAGGAAACTCAATTTTTAGTTGAGTTATGGAAGTTCTAAAACATGAATCCAAAGAGAAGAAATTGTTGGCCAGTTCAATCAAAAAAATTCCAAACGAATGCCATCTTCATCGATCCATTCATGATCGAATTTTGACATTTTCCATTTCTTAATTTTCGTTTCTTTCTTTGATTGAACCTCTATCAACTTTATGCATGCTTCACACACTAAGTGACTATATTGACAACTTATGACATCAGGTTCATAGTCTTCAAAGTAAACAAAATTCCCACTTTCATTAGTTTGTTTGAAAAAATAACCTTTTAGTATAATAGATTCTCTGTCATATTGAAACCTGTTATCATTATATTTTTCTAATAATCTCATCTTTCATTCAGTTAAATGCATCAAATAATACTTCACATTCTCATCTTTTTCAGTAGGTGCAGTTACAACAAAAACATCTCATGCACAATAAAACAAACTTATGTATTTAAATTTAGATCATAATTAACATGAAAAATTAACTTTAAAACAATTTTAGTATCTATTTCTTGATATCTATCATTTGAAAGCAATTCAAATGTTACATTCTCTAACAAGATTAGAAACTCGATCACCATCATATGATATTGTAGTCTCCTTCGATTGCATTTCTTCAAACATTGCAACATACATTTTCCCCTTTGGATTTAGCTCTGTATGTTTCCAATATTTTACATACATTTTGTTTTCAAAAACATCATTGGATTTTGTGTTTTCAATGCAAACATGACAAAAAACAAGAATATTTTCTTTTATCCAATGAAACACATTTGTGGACAAATTTTTTTTAATTGAGTGCAATTTTAGAGTCCCTTTTATTGTTTCAAAATCATTTACAACTGATCTATCTACATCTTCGATCCAAATATGCCAAAAAAACCTATATATGGAAAAATTAAAGAATAATGTAAATATGATATAAAAATACTATCAAGGATAATCATTGTCATAAATGTAAACTGTTTAAAATTGGATTTCCAATAAAAATTAAATTGAATGTACCTTCGCACTTCCCTTGATCGGTTAGTCTGATGGCTTAGAGTAGTGATGCACCATTGAACAAATTCTTTAGTGTCCACAAGTCAGTTTGCAGAGGGGTTCATTTGATATCTTTGAAGTGCTCATTTTATGCATGACGCTACACCGTCATGTTCTCCTTTTCCATGGCCAGTCTCAAAGAAATTCCAACAATGTTTAATGTAGGTTTTCTTATGAAGACAACAAAATCAAAAGAATGATCGTGAATATTTGAATTGACCTACGCATCCATATGACCATATCCAATTTTCATTGGGTTTTATTCCATGGTTTTATGATATTTGTTTTGAAATTTATTCAAATTTCCACAATCATCACATTTTTTACCACCAACACATTTCTTTTCATAAAATAATTCATCACTTTCTCTTTCACATAGAATTTGAGATATGAAATCACGGATAGTGGAAGGAGGAGGTGAATCTTTCCAAAATTTTCTACCAAAATTAAGGTATGTGTCATAATATAATTGAAATTCCGCATGATAATGACAATAAGAAGTGTCGCGTACGGTGATAGGTTTTACATACCATGGTTTGTGTTGAAAAAAAGCACTAATTGAGACATGAATTTCATGATTCTCTTCTTTGAACTTGTTGAACAACTCTATCTGAGTGGTGTCCAAGAAATGTTTTTCATGTTCTTCGAACTCATTTTTTGTTATTTTTCTTTGCATCACATCCTTTGCATTTGGTGAAACACATGAATTTTTCTTCGAATATTCATATATTATTTTTTTAACAATTTCTCAAAATCTATATGTGTATGGTTGCCTACAAATAGCTCTCCAACAAATGAGTTCATAATTTACATCTATTTGCAACCGAAATTTCTGATGTTTGTGCAAATTTTTTCATGGGGTTCCTAATGCTCGTGCCATAGATTTTACCAAGTGATTCTCCTTAGTACTTGATGAAAGTAGTGCAATATGGATTTCTCTATGTACAACTGAAACATTTTTCTGTTTAGATCTTATAATTGAATTTATAGCATTATTTATATTTTGTATCACATTTTCCTTCATTATTTTATCTTTTGCTGATTTTATAATACCCAATAAAGTCATAAATTCTTTTAATTTCCTTAATGATAGGAGACCTTTCAATATTTAGGATTGAACTATCACATTTTACTTTATGAAGTACATATCAAAAATTTGTTTAACACGATATTGTATAACATGGTTAGCTCTTTTATCTCCATATGTGTGAGTGTCAACATTTTCTAACATCTCATCATCGACATTGATTTCATCTGTACATATTCGAATGAATAGTACACAATAAGCTTACATATTCAACAAATAACTAAATTAATAAATATGTATAATTTCAATAATACGTGCATGTGTTCAACACACACACACACACACACACACACACACACACACACACACATATATATATATATATACCTTGTGATTCAATTTTTTCACTTCAATTTCTTCCAACATTTTCACCATCTTCAATCATTGGTTCAATATCTCTTTCACTTTCCCTTTCAAAATTTTGTATATCATCGTCAATGTTTTGAGTAATATCTCTCTCTGTTTACATTGCAAAATATTTTTAAAATTAGTTCATCAAATAAAAATTAAGTTTGAACACATCTTACACTAGGAAAATTTTAAATATCAAATTCATAATATTTACATTTACATGCCTGCTTCATCTTCTAGTTGAGGTTGATTTTCCCCTTCAATATTTTAGGGTTCTTCTCCCTTTCTTTTGTGAGATTATCTCCCCTGTTCTCTATGTTCCTCAGGGTCTCTTGTCTGATCATATTTTCTCGTGCAATTCCTTCGATTTCCCATGACAATAGAGTATGAAGTTCAAAAAAATTTGTTCTAAAATTTAGACAAAAATTCAATTAAAAGAAAAACATCACAAAATATTTAATTTAAAAAAAAAAAATCATTTTAAAATTTTTGCAAAAAATACATACCTCAATCCAAAACACTTACCTTAAAAAATGCGAGAAAAAATATCTTATAAAAAAGAAACGAAGTACTTCCTTCCAAGTCTTGCAAAAAAAATTCATTTAAAAAGTTAGACAAAAACTCATGTTAAAGAATCACTATAAAATATTTACGTCAACCCAAAAAACGTACTCTAAAAAAATGTCATTTCAAAAAATACCTCCAAAAAATGTCTATTTAAAATTAATTCCAAGTTCTTAGAAAACAACACTTCAAAAAATACTTCAAAAAAGCCTCTAAAAAAATATCACTTTAAAAAATACCTCCAAAAAATTTCCTTTGAATATTAAGCCTAAAAATAGTCCTTTCGAAATTAAGTCAAAAAAATGTCTTTTGGAAGTTAAGCCCAAAAACCTCTCAAAACAAAATACATCCAGAACAATGTCCTTTGAAAACTAAGCCAAAAACATCTAAAAATAATGAAAATTAAGCCCAAAATTTCTAAAAAAGAAAATAACTTAAAACTAAAAAATGTCTTTTGGAAATTAAGCCCAAAAACATCTAAAAACAAAATACATCCAAAAAAGTGTCCTTTGAAAATTAAGCCCAAAACTTCTAAAAACAAAATACTTTAAAAAAAACCAATGAAAATTAGCCCAAAACTTCCAAAAAAAAAATGCCTTAAAAAATAACAATGAAAATTAAGCCCAAATCCTCTAAAAACAAAATACCTTAAAAAAGAAATGAAGCCCAAAAAACATCCAAAAAATGTATCACATGCCTCCAAGAAATGTCCTTTGAATGTACCTCCAAGAAAAGTCCTTGAACCCAAAACAATCCTTTACAAAAATGTCCTTTGAATGTACCTCCAAGAAAATTCGTTAAGCCCAAAACAATCCTTTGCAAAAATGTCCATTGAATGTACCTATAAGAAAAGTCCTTAAACCCAAAACAATCCTTTGCAAAATCAGACCAAATGAAGAAATGTGCAAAATTGTGCAAAAATAACGAATTCTTTTACGTCAATTTATAGTCCTGCGGATTTTTTTTTTGAGGGGCTTCGTTGTATTTTCCGGCCGGCAGAAATTCAAATAAATGTTCAGCCCAACTTTTATAATAAATTCAAAAGAAATTTTTCGTCGTTAGAGTTAATGGGCTGCCAGCGGAAAAAATCATTCGACCGAACTTTTTTACAAGTTCGGCAAAACAAAGAGGTTTGCAATTATGCAGAGCCAAGCTCTGAATAGATATATTCAACTTTGGCCTGATTAAACTCCATGAAACATTCTGAATTAACTATAAAAAAATAGACAGGCATTTTCAGATTTCAATCTACTTTCAAGAAATATAACTTTTATGGAATTTCATAAATATTTACTAATTTTAACTATTTTTGTAATAAAACGAGTGAAAACAATTTCTGAAGGTCATTATGATTCAATGAAATAAATATTTTGTATCTTCCAAAATACACTGTAAAAAAAATGAAAAAATTATGGTGCATTACAACTTATATGTTGAGAAATTTCATGCGTCGTGAAACATATTCAAAATATGCAGTTTTTTAAAATTTGATCAGTTCAAAAAATTCAAGTAATTATGATATGTTTCAACATAATGAAACCGAAGTAGACTCTATCTAGATTGTTGTAACATATTTTGTTTCTTAAAAACACAAAGTTTCAAAGAATACACTAGTGCATATTAACATGAATTCTTATGAATCCTTTTATTGTTAAAGAAATGCTAAGTTGACATATCAAATGTGTATAAAAAATTTCCAAAAAATAAGTAATAGAAAGCTAATAAAATTTCTGACAACTTTTATTTTAATCGCAAAATGAAATTCTAAACATAAAATCTGTTTTGGCTTGCAGAAAGTTGAAGAACAAAAAAAAAAGAATTTTTTTTCTCAAAAGAGGTCAAAAAGTGTTACCCAACTTCACATTTTCACCTGCCAGCGAGTTGTGATAGGAAATGCATTTCTTCTAAGGTTTCCCAGGGCCTGGAATCCATTTCAAATCCTCACCCATCACCTCAAAATATGAGTGATAAGGGAGACCCCCAACCTCTTTACTCGATTCTTCTTCTTTCACTAGGCCATGTAAAATAAATGAAGCAAATAGTCTTGTCCCCTTGGAGAAGGAAAGTTGAGAAAAACAATTAACATAAAAAAAAAGGATTCCAATGACCTGAGCTGAGAGGGGTCTCCCTTTGTAAAGAAGCATCCATAGGCTTGTTAGAATTAGTATGATTCTTTACTAGAAGGTGAGTAGTCTTCACATCACCAACCACATCCAATAAAAAGGTACCAACCCCTACAATAAAAATGATCTCTCCAAATAAGGTGTAATTAATACCAATAATATCATCTTATGAAACTATTACAATATGATTTTCAAAGTAAAATTCCATACATGTGTGAAAGAAACAATCCATTTGGTTAGAAAAAGGAATTCTTTTTGAAGACATCAAGAAATCCCGTTGAAGGAGACAAGAAGTGTTTGAATCCATAGAATACAAGTTGATCTATGAACCCTAGTTCTGCAACCCTCTGAATAAATGTTACTAGTCAATAGTATAATCTCATATGATATCCTAATCTCAGATCAATCTTTGAGAACACTGTTGTTCCCTCAATTGATCGAACAAATCATCAATCCTCAACAACATATAGTTATTCTTAATGGTCACCTTTTTCAATTTCATGTAATGAATGCACAAATTTAGAGTACCATCCTTCTTCTTCACAAAAAATACTGGTGTGCTCCATGGTGATACACTTGGCCTTATGTATCCCTTGTCCAACATTTCCTTTAACTACAACTTTAGCGCTACCAACTATGGAGTTCTCATATTGTATGGTTTTTTTGATGTTGGTGCTACCCCTGGTACCAACTCAATAGAAAAGTACACTTCCCTATGAGGGGAAAACTCTGAAATATCTACAAGAAACACATCCTAAAATTTTTGTAAAACCAGGTACTTTCTCAGGACATTTGCATCCTCAACCTCCTTATTTTGTCACTAGAAATACGTACTGCAAATAGCACACACATGTTCCTGTGACTACACTTTGTCTGCATATTTTTCACCATTCTAACTTATGTTTCCTTTGGCTTACCTTGCAAGACTCTTTGTTCAATATTTTCATCCAAGAACTCAATAGCTTTGTCATAGCAATCCACTTTGGTCCTATGGAGATACAACTAGTCCATACCCAAAAGTATGTTATACAAACCCAATGACAATACATTCAAATTTGTTGATGTAGACATACCATTCAACTCAAATTCATAAGCTCTTACCCAATGATGAACTCGCTTCTTTGTACCTGTATCCAAATGAAATAACTAAGACTTTGCATGCGCTTCTTTATTAAAACTACACTTATCCACCAGGTTAGGATTAACATAACTATAATTAGATCTAGGTCCAATCGAAATAGAACCAAATTGATCACAAAGATTACCATTTATTTCATACTCTTGGATAAATCTTAGTAATACACCATTAAGAAGGGATACTCCAACAAATACAAGATATTTTTCATGGTGTTTCTTAGTAGGTGATGCTTAGTAGAAGTTCTAAACAATGATAAATACATCACATCACTACATGATGACAAATTAGTGCTACATGGTGCAATCGAGGATGATTGTGTCTTTGTCAAGGAGAGACAATTTAGGTCAAGGTTTTGGTCATGGTATTTGTAGTCATCTAGAGAAGAATCTATAAGAAGAGGTTTGTGAGCTTTCCCCTCAAGAGGAGGGGTTTTAGCCTTGGCTTGGAGCCTAACTATTCTGCCACTGATGTTATTGTTTTGCTAACTATTTGATGTATTTAACATAATAATAATGATGAGCAAAGATAATAAGTAAATATGTAACAGAAGAAGTTATCATGTAAGATAATTTGTATTAATTTTTTCCCTACCTAATTCTCAACACTTTGTTGCATAATTATGAAACAATCATGTATTCGTGTCTCCCTGATACTCGGAGGGCATGAATTTTCAGTCTCCACTTGTCCTCCTACAATTGTAGAATATTGTTCTTCCTCTTTTCTAAATCCACAACTAGTATTTGATGCACCACTGAGAAATAATATGCATGTGAAGGATCAACAATTATACCATTTTTTTTTTATCAATAGCCAACTTTTCATCAATATTCTTCCCTTTTTTAGTCTTAATCTAGTTATTGACAGAATTTTTAAGAGCCTTCAAATTAATCCAAATAATTTCCAAAGGAAATGTGATCAAAGGGTGCAATTTTAGTTCCCAAAAAGTATGCACTAATGGATCAAATTCAAATGATATACCACCCGAATCTCCATCTGCCTACCACTGGAGTATGATAGGGTAATGGTCCGAAATTTGGGATTGAATAACCAAAGATTTCATAGACCCTAAGAACTCCACCAAATTTTCACGAAGCATGAAACAATAAAGTCTCTTAGTGATGCCTACGAACCCATCCCAACCATTTCTCCATCTCGGAATAAAGGGAGGCAACAAAATATCCACTAAGTGGTTCCTGCCAAAAAGATCGTTGAAGTACCCTGCCAATGAGTCCACTCTACAATGACCCCCCAACCCTCATTGTCTTCAATAGTGAGGCTCAAATCCCATGCCAAAATAAGGGACCCCATCTTTAATAGGCCACAATATTCCAATTTATTCTAGAGGCATCTTCTCGAAGAATATGGCGCATATGTAATAAGAATATTAAATATGTCCTTCGATCCCAAGATGAAACCATGTATAAGGATACCTCCAAAAGATTTATAGACAAAAAATTCACGACCTTAGGATCCCAAAATTTTGCAAGACCACCAGATAAACCCAACGTAACCAGAATACATACCTGCCACCCAGTACATATATGAAGGAGAATGGGCCAAATTTATCTCCAATCATCATCTTCTCTTATAAGAGGATAATAGAGGGGTGATTAACCCCAAACAATGCCAAAGTACAATGATTTTTTGGGCATTACCCAAGCCCCTAATATATAAGTAAATGATTATCATGGTTAGCCCTCATAATCAGGCAAATAATCTCGAAGGCCCTAAATAGGAGAGAGAATAAATAGAAGGTGTTGTACAATAAGATTATGGACCAAGATCCAATGTTGCATAAATATTTTGAAGATCAATATGAACCCCATTCGAATTATTTGAAAGTTTCGAACATAATTCCTTCCTAATGGTTACATTATGAAAATAATTGAGATTGATAGATATATTAGGAGAGGATGATGAATTAATCAAGAGGGTCTCTAGATGGATATCAGGGTGAAGGGGGGGGAATTCGATATCACGCTCTGCTGAATTGGTAGGAGAAAGGTCTAAAAAAAAGTCCCAAATTGAATGTGAGTAGGGTTAGGGTTAACCTTCAATGAGTCATCAATAGTGGAGGTCGTCCGATTCACATCAAAAGATAGAGTGTGGGTAGATTCCAAATTGTTCGAAGAAGGAGCAATGTATGATATAGATAAAAATAAATAATGTTCAATAAAATCAGAATGTGATAACTAAATATGTGTAAAAACAATACATAAATAACGAAAAGAGGAATTATTGAGAGAAACATCACTCGATGCAAAATAATTACGAATATGTTGCTCAAGACATATCATATGCAGTGTGATTTTAAGCTTGCTGGAGAGAGAGTGCTGACCAATATTTTGAGCTGCCAGAGAGCGTATACATGTAAATGGATGACCCCCATCACAAACAGTCTCTCGTATTCCATGTCTTCGATTTCCCAATCTACGCTAGCACTTTTCAATAAAATTTTCAAAATTATGACAACCTAGGCAACCAAAAGGAATTTCCCAATATTCAATTCATTTCCTAATAGAGAAGCCACCCTAATTGAAATTCTAGGTATGTATAAAATCCCACATTTTAGTGATTTAAAGAGAGGAAAGCACAACCATGAACCCAATATGATCCCAAAATCTTTGCAACATTTCCATCATTAATAAAGTGGAAGCATAACCATTGATTGTATAAAATGTTGAAAAGAGGAGAGTAGTTAAGAATAGGGTACCAATGTTATTTAATCCAATATGACATCAGAGAGTCATCCATTCACAGATAAAACCACTTACCCACGAAATCCCATTGTTGTAATCCTACCACCAAGTCCCAAAAAATATCGAAATAAAAAATAAGTTTATGATAATCTAAATCAACCTTAACTTCCTTCTTTTTCCACGAATGGTGGAAGAAAATTTTCCATGGATTACCACATTAGAGTTCAATAATCAGTGGGGATATGGAAACATTTGAATCCACATGTATAGTGCATGAAAAAAATATGTCCCAAAGGGATAGACTCCCAATTTGGGGTAGCCACGACTCTCTGCCTCAATAGTTGCATGTACCAAGACATCGAGTAATGGCACATCACCACCCCAGTTTCCTTCAATATCAAGTGACATACTACCGATATATGTAAAGGCCATTTTTACAACGAAAACCACTGACAATCTGCAATCCCACCTATATATGCACCAAAGAAGAGATCTACTAAAAAATACCTTATGTAGTAGTGTCTGAAAAATCCTCAATAAAATATCTAGACAAGGTAAATTAATGTCATTTATCAATTATTTAGACCACTCAATGTAGGTTGTCACTAGTTCAATCCACTAGGAAACCCCTTCAAATAAAATAGAGTGCAAATCACCATAGACCAATTTCCTTTTTAAAATCTAATCAACTACACAATCAACAAAGATCTTCAATGATGGCAAAAATCATTAATGGATTGTCCCTCATATAATCAACAAATAACTTTGAAAATAAATACCCCCCAGACAAATTAATGACCCCAAGAGACTCCTTCATTATCGAATTCAAAACTAAAATATGTTACCAACTTCACCAATCAAAATTAATGCACTTATGTAGTAGTAAAGATCCTCGGAAATCCTCCTATCGACCAATCCCAACCTAGAGAGGAGCAGGAAGATCCATAGGAGCAAAGGTTCAGAAGAAATAAAATGTAAAACAACCATCCAGTGTGTCTCAAATAAACCATAGAGAAGAACAATAAGCAGTAGCTAAGATCCTCAAAAATCCTCTGATTGACCATTCCAAAACCAGATAAGGTGCAGGAATATCCACAGGAGCAAGGGTTCATAAGAAAGACAATGTAAACAACCAACCAGTGCATCTCATATAGACCATAGAGTATACCAAAAAATAGAGTGGAAAATAAATTTTTATTAGTATACCTTGAAACAAAAGGACCAGTAGAGATCCATGATATCATTTAGAATCAGGATAAAAATTGAATCTAGCTCAGATAATTATTCTTAGATGCATTGCATGTCCAAACAACACCATTAATTGCACCAAAAAATGCTACATTTAATCCATCTACCTCCACTCTTACAACCAAAATTACCACCCTTATGAATTTTGTGACTAATGGTTCCACAATCCTATCTTTTGTCCTCGGCATCTACTTCTCACAAAAGTTGTCATAGATATTTTGAAGTAGGCATATTTTCAACCAATCGATATTTTGTAATTTGTCTCCACCACTCTTTCAGTGAATCTAATCAATGTTGTCAAATACCGTCAGAATTTTTAGCACAACAATGTACTGATAGCAGCAACCAACATATAAGTAGCGTTTAAAATAAATGAAACAGTAAAAAAACACAAATTAAAACACAATCGATGGAGACCCCAAAAAGTACTCCAACTATGTTACTGTCTATCCATGTCCAACAAAAGTGCCCCTGTCGCTCCTCTCACCAAGCACCTATATTGTTGGCCTCTGTTGCCATAAAACCCATCAGTTGTTTTCAGACTCCATCGCTCTGATTCCTAAAGAAACCATCAACAACATAAAGACAAAGCCCTAATCCTTTACTTTTGAGTTTTTTACTAGCGCCTCGTATTGAAAATTTTAAGAAAAAATATTTCTTGTCTTAGAATCCCCCTCCTTGTAGTAGCGTCGAATGAAACGACATAAAAGTTGTCTCTAATCATATAAATAGAGATCAAATGACATAAGAGGGATTAATTCCTGAGAAATCTTGCCAGGAAAAGTTGCCGCATTCTTTAAAGTCCACTACCCCACCAAAACGATGAGACCAAAAAATTGTTGTCTTTATATAAGATAATGTGAATGATAAGTGAAATAGCAACCTTTGCATAGGCACAAGACAGTTGTTGCCTACACACTGGTAGACTTGGGCTGCACTATCAGAGTCAAATTTTCAAGTCATGTTAGATAATATTGCTTCAATTGATATGGTTTTGTCTTAATTTTCAATTGTCTTAATTTTCAATTTTCTTAAATGAATTTCATCTTAATTGCGATTGTCTTTAGTGGCCATTGTCTTAATATAAAGTTTTGTATTAAAATATTTTTGTCTCAAGTTATTTTTGTCTTAAATATGAAGTTTTGTCTTAAATTGTTTTTGTCTTAAATTATTTTTGTATCAACTTTTTTTGTCTTAAATATAAAGTTTTGTCTTAAAATATGTGTGTTAAATTGTTTTTGTCTTAAATATAAAGATTTGTCTTAAAATATTTTTGTCTCAAACTGTTTTTATCTTAAATATAAAAATTTTCCTTAAAACATTTTTTGTCTCAAACCTTTTTTTGTCTTAAATTTTATATTTAAGACAATTCAATTGATATTAAATTTTAATTTAAAATGAATAAAATAAAAAGTGACTTTTTAAGACAAAATATTTTTATTGTCTTAAAAAAATGTCTTAAAAGTGCCCTTGATGTAGTAGTGATAGATTCACCACCCTCAAAACCCCCTCGGGAAATTTTATTGTGAAGATTCAACTTGTCAAACTTGTGATTTCAATGACTGGTATCAGATTTTAGACAAATTAGATTAAAAATTGAAGTGTAAAACTTTCCAAAAAATCAAACATAAAACTACTCATTGATCTAAGTTCTTGAATATATTGTAAGGTTCCTAGTAGTATTAGATTTGACAATTTAATGGGCACTAATTGTGTTGCATCTAATAGCAAAATTTTTTGTGAATTTTGCCCATATATTTCTATTAATAACCAAAAACGATTACAAAAATAAAACTTTATGTTCACATTTTCGCCTTTGAGACAAGGTATATATTGTTGAAGTCCTTGAGTTACATAAAAAAAAAGAAAACTATAACTCCCAGAGTAAAGAGATTCACTTGCAACTATAGTAGTTTTGATAATAAAAAAATCAAAAGTAGGAGCTAGGTACCAATAGCTAGAAATAATTGTAAACTTAGTATTAAAAAACATAGACATAATGGACATGTTCTTCGAGAATGATAAATAGTGAGAGTAGAGGAGAGTTTTCATTTGTAGTGTGCAGTGATAGAATATTCTTTAAAGGTGGAACATTGATCATTGCATCATCATCTTGCTGAGTATTTAAATTTTTCCACTATGTCATTTGTCGCAGACCAAGACCACTATGTCATTTGTAGACAAATATGAGAAATGTACATTGACTATAGTCACGTAAGACTAATTGTTTCCAGAAATACCAATACTCTCCACACAATAACTTCCCTAGACCCTCACAACTGGAAACCCAAACACGCAAGGGTTTGTATGTTATTATATATTAGAGAACTACAAAAGACAAGAAACATATTAGAACCATGCTGAGAAATTTCCTTGATACCATACACCACATACCAGTATTGGGAAATTGAAAGAAAATCTCCTTGAGTCAGATTTTTTGGGAGGTCATGTTAGGAAGCACCGCAATGACTTCAAACAAGGTCCCAAACCAGAATTGTGTAAGACTAGCACAAAAAACACGGACACCATAAATAATATATAAACAAAATCAACATCAAAAGTAATCTCCACTAGTGACAAAGAGAAAGGTACCATCTAGTAACAATCGTTCATATTATAAAATTAACATATAAGATATATACACATGCATCCATAAAAAATATATATAATATTAATAAATAAAACACCAATTTGAAAGTATTTTTACATAAATTAGATTTTATTTCAAATAAGATAATATTCTATATTACTTTAATCAACTTTATTTGAAAACAACATTATAAATATTTTGTTTTTAAATTAATTTCCTAAATATAAATTATTTTGAAATGAAACTATAATTTTAAATGATAGAATTTAATAACCTTTTTTTAAAATAAAATTAAAATAATATAAATAATTAATATCATGATTCAAATTCACTAAATAAAAAATTCAAAATGTTATGTTTTTATTTATCATTATTGAATATTGTATGGTATATAATTTATTTCCAATACAAAATTGTCCCCACCAAATTTTACAATGCATTTTAAATTGTGAAAAGTGATAATACATTCTTAATTTGTATATAACAATAATATTAAGAGCCAACCTATTTGCAAAAATACATGTTCGAATGTTATTAAATGTATAATCATATTTTAATGTATTTAATATTTTAAATTAAATTTAATAATAGGTTTATTATTTATTTTTTAAACATCAATTTTTAATTTAATTGGTATCAAATAGAAAATATAACTAAAATCCGTTAAGTTAATTTAGAGAAACTTGACTCCATCAAGTTATTGACAATTTCAGCTTCAGGTTTATGAGAACCCATGGTTTTGAATATGGTATTAATCTCTAACACAGTCTATTTAAATGTGGAAAATATTATCCTTATGGCCATTGGGATCCCAAGAAATGTTGTCTTTATACACCACCACTTCTCATCGGTTCATGATCCTAAAAACTAGTATTTGAGCTTATTAAATATCAAAGTTGTGGTCAATGTTGTTCTTTGTTGATAAGACCATGGTTACAAATGGTTGGGAGTTAAGGAGAGGTAACCACTGGGAGAGTGCATGTCATGTTAAAAGCTTAGGTCAACATATAAATTAGGCAAGATATAGCAAGAGAGGAAGGTGGAATAGATAGGAAAAAGAATGAAGATGGAGTAATGGTTTGAAGTTTAGTGAAGGATTCAGTGTGTGATGAGGGCCACATTTCTGTGATAACCCCAATGGCATGGAATACCCTAACGATTATTGGTCCAACTTACGAAATATTTACATGGGAAAGTGTTTTCTCGACGAAGTTTTTAGACCTATTGTCTAAACATACATGTTGTGGAGGAGCAAAAGATGATTCAAGTTGTGGAATAAAATACATGGTGTGTGAACACCCTAAGGTTTTTGATCCAAGTTATGAATTCCTGTCATTGGAAAGTTTATTCCAAAGGAAGTTTTAATATTTATTGTTTAAAAAGACATCGTGGAAAAGTATGTGATTCAAGTTGTGGAATGAAACACTTGGATATATATGAGGGTGTCAAGTGTACATGAACTCCAGCTTGAGGTTTGTTGTTTTAAGACCTTAAGACTTTGATCATGCATGCATGTAATGCAGTGGATTGTGTAGTTACCAAGTTAAGGAATGAACCACTTGGATAGGTACATGGGTGGGAGGTGCATTCGCCTCTTTGCTTAAGGGGAAATGTGAAAATGTGAGATGGTTGATGATCCATCTAAGTGAAAATGTATCCTAGATAAGTGGTAGATACAATGGATATTTACTCATATACTTCAATATATGGTAACTCTTTCATACTTTGGCTGAGTGATTGGGACCAAGTTAACCCCATGAGTCATGTTTTAGGGGGGGGGGGGGGGATTGTTAAGGTAGTTTAAGAAAACTTGACTCATAAAGTTGTTGATGGCTTTTGGGCTCTAAATTTATGAAAACACATGGTTTTTCCCATGGTATTCATCTATAATGTAGCCTATTTAAATATGGAAAGACTCCAAGTAAGATTTTTCTGGTAGTCATTGGAATCCCAAGAGTGTCCTTAGACACCACCACTTCTCCGTGTTTTGTGATCCTAAAAAAATCAAGGTTTAATCTATTCTAAGAAAAGAATTATCTTAAATTTAATAATATATAAATACACAACCAAATCTAATTTGATTAATATTAAATTAAAAATATAAATAAAATCATTCGTTAACATATTCCAATAAATATTATGGAGTAACTGAGCCCTCTTAAACCTATATTCTATACGTAAACATATTTTTCATTGTACTGAGAGTCACATTACAGTCTATCTATAATCTAGTATAGTATAGGGGACACGTGTAGATGTTTTATGTACACATTTTTTTAATTTTTATATTTATTTTTTTTACTATAATTTTATTTTTATTAATAAAATTAATATACATATCACATTAAAATATACAACATATAAATATTAATATTCAATATATAAATAGTAGTATAAATTAAGATTTGTTTTACCATATAAATTAAAATAATGATTCCATAAAAATATTTAAATTTAATTAATAAGCATATCAAAATTTAATATTTTCAATATAGCAAGATTTTTACCATGAATATTCATCCCCACATTGCAATGGATATTATTAACTTATAAATAGGATTCGTTACAATAACATGGGCCAATACCATGGCTTATTGATACGACATACCCAAAAATAATAACTTATTTCAAAATTAAAATATTTTTTAGTTTCCCCCGACCGCGATGACAATTGGCAGGGCCAGAGCCACGTCATGGTGAAGGAGGATGGGTATGTGGTGCTCGCATGTGGCGACAGGAGTACTACACTCGATGAGGAGAGGAAGCCCCCCCCTCAATGGACTATTACGATAGCATTAAATTCGTTTGGAGAGCATCCCAGTGAGCCAAGTGGGATATCAGAGAAAGGTTGGAAAGTGGTCCTTCGGGCTCTATCGACAAGGGGTATTAGCTCTCTCTGGGTTATTCCTTTGAAGTTTAGTCTCTGCAAAGTGGTTAACTCACTATGGGTTGTGTAGTGCATGGTTTGTTTCCCCAGTTTCTGGGGCGAGCAACCCTTCCCAACTCACAGATGGCATCAGAGGCCTGCAGTTGTGAATTAGTATGTACCCAATTTTCCTTTTACCATAATGATGAAATGGGTTTCTGCTTATCAATGCATGCGAAGGAAAATTCTTATTTTTCTGGATTATATTTATTTTTTCTGCAATACTATCTGCAATAATGTTAGTTACTGCATACATTTGGTTCGAATTAGTTTGTTCAATGAAAATTATGATGGTTGTATGAGTAATCATGGCCTGGTAGGAATTCGAAAAGGTGGTTGTAGGTCCTTTCCTGCGAATTTCCTGTTTTGCATGTCATACATGTTAAACATAGTTAGGGCAAGGAATTGTAAAGCTAAAGTTGTTTATTCTTTTACTTAGAATTTTCCAAGTTTGAATTTGCATGCTGGTCACTCTGGGTATCCCTTGAATTCGTCAAGTCTGTAATCGGAAACCACATCTATGGCTATCAATGATGTAAATGCCAGAGGGGGAGGGTATTTTAGGTTTTATTGTCAATCGGTAAGCTATTTGTCTTACTCTTTCACTTCACCTTCGTTAGTCCTTCTCAGAAGGGTGGTTGGGTTAGTAGTAATAAGGGTATCGGGATTCTGTTTATGGTTATATTTCGGTCCTTTCATTTAATCAAATCTCTCAGGTTTGGGTATACTTAGGTTCGGATAGGTATTTTACATGCACTATAATGTCTCAGGTCCACGTAAACTAGCATTATCCTATTGTTGATGGTAGTAATCTACCCATGTCTAATTTCTTGATTTTTAATCTGTTGGAATGTTGTAAAATTGTTTCTGCTATAGGTATTTTAGGCAAACCCTTCTACCAGATACTTCAATTGTAATACTATCCTCTAAAACTTATGGCCAAAGGGAACAGGGGAAATAATTACACCAAGGAAAAAGGCAAGGCCAAAGTCTCAAACCCTCCAACCAAGCATAGCAGGAAGTCGAGCAGGGAAATCATGGAAACTCTATTTCAAGCTTATTTTGAGGAGACACCTTGCTTTTTCAAATATCTCCTTCATGGATGGGAGACCAATGCCAGAACAAATATGGAGGAAGAAGAAGATACTACTGAGGATGAAATTACTCAAATCATCACTGACCCGGGTCATACTCGAGGTAGAATTTCCCTATTCCATCATTCTCTCAAAACCTATTGGTTGATAAAATGCCTTCTAGTCAAGGAAATAATGTTGGTACAAGAGGTTGGGGGAAATTCCAAAGTTGCAACAACTCTGTCGGAAATCAACATAAGCATTCAGGAAATGAACCTTCATCAACACCATTGGTATGTGCGCCTTGGCAGAATCGAGAAGGACTTACAATCCATGCACCAGGTTGATATGCCTGGCTTAGTGTCAAGGACCCAACTCCTCTCAAGTTAGATGATTATTGAGCAATTATTAGCCTAAGTGGATAGATTTTATGATTATGTTATGTGTATGGTTGCAAATACTGATATTGATATTAGCTATTTGAAGACAATAAATAGTAGACTCAAGATCTATATGTTCTTGATGGAGTATAACTCGCTCATATGGCCAACATACCTAGTTTTCTATGGGCAGGTTCAGGCCTAATGATATATTTTCAAACATAGTTTTGTTTATAAATAGAAAATAGAAAGGACCTAGTAAGCCTAAGAAAAAAAAATTAGTTTAATTTTATAACATTTATTTAATTAAATATAAAAACAACAAGGTATAGGCAAGATGTTGTAGTATCCATAAATGGTTTTTAACATTTAAATGATGGCTCAATTAATAATTAATAATAAAAGATTAAAAGTAATAAAAAAAAAATATACTTCAATTTATGATATTGTAATTTTATTTTTATTAATAAAGATGGGAAAGGGAAAGGAGTACACTTTCTAATAGTTTATCCAAAAAAGCTTCACACAAAAATAATGGTATAATGATATTTTGATGATAACTAAGCATAATGATCCTGGTCATTACTAATATTATCATATACCTTTGGCATTTGGATGATAACCGAGCACAATGGTCATGATCATTATTAATATTATCATAGACCTTTTGACCACAAGCCATAGCATGACTCACCATGACGTCACTTGAAATATATGTGTGTGTGTGTATGTGTGAGTATGTGTGTGTGTGTGTGTGTGTGTGTGTGTGTCTATATATATATATATATATATATATATATATATATATATTCCTCGGAAATAAATCTTTATTTTTATAGCAAAAATAACCGACCGACCCCTATAATGGGGTTTTTTATAAGAGCTCCTTAAGCAGTTTGTTTTTCTTAAAAGAGTAAATCCGATTACCATCATGTCCTGATATTTTCATTTATGTAACAATCATCAGATTTTTCCATAGTGTCTATAGAACATTTAAAAACTCCATAAAAAAAATTATACACTACGCATCTCCTCCAAGTTGGAAGTGAGATCAACTATTTTTATTGTGCCTAGAGGAAGCGTGAGAGCTGCTTTAGACAGACAATGTGCTTCCATATTTAGTTCATGGTATACATGCATGAAAGAGAGCTTTTATAAATATTTCATAAGACTCCAAATGCTTCAAAGAATGGCTTGAAGATGTGGTGAATGAATCTGTGACTGATTTTGCACCCAGTCAATTACCAATTTAGAATCTCCAAAACACTATAATGAAGTAATATTTTTCCATTTTTCCACATGAAGAACCACCTAGAGAGAAGCAAGCTCAACTTTGATGTTTGATCTGTGGTCCGGAGCATAAGTAATATGAATTTTGGAAACTGGAGAGACATGGAGAACTACCCCTGCACCTGCCAAAGGAGGAGAGCCTTGGATTGCCCCATCGAAGAAAACCCACGGAGAGCTTTTATTGATAATAGGAGGAACCATTGAATAAATTTTGATCGATTTGGGTGGGCATTTGTGCTCAGATTCCAACTATACAATCAATTCCACAATCATCTCTTCGAGAATGAACTTACCATTTAAAATGGCCATGTTACGAGCCCACCAAATTCCATAAGAGAATAATGAATGGAAGGCTAAATAAGAGCTTACCACGAGCTCCTTCCACTACTACACCAATATTGATTCGAATGAGTCCACTAGAGGCTAGCAAGGAGCAGAGATTGTGGACGAGGTTCATTGCCAAACGGATTCTGCATACGAACAGAGGAAAAATAAATGATCACAAGATTCAGCTGTAATAGCACAGAGAGAGGATATGTTTGAGCCCTCCCAGCCACGGCATTGTAGATTTGCCCAAGTTAAGAGACAATTTTTGATAGACAACCAGAGAAATAACTTCAATTTTAAAGGGTCAGGAGATTTCCAAAGTGGGATCTTCCAGAAAGGAGCTTCCCCTATGATCATGGATTTCATCGCAACTTTGTAACCAAGCTTCACTATGTAAGTGCCATTTGTACCGTTATTAATCCAGACCAATGAGTCCTTAACCTCACGATCTAAGTGAATAAAATTACTTCCTAATAACCCAATGAATGAGTTACATTCTGTTGCCGAGGAATTTTGAAGTCCCAAAGAGGGATCATCCTTCCAACCCGGTGTACCCCACTCCTATGGAAATGATAAAGCTGCATCTCCAATTATATGAATGTGATTATTATGCAAGGTCGAAAGTAAGCCTTGTGACAGATGGTATTCGTTTCCCCACCCTACCCATGGTTCCAGGCTAATGCGCACTTGTTTCCCATTCCATTTACTCCATGTCATCCATTGACCAATGAGAGGGAAATCCAAGACCATTTCCTTCCATCCAATTGAGGCGTTTTTATAGGATTTATTTGGAAATCTAAACCAAGAAACTAGCGTTTGGCCTGGAATGTATTTTTCTCGCAAGATTCTACCTTACAGAGATTTTGGATTTTTAGTTAGCTGCCACAATGATTTAGAAGCTAAAGAAAGGAAAAAATTTGGAAATTTGTTTATCCCTCAACCTCCCAATTCTTTTGGAAGAGCGAGAGTAGACCATTTCACCAGCGGAATCCCCTCAAATTTTTTTCTTATGGTCCATAGAAAGGAGAAACATATTTTCTGAATTTTGTGGAGAATTAATTTTGGGATAAATGCAATGGTGGCCCAATACACTGGTACACATTGAGGTACGGATTTGAGTAAAACCAGTCAACCTCCCCTGGAGAGAAAACAATTTGGCCAATGCAAAATTTGTTTTTTAACTTTCTGGAATAGCCATAATGAGTCTTTGAAAATATGTGGGTTTGGCTTTAAAACAAAGCCCAGATATTTAAAACCACATTCCCAATCACAAGAGGGGAAGCAGAGAGAAAGCTTGATTTGTATTAATATGAGATCTTGTATGTTATTATGAACCATACAATATTTTTCAATGTTAATCAGTACTCTGGTTTCTTTTTGAAAGAGGGATAGGATATTTTCAAGAGTACATGCATTATCAATAGTAGCCTCACAAAAAAGGAGAATATCATCCACAAAGAGGATGTGGGTAAGGGGCTCAACACCTGCTACGTGAATTCCTTTTAAGCCTCCGCGGGATTTTGCTTCTATGCATAATTGACTTAAGGCTTCAACAATCAACAAGACAAAAAAGGGAGAGAGTGGACATCCCTGTCGGAGGCCTCTACAGGCATGAAAAAAAGAGGAGGGTGAGCCATTTATTAAGATAGAGAATTTAGCAGAGTGTATACAACCCATAATCCATTCTATAACTTCAATTTTGATGCCAATATGGATGAGTAAAAGCCCGAGGAAGGTCTAATTAACTTTTTCATATGCCTTTGACAAGTCCAGGTTTAAGGAAAAGGATGGCTTTTTGTTGAGATGCATAGTGTGAAGGGTTTCCTGAGCTAAGGATACAACATCATGAATTTGTATCTTATATAGGAATCCAAACTGTTCTTCTAATATTATGCTACTTAAGATCGACTTTAAACGTTGAGCAATAATTGTGGATATTAATTTGTAGATCAGGTTGCAACACAAGATAGGATGAAATTCATCAAAAGTTGTGGGAGAGGATGTTTTCGGAATCAGAGTAATGAAATTTGAGTTTAATGAACTCAAGAATTTACCAGATTTTTGTGATTCCTTTCTTAATAAGACCATATCATTCTTTAATAAATCAAAGAAACCAAGAAAAAATTTGATCGTAAGACCGTCAGGTCCAGGACTTTTTCCTTTTTGGAAACTTCTAAGGATATGTTCAAGATATTTTTCGTCCACTTCTTTTGAGAGTGCTTCATTCAATTAATCAATAATCATATAAGGAAGCAATTGTAAAACCTATAAAATTTCATGGATGGGGTAGCCTTCTGGAGCTGTAAAAACATCTTTAAAATGTGTAACTCCTACCTTTGTTATTTTTTCAAAGGATCGAACCATGGCTCTAGCTGGGGATTTTATTTCAAAAATAGAATTTTGTTTTCTTCTGTGAGCAGGAAATTGATGAAAAAATTTAGTGTTATTGTCACCCTCCTTGATCCAAATCACACGGATTTTAAGGCACCATAGTTTTTCTTCTTTCTTGAGAAAATCATGTCATTTTAGTTCCAGAGATATTAAACTTACCAATTCACTTTCAGACAAAATACCCGAAGAATTCTGCTTAAATAGGTCATCTATCTTAGCTTTAGAATTTTTTAGGGAAAATTTTTGTTTGGCTCTAAAAGGTCTTGCCCAAGCTTTTGTCACTTTTTTTAATTTTGAAATATTTTCGGCCCACATCTGCATGTATGAAAGCAATTGAGAGGGAGCAAAATGTGTCCAAGTTGAAAACACCAGGGCCTTATAATCTTCTTCCAACAGCCACAAGGGATTAAATTTCATTGGGGGAGGTGGCTTGGATTTGGGAACTTCTAGAGATAACACAATGGGCTGATAATCAGAGAGGCCTCTAGTCTCAACACAGACCTTAACTCAGATATGAGATGTCAATAATGATTCTGCTATTAAAAAATGATCTAGTCTTTTCTCTATAGCATTGTCATTTCTTCTATTGTTTCGCCAAGTAGCTATATATATATATATATATATATATATATATATATATATATATATATATATATATATATATATATATATATATATATATATATATATATATATATATATATATATATATATCTTGTGATGAGATGAAAGTTCCTATTATGTAAATTTTGAACAATGATATGCATTTTCTAGATTTACCATGATCATTAGTATGAGGAAGTATTGCAAAGTGATCTATGATCCTCATTTTAGATATGATTTTAAAGCATCTTTAAAGTGTAATTTTCACTATTATCATAATGGAAATTAATATTTTTTCTTAGGGAAAAAAAATTAAGAAAACAAAATAGATAAAAGAAAAATTTGATATACATATGACATTAAAATATATAACATATAAATAGTAATTACAAATTAAGATCCATTTTACCATATAATATAAATTAATGATCTCATAACCATATTTAAATTTAATTAATAAGCACATACAAACTTAATACTTACAATATAAAAAAATAATTAACTAGGTTATATTACTAGCTTCTAAATAGGATATGTTACAATACCATGGCTAAATCAATACCACATGCCCAAAAACTACAAGTCATTTCAAAATCAAAATATTTTATAAATATTTTATTTTAAATTTATTTATAACAATTTTTAAATTAAATATAAAAGAAAAAAATATTGGTAGATGTATGTAAATGCTTGTAAACATTTACATGCAACCTCCTTTAAAAAATAATAAAAAATTAAATGTAATTGTGTGGTGAGATTCTTTCTAGCTAAGTCGCGGAGGCTTCACTCAATGTACCTCTGACATAACACGTGCTTTCATGGCATACTAAGAAATACCCTTAATTTGACTACATATTGAAAAATACCTCTAAAAACCACTTTATTTAACCCCCTACCAATACTAGCCCAATACACCTTTCCAATTAAAAAAACCCCTATTTTCAATAGAAATTGTAAGTACCCATATTTTCATTAACATTTTATATACCCCGTGATATTTATATCCCTAGTGTAGTGACATGATGCCTCTATTGCGATTGTATTATAATCACACGAATTATAAAATTATCTTCAATACATCATTTTTCTTTTGATATACATTGTAGAAGCATATTAGTTCTCCCATGATGCAATTACTCAACCCACACTCAAGCACTCCTCACAATGATTTGTAGAATTCTATGGTCTAAGGCATGCAAATATAAACCATGTTTTAGGAAGATTGATTATGTGCATGTAAATAAAATGACATGTAATTGATATATATTTTTGTATCTCCTTTTAATTCTATTTTAAATATTAAAAATCATATATGCCAAAAAAAATAAAAAAATAAAAAAAATGCCAGAATGTCATTGGGATTGTTTTGTGTGATTTTCTTAAAAAAAAGACATTTTTAAATATCTTATATGGTGGTCGGTGAGTGCTGGGCCTGCAGCAAATACATTAAAACATGCACAATTCTGAAGGTCGATGGCATTTAGAGCATTGGGACCCACGCCCACACGACACCCAACATTAGAACATAATCAATCATTATGCTAGGGGGTGCCCCAGTAAATGATACAGTGGGAAACTATTAGTGGGATATCAATGGTTGAGATCCTCTCTGACATCCCTTCAGGGCGGTACCACTTACCACTGTGGGTGCCTCTGTGAGCTGTAATTGGTTTTCACTCTAGTCTTTAGCAAGCGACTGTGACATCCATGTAATCCCTCCACGTCATCTTCCCATGTAATCCCTCCACGTCATCTTTCCACATAATCCATCCATGTCATATTTCCACATAATCCTCCATGTCATATTTCCACGTCATCCCTCCACATCATCTGCAACATCGGTCATCCATATTGTACTTTCCACATTCATTTAATTCCTTTTCACCTACATTGCACCAATAAAACCCCATTTCTGTCTAAATTAAATTATTTTTACCAAATTTTCACTTCATTCTCTTGGAGACAATAATACACTCCAACCATCCCCAATAGTGATCCGGTGGCACAAAGCTTCCATCCCAACACTCCCAAGTACATCAGGTATTTAATCCCATTTTTCACTCTGTCAATTTTTGAAGAGAGGTTTAAAATGTTAAATTAAGTTACCCTTTCAGGTTCTACCACTCATATCCCCCCCATTCATACTAACAAGAAATTTTTGACTCTATTTTCCGTGTGAACTTAATGGAATTTTACCATAATGGCATACTTAACCAAAATAAGTCAGACGTTTATAATAGAATGGTCAAGTCAGGTTCGTTATCCATAATTGTCCATTAAACTTATAAATTTCCATAATTTATCACTTGAATAACCTCCTCTATGTACCCTCAACGATGTTTCTTCATGAATTCCTTAGGGGAAAATATTTTCCAAGTTTCTTCATTACTAATCTGTTAGGCCCTAGCCTTTCCACCATCTGATCAATATCTTCCATTTTCCGACGAAACCCTTCTATCGACTTTTCAAAATTTTTCAGTAGGGGATTCATGGAATACTTGGGTTCGCTCGACTACTATTGAGCGTGCACAAAAAAATTTCTTCGGGTTCTTCTTCAAACCCATTGTAGGGGGGCTACCGCCTCTCATCTGACCCCCCACCCGTTGCACCGAGCACAACATATAATGACTGTGGCTAGTCATGTAAACAATATAGCACATACCCAAGA
The DNA here is from genome assembly GCA_034641835.2 of Pinus albicaulis. Classification (NCBI taxonomy): domain Eukaryota; kingdom Viridiplantae; phylum Streptophyta; class Pinopsida; order Pinales; family Pinaceae; genus Pinus; species Pinus albicaulis. The sequence goes on along the minus strand of CM076575.1, from coordinate 799,878,566 downwards.
TGATATAGTTTTGTAATGATAACTGCGCACACTGGTCCTTATCATTATCAATACTATCATAGACCTTTTGATGATAGGCCATAGCATGACAGAACATGACATCACTTGCACTATATATATTGACATTGTAGCCTATGATTAGATGAAATTTCTAATCATGTAAATTTTTAACAATGATATGCATTTTTTAGATTACCATGATCATTATTATGAGGCACTATTGCAAAGTGATCTATTATCACCATTTTAGAAATGATTTTGAAGAATCTATAACATGTAATTTTCACTATTATCATAATGGAAATTATGATTTTTCTTAGGGAAAAAAATAAAATTAGGAACAATTATTTAGATAAAAGAAAAAGGTAATATACATCCGACATTAAATACATAACATATAAATAGTCATTATAAATTAAGATCCATTTTACCATATAATATAAATTAATGATTTGATAGCCATATTTAAATGTAATTAATAAGCTCATAAAAACTTAATACTTACAATATAAAAAAATTATTAACCATGGATATATTACTAACTTGTAAATATTATTTTTTACAATACAATCAATAAATAAATACCACATCCCCAAAACCATAAGTCATTTAAAAATAATTTTTTTTTATAATATTTATTTTTATTTTTATTTATAACATTTTTTAAATTAAATCTAAAAGAAAAAAAGTATTGGTAGATTTCTTTAAATACTTGTAAACATTTACATGTGGTATCATTTAAAAAATAACAAAAAGTTAAAAGTAATTGTGTGGTGAGATGCTTCCTAACGAACTCATGGGAGCTTCACTCAATGTACCTCTAACATAGCATGTGTGTTCATGGAATAGTAAACAATACCCTTAATTTGACTACATATTGGAAAATACCTCTAAAAATCAACTTATTTAACCCCCTACCAATTTAAAAAAAACCTATTTTCAATCGATATTGTAAGTATCCATATTTTCATTAACATTTTTATACCCTGTGATATTTATATCCCTAGTATAGTGACATAAGGCCTCTATTCTGCCTCTATTATAATCACACATGAATTCTACAATTATATGCAATACATATTTTTTCTTTTGATATACCTTGTAGATGCATATTAGTTCTCCCATAATGACATTACTCAACCCACACTCAAGCACTTCTCACAATGACTTGTGGCATTTAATGGTCTAAGGAACACAAATGTAAACCATGTTTTAGGAAGATTTATTATGTGCATGTAAATAAAATGACATATAATTGATTTACAGTGTTGTAGCTCTGTTTCATTTTGTTTCAAATATTAAAAATCATATATGCCAAAAAAAAGGAGAAATGAAAAGAAATTCCAAATTTTAATTGGGATTGTTTTGTGTGAGTTTATTAAAAAAAAGGAATTTTAAAATATTTTATATGGTGGTGGGTGAGTGGTGGGTCTGCGGAAGATATGTTAAAGAGCACACAATTCTGAATATCGATGTCATTTGTCGCATCAGGACCCACACACACACATGACACCCGACATCACAACATAATCGATCATTATGCGAGGGTGTTCCCCCGTAAACGGTATGGTGGGAAATCGTCGTCGGGAGATCGAAGGTCGATATTAACCCCGACATAACTACAGGGTGATACCATTTACCACAATGGTTTCCCTTGTTAGCGGTAAGTGGTTTTCACTCTACTTTCTGAAAAGTGACTGTGACATCTATGTAATCCCTCCATATCATATCCCCATGTAATCCCTCCACGCCATCCTCCCACATAATACCTCGATGTCATTTTTCCACATATTCCTCCACATCATCTTTCCACATCATCTGCCACGTTGGTCATCTTTATTGTTTTGTCTATATTTATTTAATTCCTTTTCGGTCGCATTTCGCCAATAAACCCAAATTTTTACCCAAATTTACTTATTCTGACCACATTTTCACTACGTTCTCTTGGCAACAATAACCCGTTCCAACCACCTCCAACAGTGATCTAATGGCTCAAAGATTACATCCTAACACTCCCAAGTACACTAGGTATTTAAACCCATTTGACACTCTATCGATTTTTGAAGAGATTTTTAAAATGTCAAATAAAATTACCCTTTGAAGCTATGCAACTCATAATCCCCTTATGGATACTAAACACGAAATTTTTTATTCATTTTTCCCTGTGAATTTAATGAAAGTTTGCCATAATGTCTTAGTTAACAAAAACAAGTCAGAAATTTATGATATAATGGTCAAGTCGGATCTGTTCTCTCCAATTTTCCCTCAAAATTATTTATTTCCATAATTTATCACTTGGCTAACCTCCTCTATGTACCCTCAATGATGTTTCGGCATGAATTCCCTAGGGGTAAGTATTTTCCAATTTTCTTCATTACTAATTCGTTAGGCCCTAGCCTTTCCACATCATGATCAATATCTTCCATTTTCTAATGAAACCCTTCTGACGGCTTTTCAAAACCTATCAATAAAGGATTCTAGGAAATTTTATTCTTCCATTTTGATTCCAAACATTGTTTTTCCTTTAGATTTTTCCCAATTTCCTATTTCTTGATTTATTGAAGGCGTTGGACCCATTTTGTAGGTAATCATGGTGATTCATGGAAGGGATGATGCATCAATGATAGATGGTCAAACTAGAATATTATTTAATTTGATGACGTAATCAGATGTGGTGCTACATATTCCTTCATTTTTGGAGAAAACCATTAATTCTCATATCCTTAACTTCAACATAAGTAGATTTTTTAGATTTTCACTCTCTCCTATTTTACATTTTTCTATGTGTACATGTTGAGAAATTTATGGACCTACGATTGAATGATTTAGATCACAATAAGAATAAACACATTGTTGTAAATTATACTGATGTTGTCAGAGCTCAACGAAATAATGAAGGTTTCTCCTATTTCCTTTCTTCCTTCATTTTAATTGTTTAGAGAATCGTTAACAATGTTTCCCCTCCTAGAATTTTTCCAAAAGCTCCATCTTTGTTGGAGATGAATATAGATTTAAAGGTTGGAGATTGGCTTTGAGTTGAGGATTACAAGGAGATTACATTATATGGTATAGAGGTTCCTCCATATAGACTGCTAGTGTTTATGCCTGTAAGAATATATGCATTGGAATTCATTAGGCAGAGCCTAAATGTTAATCAAGTGCATTTTGTCCCAGCTAAGAAAGGATATTTTTTCAAATTACCCATGATTGTTGGGCCTTTCATTTTCAATAAAAAGATGGCATCTGAGGAGGTAGAAAAAATGTCATAGATTTTGGATTTTTAGCTAGGAGAGAAGTGGTATTATGATCCTAATAAAATAATTTCTAAGAGGAGAATAGAAAATTATTATGCTCCTTACATCTACGAACCAAAACCTGAATGGGAGAAATTGGAAAATGGAGGTGTGGTCCAAATTTCAAGTAGTATGGAAGTTGAAACTCCCCTTACTTCAGAAAACTGATTAAAAAGAGGTCTAGACATTTTGGAATTAGGAGAAATTTTTCAAGACAACAAGATCCAAAAGGTGCATAAAGGAGGAACATAAGCTCAAGATTATAGGGAAAATACTTCCACTGAAATTGGGTATCAATTGAGCACAAGAGGAGTTAAATGTGCACCCTCATCACCGATTCCTGAAGGAGAAGAACATGTATTTTTAGAAGCTTTTAAACATTCATATGAACAAATTGAGGAAAGGAACCATAAATTTAAGAGTAATGTTACTACTCAGTTGGAGGCACAGTTTTTTCCTGGTTATCAAACCAGATTCCTTTCAACTATGGATTTAGAGAGGAGCCAATTGAGGTTATCATGTACACACTATGATACAAACTGAATTAATTCTGGAGCTGATTTCATGACAGTTAGTTTATCATTGAATACAAAAAATATACCTTTTCATGAAAAGATAAATATGCATAGGCAAACTAGGGAGTTGATTTATAAGGATCTCAGTAAAACTTCATTTCCAGAAAGTAAGAGAGAGGCCTTGTTAGGGAAATTAATTGGCCAGTTGAAATTAGAAAAGGCTAACTCATAAGCTCTATACATTCAAAATGAATAATTTAAGAAGTTGATTCTCAAGCTTGTGGTGAATCCAGAGGACAAAATAGTTGTCTAAAAAATTTTATGAGTAGAAACTGAGATCTAGTTGTTAAGAAAAAAGCTGAAATTTCCTGCTACTGAGCATGTCTTGGTTCCATAAGTAGCTGAAATTTAAAAGGAAAGAGAAATTATAACTCATGAACTAGTAGAAATAAATAATAATGTGGAAAATGTAAAGGAACTCATTGCACGACTACAACAGAAGATAGGTACACATGTTTGTAAAATTGTAGTGCAAGTAGACTATGAGGATGCTATTGACAATATCACTATGATGATGACTAAATTCAAGATTTTAGAGGATGAGTTGAGAAAAATATATGGGAATTTGGATGATACTGAAGAGTAATTGAAGAATAAGGAGAGGCAAATGAACATGGCTAAAGAAAATGCATCACAATACCATGAAAAATATTAGACAATCTCTAATGAAATTAAGGAATTAAAAGAAAAACTAAAAGGTAACCTGTCTCTTATTAAAGCAAGAGAAATTATCTGTAATGATATCATCAAACAAATAAGGGTAACATGGGATCATATGTTTTTCATGGCAGAAGAGAAAATGATAATAAAGGATCTAGAAGTTGTTATTTATGCCAATAAGGACAAGTTACAACGAATTGCACAGTTGGGAAAAAAGATGATTGATTTTCTAAATGTCGATTCTTATGTGGAGTTGAAATCAATGTATATTCAGAATATAACATCCAATTGATAGATATAATTAGGGTGGTGCAAAAAAATATCTACACGGAAAATGCAGAAAACCAGAATGGTAGAGATCAAGGAATTAGTGTTGGGCTTTAATTCAAACTTTGAAAAAATATTCTAAGAAATATTACCTTCATATTGGGACCAACAAGGAAATATTATTCCATGGGAAACCTATAAAACTTTATTAGCGTAAGAAAAAAGTAATATCAATTCTTCCCATGAAAAAGAAAAATTTGAAAGGGTGAATAATTGTGAATTACTTGCAAAGATATTTTCAATTATTATCGTTAGTTAAGACTCTCTTCACTGAAAATACAACCTGCATCAAAATAAAAAATTTCAAGATGGCCTATGACATATTCGTAAAGTGTCCAAACCTATACTTTGCATTGTGGAAGAAATGCCTAGATTTAATGTCAACAAGGCAAGGAGTGGAACCTAGAGCTTCCTCGAGCGAGCCTACACAACAATCCCAAGTGATTAAATGAAGGCAAAGCATATAGATTATTTTTGAAAAAATATATTATATTTTATAATTTCAAGTCAAAACACTTTAATTTCTAAGTTTAGTTTTTGAATCCTCATAAGGACTGAGTTTAATTTTGTCTTCAGAGAGATATACTAGTGTAATGTATCAACATTTTCTTTGAGATTATATAAATTTTTTGGATGACTCCAACTTCCTTTTCAAAATTATATGTGTTTCTTTTATATTATAAGTCATTAATTTTTGTTCTTCTTCTCAAATTGTGTAAGAAGCTACTGGTATATTCAAACTATTGTATAGGAACAATAATCTAGATAAAATATTGTCTAGTTTCTACAATGATGTGATGTGCTCCTTTCTAAATTCTCAATAAGATAAACATTTTCTTTTATTTACCAAAAAGAAGTTTTAATTGAGTCCAAGTTGTAAAATTAAATATTTTTTTCTTATTCATAAGAATGTGTGTTTGATTAAGTATTATATTTTATGTTGTGATTTTCTTACTTCACTTAAAAACTAATGCAAAATCTCTCCAACAACATATAAAAACAAAAAATCCAGCAAATTGTAATGAAAAATGGGATTCACATATAGAATGCACTACTTAAATGAGCGTGTTAAAATTGATCCAAATCTTTAAATCAAGCTTCAACAATCATACATTTCTTTGTAACTCAAACTTTGAATGTGGTGATCCTTAAACCTTATTTGACTATGTTATGTATTTCTAGTGTATATCACAATATCAGTTATTGAGAGAGAAACCTTTAACTGACTCTAAAAATATTGCAGAAATTGGTTGTGCAATTGGTACCATCAACAGAAAACCATTTCATAATTTCACCAAGTAGTACCAAAAAGGTTAATACTCATCCAAGAAAGATATATTAACATAGATAAATTTTCAAATTATTGAAAAAAACATCCAAGTCTAAACATATGATATATTAAGGCCACAAAATATAATTTCATAAAGTCCTTACATGCAAAAATGAAAGTTGGTAAATTCAGAAATGTTAATAATGCCCATCTCTTTACACAATGGAACAAGTAAGAGCACCAATTGTTTATCATAAACCTAAAATATGTAGATCCACTTCCAAAAACTAATGTGATGCCTAATACTCTTCTTAGTTAAGTAGGGTAAAGGGTTCTATACAAGAGGCTAGTTTTATAACCATTTCCTTGAAGAAAATTTAGGTGTGGTTGATGTTTTGTATGTAACAAGTTTCTTCTAACATGTCTAACCCATTGCAAAATTTTAGGTCCAGCTAGTTGCATATTTTTCGGTCTAATTTCTTGCATTTGAGCTTTTATTTCTTCTACATGTGAGTAATCTTGGGTAGAAGAATATCATTAGGTTTTGGATCAATCAACAAGGACTAGATTGGAAATAAAACCTACAATTGACAAAATATTTGTGTTACGATCACAATGTTGAAAGGCGGGAACCAAAGCAAACATATTCATGAAAAAGGAACCACCTATCCTTAATTTTTTTATGGATGAAATACCATGTTAGTTTTTGAATGAAACAGAACTACAAAAAGGTAAATGGATAGTGAAAGAAACTTAGACCCAAAAGCAAGTAGAAAAAAAAGGTTGAGTTATCTCAAAAATTCACCATTTGAACTATTCAGTACACCTAAAGCCAAAAAGTACAAAATTAACACGAGATTCATACAAAAAAAATAAAAAATACAGCCAATAATTATTTATAAATGACCCAACATATGGAAATACATAAGGAAAGTGAAAGTAGAATATATTGAAAATTAACCTTGTTCAAAATTTTTCAGAAAATCTGAAAAAAAACTTTGTAATCACTTTCTTCTAATTTATATGTATCATTCCCAGAATTGTATGATAATTTTCTGATTTCTATAACAGATTGAAGTTGTACAAAATCATGATCTATCAAATCATACTTATACATGCATTTCCCCTTTATTCTAATGTACTAACATAATTTAAGATCAATGCCTTCTGATCTATCCAAAAGGTCAATTTCGATATGGTAATCAAACACCCTATTACAATCCTTCTTCCTTATTCTTTGAACCCTTCCAGTGTACCACGTGTTAGGGTCTTATAAATATAGTTTTCCTGTGTGACTAATTGGTTTTTCATCCCACAATGGTATTGTAAAAAGTTATTTTTAATTTTAATTATTTATCTCATAAAAGAAAAATTAAAATTAAAATTAAAAAATAGAAACAAAAAAAAGAAAATAAATATAATGGGATAATATATCTATATATATATATATATATATATATATATATATATATATATATATATATATATATATATATATGTGTGTGTGTATATATGTATGTCTGTATGTATGTATGTATGTATGTATGTATGTATGTATGTATGTTAAATAATAATAATAATAATAACAACAACAACAACAACAATAATAATAATAACAAAGTCCCAAATCATAAAAGCAAGCTTCTTTAAATGTCGCTATTATTATTATTATTATTATTATCGTTAAGAATTTTTTTCCTAAATTATAGGTTAAATTGCTTTATTGTAATAAGTCTGATTAACTTGAAATTTTTTGGGCTTGTGATAAAGCTCGAAGAAAAAGTAAATACTTAGATATCATCAGCCCGGATCAATGACGTAAGATGGATTTTTAACCCCCCGCACTATCGACGTTTAACCCAGGGAGTCTGAAAAAGGGTTTCTTAGATACTGCCTACGGTGACATGGTGTCTTCTTAGCCATTTCTCCTGCACCATAAACCACTCACAGCCCCCCCAAAAAAAACTATCGTGCTCCTCCCTTCATCGTCTTGTCTCCGCGCCATTCCTTTGTGCCCACCTATTCTCCATTTCTCCAATCACATACCTCCACTTGTCATCCCTCCTATCATCCACATCACCTCCTCACTTCACTCAATAGTTGACATTAAAATCACCCATGAAATTGAAAATGAACATTGAATCATAAAATCCCTCCTGCCAAATGATCCATTCATAATAAAAGTCCCAATCTTGAAATGGTAATAATTATGTTATAATGCATATCAATTTTGTTATAAAATCCCTCATATACCTACACATTTTTTCCCTTTCATGCTTATTTGAATTGTGTAATTCAATCGTGGAGTGATTTGAAGCTGCTAGCACCATTCCAAGATACCTTTTTGCAAATTAGTAATATGGTAGTTCCGTTCCTCCTTTTCTCCTTTAATTCCATGTTCCTCCTTTTCTTTTCTCTAATGAAAAAATGTCGTCACATAAGGGAAAAGGAAATATTATCAAAGAAGATCCCATGGTACCCCCTGTCCTTGATCAAGATAAAACTCCCCTAATTGATACCCAATACAAAACAACTGAAACTTGTTCTGAATTTGACCTATATGAGCTTCATAATTGGGAAAAATAGAAATAATTAGATCAAAGTGATTATTGAAGTTTCTAGGAATCCTTTCTTCCTCATTTTACATTTCCTCAAACTTATATTTTCCCTGAATTCTCTACCTAGTCTCATCTCAGATAAAAGCAGTAATTGCGCATAAAAATGAGTTCCTATTTTCGATTTCTCGAGAAATAATTTTCCAAGCCTTATAGATAAAACCTCAAGCCTTTATACATCCTTTTTCCACTGATGTGTTAATGAAAACTTATAAAAAACTTACCTTCCCCTAGCGAAGCAAATGTTTTGCAATTTTTTACCTAGAAATGTTGAGTTACCGAGAAAAAATCCACCATACTATGTTTCTATTTTCCCAAAAATTTCAATACAAGATTTCTACGATTACTCAGTTATTATGTTACTATACATATTAGTGGGTAGATGAAGTGGTTTTTGTATATATATCAATATTTTTAGTAGGTAAGATGCGTTCAATTATGTTTGATTACAATCATTTTTTATCAGATACCATTCATGAACAATTTCTCAGGCTCAAGGTTAAAGGTGTGTTCAAATACCAATAAGTTTTGGTTTATCTAAATTTTTTTTACCAGGCAGAAAAATTCAAGTTCCAGTTGCATAAGATGGATGAGTAGAGCACCCCATTATCAATTATTCAGTGCTCTTTTCTATTCATAATAAACTTAGAGGCATATACATATACTGATTTCATGGATAAGTTTCTTCATAATTACTTATGTTTACTAAGCAGTGATGTCATGCTAAGAATTTAACCAAATATTAAGAATTATTTTCACCTCTTAGAGTAGTCAAAGGTTGGAGACCGATATTTATACCAGGAGTATACAAAAATCAGAATCTATGGGTGTGAGCTTCCTCTATACAAATTACCATTGTTTGTGCCATTAATATTTTTTTTCCTTAGAGTATGCCAAAAAGATGTTGAACATGGATGAATTATACTTTTTATCAAATAATAATAATATACAATTTAAACTAAAGGAAAATATAGGTCCCTATATTGTGAATACCAAAGAAATAACAAAAGAAGTGGAGGAAATTTTAAAGGAGATGGATTTCAAACCAAGTTTCACATGGTCTTATGATCCTTTAGGGAAAATTTGAAATCTAAGGATTGAAAAAAAAAGAACTCCATATACACATACACCTAGGCCAAATATAGAGAAATATGCTAACCAGGAGTTGTGGATTGAAAAAACTCTGCATGAAGCTTAAGAGCACCTTGTTAGCCAAAATTATGTACACACTCTGGTTCCAAAAGATAAATATACTAAGAGGCCAATGGAAATAATTTCCCCCAATGATTCGGAGTCACAGGATTTTCGAGTGCTCAAAAGAATAAAGAAGATAAACCCTAAGGATAAAATAATCATCGACATTAAAGATGATACACATACAAATACTACAAAATAATCATCAGAGGAAAAGGAAACTCAAGATCAAGAAATAGTGGTCTTAACATGTTCAATGACTCCCTTCACTAATGTTGAATACATAACACAGTCACTTGTTTCCTCTTCATCTCAAGTACCCACACAACAACAATGTATTTTTGCAAGTTATAGGGAGATTAAATTGAAGAATCAAGCTCTCAAAGCTTCAAAATACTCAGAATTATAAAAGAAAACTACCACAATCCAACATAGATTCTTATATGCATTTGAATCAGAAAAAGGGTTATTTCAAATGGATTTTTTGGAGCCCATAGTGATAGCCCCTAGGACTGTTGAATATTATAATGCCTCTGTATTTTTAGTTGATAAAAAGGAGTCTCATGGAATTGATCAGATTGATTTCCAAAAGAAATAAGGTGAGATTATTTATTCAACATTAACCAACCCATCCATGACCTCTTCTAAATTGCATATATCTTTAAACAATACACATTCACAGTTGAAAATTGAAAAAATGTCTTCATTGGCCACGAACACTAGGATTAAGACCTTAGAATATTTAGCTATAAAACTAGGATAAAATCCTAGTGATGTCAAGGAAGCTGAGGAGATAATAAATAAAAAAAATGTAGGCATTCAGGCCCTCAAGAAATAACTTAAGCTTCCAACTACAAAATACCCTCAAGCTAATAAAATTACCAGTATAGAAATGTAGAAAGAAAATTTGTTCACAATAATAGTGGAACATATTGCTCAAATCAAGAAAATAGGAAAAGACATGGAAGCACTACTAAAGGAAAAATAGAAATGGGAAGCAATAGGAACATGAAAAACAAGAACATCAACAAAAGGTACATCATCAATATCCATTTCAACACGAACATCAACTTCAGATTCCTTAGAAAATTTAGCTCAAGCTTTAGGGGAATTGTCATTAAGAAATAAGGGAGAAATTAACAAAAGCACTCGCTAAGATGGAAGAAAGAAAAATTAGGCAGAAAATGCATACTTGAAAGAAATATGAAAGAAATTTAAATTAATCAAACAAATTCATAAGGATGAATATCAATCCCTCATAATTGAAATGTTAGCAAAATCCAAAGGTATAATTTGGCACAATATTAATGAAAGTGTCATAGATTTGTGGCCTTCTATTCAAATTATCTTCAATTGGGAAGAATTGGTACAAATAGTTAAAACAAAATATGAAAAATCTAAGATTGATATTCCACACAGGAAAACAAAAGTTGACAAGATCATTAAAAATTTAAATTCCATGACCAAAGATGAGCTTGAAGAGCTCAACATCCATGATATAAGATAAACAGTAATGGAAGTAAAGAGAGTGCTGAAAAATAAAAATATGATTGTGTAGTTGGATAATAAGTGCAAATAACAGTATCTATAGTTCAAAATATTTAACAAGAAGTTTTATTCTTTGCAAGAGAAAGTACTTCCAACTCTTAGGAATTCTACTGGAAAATTTATTCGAGTAGAAAATTATTAAGAAAAATTGTGCAACATTGTTGAAGGTGCCTCTAGATTTGTAAAGGAAAAAGGAACCATCAGTGGAGAAGCTTTCTTGGAAGGCCTACAAATCAAACTTTATATTCAGCATAAGATTCATCATTTATTTTTGCATAAGCCAACTTTCTAGACTCACACAGAAGTAGATGAAAGATTTAGAAGCATGGTGAATATTTCTATTCCTAATGAAGAACAATGGGATAAGTTACTGGAATTAATTGAGTAAAAGTAAATAGGGAATCCAAAAAAATTTCTAATAGACAAAAAATGGGTTGGAAAGTAGCTACAATTAGTAATAGATTTCCTCCAAAGATTAAACAGAAAATCTGAATTTGTCCAAAACTCCTATTTTTTAGTTCTATTCCAGAAATATCTACATCTTTGTTAGATATTATTTTGTAATCAATTCCTTTTTTGGAATCCTAAGTTAGTTCAAATAAAGAGTCTATAAATATTTTTTTATAATATTTAGAAAGGATTTGATTATGTTTAAAGAAAAGAGATATACCTTGATGTAAGTTGTGGATTGTACTCAAAGAAATCAATTTTCACAAATACAGAGACAGTTTTGTTACAGGATTCTTGTGTCAAATAAATGGTGATATGATTTCTTATGTTCAATTGTTATCCTTTCTCAGTTTCCATATGAATTTCCCTTCCTGATTGTTGCAAGAAGATTAAGATTTAAATTTACTTAAATGTAGTCTACTCTAGCTTGTTTAAATTAACATTCATGTTTTCATTCTTAGATTAAATATGAAATTCATTTCAATATGGATTTTTAATTGTTCTTATAACTTTTTCATCTCACCTAAACCATCAATATTTAAGATCCAAGAGTTTTCCGACCCTTCCCTGTTGCAACTACTTTGTAATTTTGTGATTGATTACTGAGAAGTTTAATGAATCCATGCCCAATAGAATTTTCTTGCATCCTTCAACCAAAATTTTTAAAAACCCAACTCAAAATTTAATAGCTAGCCTAATATCCAAATTAAATCATATAGAGAGAGCCCTCTCTGAGCCTAGAAGGGCTAGATCTCAGATTTAAAAGTGGTTTTTGGTTACCTTTGTAGTTTCCTTCCTCAACCTAAAAAATTACAGAGTTCTAAAACCACTTTCCACAAGAAACACCTTGTTTTGAACTTCAAGGAACACCTTTTCTTTCATTAAGTTTAGTGGGGGGAATCGGGTTTCTTTCAAACAACTCCCCACACTATGACCCAATTCCAAAGATAATTGAAAGACCCATTTTGGAGCCTTCCCATATCACCTAAAGTAGCCCCATTTCTCACTTTCGTCAACCTATATTTGGATAGTGTCAAATTTTCATTCAAGTGACAAAACAAAAATCCTTTGAACATATCCTTATCATCAAGATCCACCACTGGTTTTATATTTTTTCTTACATTTTCATTAATGGAATCTAAAATTTCATCCAACTCATGTCTCCACTCATTTTCCATTATTTCCAATTCACTTTCATTGTGTACTAATGAAGGGGAAGATTTGAATATAGATTTGGAACAACTCGGTGGAGAATCATCAACTAATTCATCTAGAATTTGGAATATTGGATAATTTTGATCCTCTTTCCATGGTTTAACCCACCCAAAAGATTGATTTTCATTTTCTAGTTGCATTCGAGGAGTTGATAAAATGTCTCGTGCAACCTTCAATATAATCTTAAGGGCTTCTACAATTTTATCATTTGTGGATATTGAATCATACAACAAAAATATATAAATGTTTTGTATTGTTTCTTGGTGCAATCTATTCCAAGTTTTTTCTTCTTCTTATGCAATCTATTAAAATGAATCCCTTGGGGATTTGATTCTTCTTCATCAAATCTATTAAGGGTTCCAATAGCATGAAGAAAGTCACGGAAATAAATGGCATTTCCACTCCAACCATCCCACCAAATTTCCCAAAGAATTTATCACATACATTTGACCTAGTTAGGTTCAAAACACACAGAAAGTTGGAGTATTTATCTCTAAGAAATCTCATCAACAAAAGTGGAAAATGAAAAAATAAATTCACATTTGATATGCCTCTATGTTAATGAGATTTATGGTCACATTAGTATGACATATTTTCTAGACCCAACATAACCATAATGTGAAGAAAGGATGAACTCATGAAGCATTTCAAACTATTTCCCAAAGGATTAAACTACAAGACATAAAGATGTCAACGCGGTTAGCAAAAATGATTAGATAATTTTCTATAGATAGTGTTCTCTCTAAATTTCCACTTGGTGTACTTCTCAACTCTTTCAAAGACCTATAAACATGCCTTGAAGAAATTTACTAAGTTTAATCCCAACTTTGTGATCTATCCTCTATATATCTTCACCCTTAAGCTTGTGATCATCCACTTTAAAAGTGTGGTAAACCGTTTTAACATGACCAAAACTTATGTATTCATTTCCTAAAACAAATTCTCAACGACCGCTAAACAAAAGATTCACTATATTTCTTCCATTGTGGATGTAAACTTGGTCATGTAATCATGTTACATTTCAACCAATTTACAACGCAGTTAACCTCCACCCTACCCAAAGAATTTGATATTGAAGACCTGATGTTGAAGAATATTCCTTCAACATAAGTTGTCTTCTTCTATTTTCCGCATCTGAGGAATGACCAACAATAGGTCCCAAATTTTTTTCGACATGTTTATTCCACATAGGTTCTACCTTTTCCCATTTTCGATAAACAAATTTTCAATGAGCCTATTGCATGTTAGATGAATAACCACAACCAAACAAGGAAACCTTTCATGTAAAGGGTTTGCAATAATAACACATGCATATTGGTCAATAACATTGTTCTTAAAAGAATATGAATATCATAGCCTACAAATCTGTCACCATCGCTCACCAAGAAATGTGATTGGAATTGATTTTGTTCTTTCAGACCACAAAACCCCACGAGTGTATCAATTTTTCCTACCCCCAACATATTTTTTTACAATTTTTTCATCTTGACCAACGCATATAGGAATTCGGTCATCTATACAATATTTTGATTTATAATAAGCATAAGCATTTCTAGCTGCCTCAAAAATGCGCTTGTGCTCCCATGCGATATATGCCAAAGAATTTCTAACTTTCCTTAAAGTCATATATATTGACGGACCATCCAGATTCAAGCTAATAAATCTATGTAATCTAGGACCTCCCCATAACTTTATCATCTAATAGAGGGATTTTTGGGATGTACTATGCCTTCTCTCTTCTTTTTCATAACTCAAGTTATGAAATATATTCTTGACAAATTTCCAAACTGAATCATTACCTTGTATTTTTCCTTTCTTATATGTCTCACACACATGCTTGCAAAATGTAAATACATCCTTCCTTTCTATCGAACAAACAATTTTTCCTTTATGGGTCTCATTCTAATAGAGAGTGTAGAAACCTTTTTCCTATCCCACGAATGAGCTTGCATTGATGATCTATGGTTAGCATTTGTATCCCTTGCAACACTCTTCAGTTCATTTTGAGTCAAATAGTCCAATCTTATACCTTTTCCTATATATCGTTCACTTCTTTTATTGGTGCACCTTGATTCACGATATAATCACATCCTATATTCATGACATTATGGAACCAACTTACAAATCTTCATGTTAATGAATCAAATGGGATCCTTGTTTCAAAAGACCTTTAGCAATCAATATGCCTATATGTACCATCAATATGACATTCAATAACCTTATAACATAGCATGATCTTAGTATTCTTCTCTATGGCCCACAATTTTCCACCCATTTGATCATTCATTATGACCTTTTTTTCCAATCTCTCCTAATTTCTATCAATACTAGGATATCAATACCCCCAAAATTATAGTAACAATGGAAATAGTTGGGATATGATAAGATGACAACATAATATATAAAAAACTGAAATAAGATAAATAAAATAATATACAAATTCATATTCAATTTTATTATAAATTCTTAATTAACACACCTGAAGTAGAAGGATTTCCGCTTGTAGAACCCCTTTGTCATACTAATTGTGATGATGGGACCAAGAACCTAGTCAAACTTTGTTGGGAGTTATCATTGGTAGAATTATTGGGTCTCCCGATCTTGCCACTCCTCAACCCAATATCCTCATGTGAAGCCTCATTTATAGTAGTAGTAGTGTGATTCTTTGATTTCATATGTTCATATAGAAAAATGACAATATCACCACTTTTCGGCACTAAACAAAACAATTTGCTGCATTGTGTACATTCCACTCTCACTTTTTTCATGTCCTTATAGTCTCCAAATGTTTCTTCCACCACCTTGAACAAATTAGGCTCTTGTGTCCTTTTTAAATCATCTATGATTTTTATTGCTTTACCAATATCAAATTGATCCACAACCACCATTGTCTGGTGTAGATTGTTACATGAAGGAATTTCATTACCACTTGGAATTGAAATTCGTTGTTGATGGGCCCCTGTTTTCATATGATTATTTTTGAATTTTCGCATTGTTATTACTAACAAGGATACATCACCTGTTCCATAATAAATTCCACAAATTCTACAATGGGTATTTATTTTAGATTCTCTCTTTTATGGATATACATTGAGAGTAACTTTCTCATTGAGAAACTCTTCCATTAAACTTTCCAATTTTTTTACTGAGGGTGCCAATAAACTAGGATCAACAACTATGCATTTTTCCACTGACACATACATGTTTTCCATTATTGCATACGTTCCTCCACATTCTCTTCAAAAGTTTCAAATATTTATGTTATTTCCAATATATTTGAGCCCTCTATTTCCACATCAAATGTACCTAGTTTTGCCTTGATGCCTAAGAGTGTTGTATATACTTTCCATTTTTTCTCTTGATTTAGATTTAAATTTAATCTATTGTGGATGAAATCAAAAGGGTATTAACAATTTCATCATCCAGAATTTTTTTCAGCAAATGTACAACCTTCTCGACACCTAATGATGGCAATGATAGATTTCTCTTCACTGGTAACAATTTTATAGTACATCTCCACATAATTTTGGATATAAATAAATGAAAAAGTAGGTAAATTTTCACAAGAATAGTGGTTTAATAAAAACAAAGAGAAAGGAAGTAATGTATTCATTATTAGATGAAACACCTTGATTCAAAATGTATTATCGATGGATTCCTCAAAGGAGCTAAAACCTGCAATAAAACATAGTACTAGAACATATTTGAGAGTTGATTTATTGAGTCAAACATTTAAAAACTTATAGGAAAATCTTAGGCCCTAGATATGCCCAATTTTGGCCTTATTTATATCATTTTTTTGTGTCCTAAAGAGTTCAAAACCAAGCCCTTCTAGATTTTATTGTTCGCTAGTATGAAATGCATTTAATTCATTTTACTATTTACTCGTATCTATGGATTGTGAGAGTTAAAGACATTTTTTTTATGTTTTTGGAGCTACCAATGGATAATGACGGTGCTTGATCTCTCATGTAAATAAGAGAAGCTGTCCTCATTTATAAATCATTGCTACTTGTGGAGAAACATTACTACTTGTCTAAATCATATTCTTTCTCAGATTGGAGAAAAAATATATATTATGTTCTCATGGATTTTTTTAATACATGTATGTATGTGGATTATTTTTTGAATTTGTCTAGAAAATTGAAAAACATGAAGTGAAAGGAATTGATGGTATTGAAATACACTAAACTTGTATAGGTTGTTCACAAGATCAGGAAAAGAAGATGGGGGTGATTATATTTTTTCTTCATATATCAATGAAATTTGATGGTTTCTAAGATGAACTCACTCAGACATCATGTGAGCCACAAAAGGAATATAAACAAGTGAGAAAAAAATAATTATATAGTTATGGACTGCCTAGATAATACTAGCCTATTACAATATTGCAGGGATGGAGTTAGTCTTAATATTAGTTTAGATGGGTGTGCGTGATTATAACATTAGCTTATTATCATATTTACAGGAGAAGAAATATATGGATGAAGGAATGCAATATTTGATAAAGTAATAGAGGATCTCAAAAAGATGACTACAAAGATGAAGGCTAAGTACCTGTCTATGGACTATTTGTGATGGAAAATACCCTTGCCTCCAAAGAAGAAATTAGATTTTCTTAACACACTGCCTCTTCACACAAGTTTCACACATTTTTTGCGTTGTTCACAAACCCTCCCTATTTGTAGATCCTCCCTATTTGGACACTAGTTTGCAGACCCTCCCCCCTGTTTGCCTGTTCGAAAACCCTCCTCCATGTTTTCCCCTTTTCTTGGCTTAGCGCACTAATTTTTTTATCTACCTAGTCAAAATTTTGAATAAAAAATACCCAAGAATACATATATTCATGACTAGCATTAAAAAACCAACTCTCCCCCTATTATATAGTCAAAAAAAAAAATTAAGCATCTTGAATTACAATATGAATGCACGTTATATCGTACTGGTTTGCCAGTGAAGCCCCCATGAGCTAAGTATGGTAGCGATGATTAAATTTCCTATAAACATTTTGAATCGGTGAAAATCAATTAAAATTAAAAAATAATAAATAAAATAAAATAATTAATAACAATAATTATCAATAAAACAGTTTAGCTTTGTAAATTTACATAAAACTAAAACTAAAAATATAAAAATAAAATTAATAATTATATTTATAATTAAATTAGAAAACCATCTTAGATACATCTTAGCTTTGTATGTCGATAGGGATCAAATCTCTTAAAATGCAATCGTCCAAAAGAGAATTGATCCCTCTAGGCACTTGGTAGATCTAGAGTATGGATCTAGACTAGCTTTAAATTCACCAATAGCATAAGTAAACTAGCAACCCAATATGTCAACATTTTTTCTACTATCAACTAATAACAACATGATTGAATTCTTTTTTTAACATATGAAGATATTAGCAAAAGACACTCATTTTGGTGAGTTTATGGTGTGACGTAGTCAAATATATAGAAAAAAGTAGATTTTTCTTGTCCTTTCCAATATTCCTTCACATTGATAAGCTAGAAGAGTGGATAAATATGCAAGGTGGAGATGGTGTTCGACTGGAGGAGTTTGTAACAAAGTTTTTTTTTATATGTTGATGATCTTATATTGATTTCTAAACCAACTCATGGATTCCATATGCATCTATTTTCCCTTGAAAATTTGTGTAGATCACTGGGGATGTAAGTCAATACCAACAAGACCAACATAATAGTTTTCCATAATAAATGGAAGTGGAGTCAACATACATTCTTCTTTGAAGGAAACATTCTTGAAGAAGTAAATGAGTACAAGTACCTCAAGATTGATTTCAACAAGATTAATTGGGAGGACTACAGAAAGAAGAGAACTTTAGCAGGGTTGAAAGCATTATATGCTCTTCAAAAAATATGTATAAAAGTATATTTATGGGATTGGAAAATGATTAAAGTGATTTTTGGACTCCTATTTTGTCCAGTGATATTGTATGGATGTGAATTGTGGACTAGCATCACCTCGATATGAGAATTGAAACAAATTGAAAAAATCCAAATACACTTCATCATTGCCAAGTTAAAAATAGAAATTTTGGTTCCTTATGACATAATTTTTAGTGAAGCAAAAGAAATTCCAATCGAATCAATAGTTATGAATTGTCTCATAATATCTATATATATATATATATATATATATATATAATTGAGAAAATAAGAGTAGGAATATGGCCTAAAGGTATCTTCAATCAAGGCATGAGTGATAGAAAGAAAACCTGGATGAGATAAAAAAACAAATTGGTGAAAAAATAGAATATATACCTCAATGGTTGTCCCAAAAATGACAAGGAGTTAAACAGTTTTTTTATGGAGAAGTTTTGTAAGCGTATATAGGGAAAAGAGTTTGGTAGAGAGAATAAATATTGTGTTGAGACATTAAACCACACTTGTGACCTCCAACAAAATGAGTATATTGGAGGTAACTTTCTGTGGAGAGAAAATATTCTTATTGCTCAATTAAGAATTAACTCACATAAACTTAGATGTGAAACACGATAGTGGAAAAGACATAAAGATGTTGGGGAAGAACAAGTGTGCAATTTTTTCACTTATGGGGCAATGGAATTAGAAATACATTTCACTTTGGAATGTGATGATTTCAAGGAAATCAGGTATATTTATGTAAATATGTTATATCCAGTTCCTTGAAATTGCCTTTTCAGGGAGGAGAATATTAGAATGATGGGCCAACACATTTTCAATTTGAATAAAAAAATGATTGAATTTCAAAAGGTAAAAATTATGCAGGTTGGTCATCCCATAGACTACTTTTAGTCTAGTAGACATTAAAATATCATTCATTCATAGTCAGTAGCATAACCATTCATAATGTCTATTACAAATTTTCTATGTTTAGCGCTATCCAATTCATTGGAGGCTAAAATTTTGTCCAATCGTCATCATTACATAGTTGCAAAAGTTCACGTGAAGTTTCAAAATTGCAATTAACTTTTATGGAATGTCCAGGCCACATCGACTCACTATAATTTCTAGCTCATTGTGTAAAGGGTGATCGACATGAGCACAGAGAAGGTGAAGTGTGCAAATCACATCAACTCACGAGAAATGGTAGGCGAGGGTGTAAAGGGTGAGTGGAGTGAGCCCAACGCGGGTGAATTATATGGATATGTTGTCAGATAATTGGTTATCATACGTGGTGTGTGTAAAGCACAGATAATTGGTTAATCTATGTGGTGTGTTTAAAGAATAGCTAATTGGTTAACATATGTCATGTGCGTAAATCATGAGCGACCCTTATCCATATTGCTTCTTGTTTTTCAACATTAAATGTTGTCACGGGTGGGATATAGGTTGTTTGATTTGAAATGCAAAGCAATTAGAATGGGTAGATATGTTTTGTTAAATGATTGATTATGGTAAATTATGTGAATTTTATAATTGATAAAGTATGTAATTTGTTAAATATAGAGATATTTGAATGTAGAATTCACACCTCAAGTTTATAGAAGTGAATATAAATCAATTTAAAAAAGATATAAAAAATTTACTTTCTAATACATATAACTGCTAAAATTTAAAATTTAAAATAAAATCATAAAAACTAACTAAATTGTTACTATATTTTAAATTATTATTAATTATAAGATTAATTAGTATATAAGTTAAATATATGTACATTAAGAAATAATGTAAATAAAATTTTCAACCATGGATATTTACTCCACTTTATTATGTAGACTCATAATCTATAAATACTATTTGGTATAATATCATAGATTCTTGATATATGCCCCCAAAAAATCATAACTAATTTCATATGAAATTTATTCATATGATATTTCTTTTAATTAATAAAATTTAATTAAAAGAATAAAATGTGTGTAATAATTTTTCACATAAACCTTAACTAATGGAAAAATGACTCAAATTTGAAAAAAAAAAAAATCAATTAAATTATACCCAAAAAAAGAAATTTAAAATTATATTATTTAATTTTTTTACAAATATAGTAAGGATTTAAATAAATTTTGAAATTATATTTCCAAAGGATAAAGAAATTCAACCTTTTAAATATTTTGATAAATTTGTTATGCCACTCACAAATGACATTTAGTGGTTAGGTTGGATTATTTTGGCAGTCATGCAAAATATTTTTTGGGTTTCTATTGTTCACATAAAAAACTTGGCTTTCCCAAAGTGGTGATGTATGCTCGCTGCCACCACGAAGGCTCTGGAGTCCAATGTGATGTGTCATCCATCCTAAAAAAATTAAACATTAGACTTCAATAAATATAGAAGTGCCAACAATAGAATTAAAGCTAAGTTTATTTTGTTCATAAGTTCAATTAGTTTACAATCCAATAAGGAATGTTTTTTTAATATTATGCAGTTAAAGATGTCTATATAAAATAACCGAGTGCTCACATCAGTATCATTTGACTTCGACTTAAGAAAGAAAGAAAGAAAGAAAGAAAGAAAGAAAGAAAGAAAGAAAGAAAGAAAGAAAGAAAGAAAGAAAGAAAGAAAGAAAGAAAGAAAGAAAGAAAGAAAGAAAGAAAGAAAGAAAGAAAGAAAGAAAGAAAGAAAGAAAGGAAGGTGTAGTTATTTTTTTGTTATTTTTTTACTTATCGATACAGTTTAATCTTTTTATTTTATTTTTTAATATGTTTTTACTAATTTGGTGGAGGCAAGAGCAGGAGGCGTAATTTTTTTCTCTGATGAAAAAATAGAGATTAAGTACACTTGGGGATGGATAATTTCCAACAATAATTAGGCATAAGCTCTGGTTCTATGGTTCGGTCTAAAGCTAGCCATAGATAAAGGTATTTTTTAGCTAATTGTTTTGGGTGATTAGATGTTAAAAATTCAAAAACTGCATAAAGATAAGGAGCATCGTGAGCATGTTTGTCTTCCCATGGATTTAAGGATCATAGAGAAAATTACAATGTTTGGCTCCATTGTTTTTGTATCAAATTAGAAGAGACAAAAAATGGATTTGTTGATGAGCATGAAAATGTTGGTGCTTTCCTAGAATAAGGTTGTTATCACTCGAAAATCACACAAGCAAGGATGACATTGTTAAAATGTCAAGAAGAAGTATTTGCAGGGCTAAGGCACATTAGAGAATCTGAAATATTTAAAAATCTCTAAGGTCCAGAAAGAAAATCAAATTGTGCACTGAATGAATTAGCAAAATGCGCCTTTGCGGGCACTTTTCTTTGATAAGCGCACGTTTGTGCGAATTTTCCTCAAAAAGCTACATGGACCTGAGAGTGGCGGAAGTCACTTTCTGGGACCACGAGGCACACTCCAGGACATTGATCCCACACTTGAGGCCACTTAAGGACAACTGCCCAAGCCTCCTTAGGACCTCAAGGCAGCACAAAATGGAATAATGTGGCATACAATGGAATCACCCCCTTTTCTTAGGTCACCATCCATCAATGTACCAAGAGAGGGAATGAGAGTTTGAATTCTCCTATAAAAGGCCACCAAGAGATGAAAAATAGAAGAAAACATTGTTATGTTTGTCAGAATTACCCCAAGAAATCAAGAAGTGTGTGATCTGGAGCAGATATAGAGAGGAATCATTTGTTGGCCATCCAACAACTCTAGTCCACCGGAGTAGAGAGAAGGAGACATTGCACCAAGGTAGCTCAAAAGTAAAGAAATCCTTGCATCGAGTCTTAGAACTCCCTAGTTCTAAGGGCCCCTTGGAAAGTGGGTAAAAATTTCATCCTTTATTCCTACCAGCACTCAATAAGAGGGGACGTAAGCACCACCGTTTGGATTATTGAAGTCGTTTGACTCTATTTAGAGCTTTTTTATTATGTGTTTTAGTTTATTTTTTCTTTTTGAATATGCGTGCTATTTCATTACTTAGTATGTTAATTACTTAGTATGTTGACTAACTTTCTTGACTCCCTTTATTGTATTCCTATGACCAAGAAATTAACAGGAAAAAACCACTCCTGTTAAGTAGGTGTGATTTGGTACATTCATGCACCAAACACACATACACAAGATTAGTGACTCCACTACTTTTATTTCCAATTTTATGTGGTTGTGCCTTTTTGTAGAGACCTCTTTCTTTGATGTGGAGTTGGGTTGGAGCTGCCCTGTTTCTCTCCTTCACTGTCTGATTCTCCCTAAGTGAGAGGTTGAAGCAGAAGAGCTCCCAAAAATTTCTTTGCAGGAAAATCATGCGGCTTTTCCACAGACAGATGCACCCGACTGCACGTGTTCAACAGTGACATGTGCGCAGCCTTCGTGCCTCTCTTAGCCTTTTGCGCGCAGAAACCAAAAGTAGTAATTTGCTACCATTTCCATTTATTGCTTGCTGGTAAAGTTATTGGAAGCCCATTATAAATCTTCCAGCACTCGTTGAGGTGTCCCAAAACTTTTTAATGCTCACTTTTAGATGCGTTTTAGTATTTTAGGTGTTATTTTTTAAAATTGCAAGTTGATTTTCGCAAAGTTAACACATAGTTTAAGTAGGGGGCAATAAACTTGCATTCTGAAATAATTTATTCTTTGCAAATTTAGCCACCAAAAGAAACTTAGTTAATTAGAAAAATTAAGCGGCCCTAGTCCACACATGATTCTCTAAATATTTTTCATTTTTCTAGTGTAAAATTCATTAGTTTTTAGTTCAATTTTTTGCACTAGGTTTCAGGACCATGATCGAAGTGTCTTTATAATCTCTGCTACCTTTGCACCTTTGGGTGATCTTAGGCAAGCATATGAGCACTCCCCATTTATAACTCACCATCTCCCTATAGTTAGTCATTAAGATTAATTAGGAATCATTGGAAGCAGCCCATATCCACACATGCTTTTCTTTTCAGCAAGGAA
This sequence comes from Pinus albicaulis, assembly GCA_034641835.2. Lineage (NCBI taxonomy): Eukaryota > Viridiplantae > Streptophyta > Pinopsida > Pinales > Pinaceae > Pinus > Pinus albicaulis. The sequence goes on along the minus strand of CM076575.1, from coordinate 799,854,578 downwards.
CAACCAAACATAGTTTAAATAGGGGATTTTGAAAAGGATAACTGCATATCCACGTGTTAAAAATATGTTATTTTTCACCTTTTTTTCACACACATTCACACCCTAAGTAAATTAAGCCACCTAAAACTAACTTAACAAACTCACTGAACTCTCCCCATAGGGGTCACAAGAGAATTTATAGTTTAAGTTAGGACCAATGAGGTAGGCATCCAATAAACCACCTTGGTCAATTTAAATATTGAAACATAGAAGTTGGTTGTTTATGGAACCTTCAAATCTATCTATCCACCCACAGAAAAGAAAACCCAAGTGGAGCAGAGACCCAATTCAGAGGGGGTTAAGCTTAGCCCCAGTGCGTGTGGTATTATTCAGGGCTACCTGACTCGTATAATACTCAGTACTAGTAGCTAAATTACCAAGATTCTCAAGACTCAAACGCTCATGTGATATGACGATGCTTAGTGGCCAAAAATAGGGCATCCTTCCCTATAGGTGATGGTCCATGTAGCATTATATCCTCTACACTTACCTTGGTTGATTTTCTTTGGTTGACTAGGGGAATCACTAGTTCTTTCGGGACGTTGTGCCAGCATTCACGAGATATCTTCTCAAGGCCCAATTACATTTGAGCATGTGAGGATGATTGGGTCTTCTATGATTTGAGTGTCATATGCAAAAACAATGAAAACCATATTTTTTGATTGACTGGTCACATAGGATTAATCTAAAGGGAAAATTTATCTTTTAATTTTGCTTTGTTTAATGTATGTGATTGGAATTTTTCTCTGATTGTAATCTCTATCCTCTCAAATATTTCAAAAACCATACCTAGTCGATGCTAGAATGGACCCAATGGGACCTCATTGATCTAGACGTCTTTTGGACCTTCCCCCCATTACCGGGAGGGGTTCCAGTTCTTTCGCCATTTAGGCATCAAAGATGGAACACTTCCACACTTATGGTTTAATCCTTTGTTGGGGCATCATTAGCTGGGAACCCTTGTCGGTCACCCAATGCCACACCAGTGAACACCCCCACAGGGTCACCACATACCACTCCTCCCACAACCCCTAGAGGATGGAAGAGTGCCACCCATTCGGGAAGCCAAGTGAACGCACAACAGGGTATGTCATAGAAAAACCCTATTCCTAACATAAAATTATGTTTTCACAAATTTCAATGACTAAAAACTCGCAGTCACCTTTCTTAGCTTCATCAAAATCTACCATATTTAACCAAGTTGACCAACGACCCCATTGAACACAACCCCACATGGCCTCCCATGCCCACGAAGCTCCTTTCGGACATTCCAAAGTTTTAACAGAAGCAAGCGGAAGACCCCAGAAATCATGTTATGACTTTCCACCTGTAGTGTTCGTTGAACAACCTCATTGATGATACTATTTGACTAATACTATTTCAACACACCCTAACTGGAATAGTCGTGAAATGGTAGGTGGAGTAGCCCACTACGACACATGGAATCTTTAGCACCCTTGCTATTGCATTTCTAACCTATTTTCATTTACCCATCTGCCATGATTTCAGAATGGAATTACAGACCGACTTCAAGCAAGCACCCACCATCTGTATCTCAGACCATCTCCATGAATGGCGATGACGTCGTAGTTTGTGCAAAGCCAAACTCAACGATTGATTTATGTTATATATATTCCTGAAAACTATCACCATATATATTTCAAAGGATGTGGTACAACAAAAGCCCATATACAAAGAGGATGCCATCATAAAGGCCCAATAGCTCGAGCTGATCTATATGCAATCAGGGTATATTTACAATATCTTCCCTAACGCCCTGCGTCTGCAAAATTACAAAAAATTTATAGGCGCGTCGAAATCCGCAAATGATTTAATTAGGTCATTGACCCAAAATCACCTAAGCAACAACATTCCATACCCTGGTTACACATATTATTATACTCAGAACATACTGAAACCTGGCTACCAAAGTCATCCTGCATCTCTGCAAAATTTTACCAGTAGGACGTCATCGTACCACCATCAACATGGAGGACCCTATTGTCCAGCTCAGTGGACCCAGTACGTAGCTCAACATGTTGATAGAAGATCTTCCCCCCAATATCCATTTATAAAAGAGGAACAAGGACCTCAATATTCCCTATCCCCAGCACATAACCCACCCATACAAAATAATGCACAGGTGAACTTCGTGAAACCTACCCAAGCCCAACCGCGCCAACCATATAATCAGGAGAATCCAAATTTTCCTCCCAGTGTGGTTAAGAAAAAAGGGAAAAAAGCCTAAAGGAAATCCTAGACAAGGGGGAAACAATCACCAACGCCCTCTGCGATCTCAGGATGGATGCAACTCCAATCAAAATCAAAACCAGGAACCAAGTAACCCCCAAAGGCAGAACAAGAGGGAAAATCTTCAATCAATCCATTATTTTTCAATCTGTGGTGAGTACAACCATTACACTCACCATTGTCTCGACCTCCCTGAGATGAAGAAGCATTAAAGTAACTATGGAAAAGGGGATCCTCCTAGAAGACAACAGTTATGCAGGAGCATTTCCCCCATCAAGGGATAGTTATCACTCAGCAACAACAAAAAACTCCCGACGATTCCGAAAAGAAAATCCATGAAATCTACATGACTAGTGAAGCAATGCTTTTTTAGACATAGAACGGAAATTATGATACCCCACCAGAGACCAATTCATCAGACGCTAGTACAAGTGCACCAACAACACCTTTGACAATATCAAAGATGCTTATTGAGCCTTTCCCAAAAATGACTAAGGGAACAACTAGGTGGGTAGGAAACCATTCGAAATAAACCCATAACTATAGCATTGTGGATGATATAGCTCAATCTCCCGCCGCTATGTCAGCTTTGGAGGTATTACAATCATGCCCAAAGCAAAGGAAAGCCTTACTTTCTGCATTAGGCACCATCAACCCTGTTGATTCACGCTTGATGGCTTCTGATTTAGATAAAGCCACCCCTAGGCTTCCCTCAATGGTCACCTTTTAGATATCAATGTCAGTTCAAAAAATCACCATACACTTATGTATAATTGACGAGGGTGCATCCACATGCATCATGTCAAAGAACGTATGGTAGAAGCTAGGATCTCCTAAACTAAAGCCATCAGACTTCACACTTAAAGCATACAATGGAGCCCTTCAACCCACGTCTGTCTCTACTAAAACTTCCTAGTTTGTTTAGTCAGAAAGATGGTCATTATAGACATTTAAGTCTTGGATGCCCAACTTGATTACAATATACTCCTTGGCCAGAGTTATATGTATGCCATGTTATCCATAGCCTCCTTCGTCTTCCAAACTATGATGTTCCCCCATGAGGACCACATCATTACTATTGACTAGTTGACACACAGAGAAAAGCAAACCCTAACAAATATCGATGTAATTATACCCTACGTAGACACATCTACCAAGACGCTTACAAGGTACCAAGTATATGGCCCCGGTCAGTTCAAACCTTCGTCCATCCATAGGTCATTCCTAAGAGATCCCCCTATGATCCTAGAGCCATCATTTCACATCACAAAGGCTTTAGTATGCATGATGTCCACATATAGCACTAAGGCTAGCCAAGACATGGAAACGAGCAGTAATGATACTAACTCCTCAGCCATGGCAACCTCTCTATCCTATGGCACCTCCCAAACTCCTTTCCTCTTCCCCACAATTGGTTTTGTGTCTGAATAGGTCATGGCCACGGTGGTCCTACCAAAATTATCTTTTTCAATACTAGTTTCATACCTAGTCCCACCTACCACAATGGGAGTCGTACTCATCACCTCTATAGGTTTAATCCCTCTCAATCCTGAGCGGGCTTCAGTCATTGAGGAGACTATAGCAAACATCCATTCAAAGGAAATTCTCATTGCAAAGCTGATGGTTATGACTAAGAAAACCAATAGAAGAGGAAATAAGGTGGATAATCCTACCACGCCATGGGAATCACCACATTGCGCCATATGTGACGTAGTAGGCCACGCTACCCACATCTACCCATATTTGGATGAATTAAAACCGCTCCTTAGCTTTGCGATAGAAATCGCAGCAACATGTTCCCGTAAAAAGGAACTTGCCACCAAAAGTCAAGGAAATGAATTGCATACAAATCATGGATGCCCTATCTATAGAAATTATGGAAATTATACCCATAATTTCCCAAAGATCTCGTGATATAGGGACTCCTTACACAGCATCAAGAAATCCTATGAAGAGGATCCCTTGACCAAGTCCTCTGCAGATGAACCTCGCATCATTCTATATTTATAGAAGGAACAACAGTCACCTGAAAGACTCTTGTTCATCTTCCCCCCTCCTATCATACATTGCGCACTGTGTGATGAGTGTGGCCACTTCATCAAGGAATTCACAGCCCTGGAACTCGTTCATTGGTGGTATCCTATAGAGCGCGTTTACTATGTTGGTTTGCGAGAAGATCAATTCACATTTCCTTTATGTGCTAACAACCACATTTTAAAAAAGTGCCATTATATCCCCCGATTCCACTTAGCACTTGCTAGTTTGAACTCGGCCATAGTCTGCCTATCCCAAGAAGATGGATCTGAATCTTAATCCATGAAAAATTCGACAACTCAAGAAGATGTGATGAGCAGATCCATCCTCTTTCTGTCAGCTGAAACACTACCAATTTGGGAACCCTTAGTTACCCCAAACCACCCTCTATAGAGAAGACCAACATGTACATTGTGTAAAATTCCCAATCATGTGGTCACCACTTGCCCTGACTTAGAAGTGCTACGCCACTGGTAGCCAGTCACACCACCAAGTGAGTAGCACGAGAACCCCATATCTAGGATGTCTTGCCAAGTATGTCAAGGAAATCACCATGAGCAACATAGTACCTATATCCTATGACTATGTCCTCTAATGGACATGATACATACATTAGAGAAGAAATGTGAGGATATTCTCAACCAATATGGAAGGCAGAACGCCCCCAAGAAATATACCCCATACCCACATCACCATAAGAGGAAAATTGGGAAGGCACGCCAACTAAGCGTGACCCGGGTTAAACCTAGGATAACATGTGGACTATGAGACCTGATTGGCCATTGGGTCAATCAGTTCAAATAACTGAAGCACCTCGCAAAAAAATTTCACACAGTATCTTCTCTCCCGCAAAGACTTCCCTCTAACCAAGAAAACACCACGCATGGCTATTGCCAGATTTGTTCACACTTTCACCATACAATAAAATGGGAGAATATCCCAAAGCTTAGAGCGGCAAGAGTAGCGTTATGTCTACACTCCCCAAAATAGTTAGACATACCGAAGAAAAAAACTCGGAAATGGAAATAGAAGACCTCCTCCTCTACGTCTGATCCCTTCCGAGCATCCACTTCGAGGATGAAGAGTACTGTTGATTCCCACATAATCTACTCAGTTGGCACAGTGGTACCATGCACCATTTGCAATGGCCATAACCATGAACCAAAGGCATGCCCACTAATGGAAAAATTCAGGCACCTTTGTAATAGACACAATTTTCATCTACTGGAAATTTCCCATCCTAACGAGGGACCTAGCCTTGTGCCCACACAAGCTTCCATCACAGAGATTCTCCCCCCAAAAAAATACTGATGACACAATACACCATATAGGATTAATATCATCATATATCAGAACTATGACTCAATTTGTCTTCTCATCTTCGATAGGTGTCGAGTCAACTGCAACTACAAGAGTAGTTGTACCTATGACAGTGCAAACCCAATCTTTCTGCACTTTGTCGACTACATCTAGTTCCACCACATCGATGATGGAACCCTTTTCATGTCTATCAACTAGCTCCATGCTAATTGAACCTCTTCTGCATAGCCCTGTGCAGAATAAATCCAATTTAGTATCCCTATTCCATTTGAATGAGGACATCCTAGAGGCCATGATGCAGCTGGATTATCCATGGGATGTAATGCATCATCGCTCACTTTTTATCCCCAAAAAAGTGTTTAGTCATGACAAGACAAAAGAATAGGAGATTTATGCGACTAAATTGAAATATTTCCTCCCAACAAGGAAATTCGACTGGTTCAAGAACCCTATCCCAGTGCCCAATGTATTCAAGAAAGGAAACATGTCAAACATATCACCTACCATCAAGGTGAATATCTCCCAAAATCCTGAAAAGGTTGAAGAAATATCATTGGGGGCAGCATTTTCTCCAGAAAAATAATATCTTCTACCCAATTGCTCCAAGAGTATAGAGATATATTTACATGGGACTACTCATAAATGCATTATCTTTGTCCCACTATCGTAGAGAACCACATTTACACCTAACCTGATGTACCTCCAATACGCTAGAAACAATGTCAACTACACTCATCAAAGATAGAATAAATAAAATGAGAAATTGAAAAGCTTCACGATGTTGGGTCTATCTACCCCATCGCTTACACATCTTAGGTTTTCAACCCTCTTCCCATCATGAAAAAATAGGGCATGAAACATGTTTGCACCGATTTTCGAGATTTGAGCAAAGGATGTCCCAAGTAAAAATACCCTACCCCATTCATTGACAAGGTCATCGATTCTTGTGCGGGTCATGAGTCCCTGTCCTTCATGGATGGATTCTCTGGGTACAATAAAATTCAAATCTTCCACATAGACTGGTACAAAACCACGTTCACCACCCCTTGGGGCACATTCACATACAAGGTAATTCCATTTAGCCTAAAAAACGTTGGAGCCACCATCTAGAGGGCCATGAACTACATATTTCATGACTTGGCACACCTTATCCTCGCCTACTTGAACGACCTAACTGCCCGATCCAAGAAGCGCTAAGACCATCTCGATGATTTTCGATTGGTATTCCAACAATGCCGAAAATACAACCTATGCTTGAACCCCCTCAAGTGTGTCTTCTGTGTCACAACAGGAAGAATTCTAGGTTTTATCGTGTCCAGATTAACATCCCTTCTTCGTATCAACTGACAACCATTGGTATCGAGATATTCTCCTCCTCTTACGGACCCAAAAGTTTATACCTCATCTCAGTTGAGATGAGTGTCGGTGCATTCACCATTAGGCCCCGTAATATCTCCTCATGGGATCTGTCTTATACAGATGGGGTATCGGCACCATTTTATGTCAATGCCTTACTCATGACCAAGCAGAAAAATCTCTTAATGACTTCCATGGCAGAGCTTGCAGCGGCCACCTCTCCAGCATGGCCACAGTCCAAAAATTCCTATAGGTAGGATATTTCTGACCCTCCTTGTTTCACGATTGCATTACAAAAATCAAGAGATTCAAGTTATGTCAGCACTTCCATCGTAAGGCAAGAGCCTCTCCTGCTCCTCTACACCTTGTCATTGTCGCTGGCCCCTTTTTCAAATGGGTGATCAACTTCATGAATTGCAACCCTGAAACATCAGGAAATCACAAATACATCATTGTGGTCACTGATTATCTCACCAAGTAGGTAGAGGCTATGCCCACATACGGCAACACTACAAAAACCACCGCTCGATTTCTTTTTAACCATGGTATTTCCTGGTTTGGCGTTCTGAAGGATTTAGTCTCTGACCATGGGAGGCACCTTGAGAATGAATTTTTCCAGGAGCTATCTCACCACCTCAGATTCACCCACAAATTCGCTTCACCATATTACCACCAATCCAATGGATAGGTAAAATATCTAAACAATGTCCTCAAAACTATGTTAGATTACATGGTGAATAACCATAAGACCAACTGGAACCATATGTGTTCCTTTGCCCTATGGGCATACTTCATGGACGTGAAAACATCCACTAGCTTCACTCCCTTTTGCTTAGTATATGGGGTCGAAGCCGTGATTCTCATAGAATGTGAGATCCCAAATTTACATGACGCTATCTAACTCATCGATGATACCTAGCCTCTTGAGCATTGTTTATTACATCTAAAGATCATCAGCAAATGCTGGCGAAAATCACTGCAACACAACGAGGTCCCCAAGAAATGGGTAAAAGAATCAATAGACCACCACATCAACCCTTTCTCATTCATTGAGGGAGAGCTAGTTGACCACTATGATGTCGCTAAAGAATCCCTACGACAAGGAAATTTGGAAACTTTGTGGAAAGGACCCTACATCATAAAACATTGCCTCCTCAAGGGGGCATACATACTAACTAATCCCGAAGGAACATGCCTCAGCAACCCCATCACCAACATTTATCTCAAGAAATTATACCCATAAGAGCCGAGAAGGCCCACCCCTAGAGTTAACGTACACAGACCCAAACACTTTAAATTTTTGACCAAAAGACTTGTCACAAAATGCGCTCTAGTGTCACAATGTATTACCAACCCGACCATTACTTTGAATTTGCCGATGGAACATCACGTTGGTCTCAAAGTTTAGTAGCAGGCACTTGGGTTATCTATCACCCTAACCGATCACCACTTTGCACCACTGGTGTTTGTATCGGCTCAACAACAGAAAATCAGGGAGAATATTATGTCTTCATCTGACTTATGTGTGATGCCCTCAATTAGAGAATATGCCATATGCATATCTACCTCGATTCCCAGTTAGTAGTGTTGCAGTTAAACCAAGCGTTTGAGATACTAGATTCACATCTGTGTAGAAAACACTTGAGTGAAAAGATTAAGATGACAATTTCACCACATTAAATTCATGCATGTACCAAGAAATCAAAACCAAACAATTGATCGCATAGCTAACAATATATTAAATTGGAATGCATCCCTGATAAACCATCATACATAAAAATAAAAACATAGAAAACATAGATACCCATGAGCATGGCATAATCTGTAAACAAAAGCAAGGGGCACACCATGTAGAACCGCAAAAAATATCTCTCGCATATATACCAAAAATGTATGTTTCTAAGTACAAAAAGTACTGTCTCTGACCCATAAGCTAGCCCAAAAGATACAAAAGTACAAGTCGAAAAAACTAGGGGAAGCATCCTCATAATGGGTTCTTTCCCCGTGTACAATAAGACTTTAGGGCAGTGCTCCCCCAGGAGGGACACTTGGACCCACAGCCACTCCAAATACCAGTATTGGAGCCACCATCAAAACAGAGACTGCCACTCGGTGCAAAATCGGTTGATAGCCCCTCTCCTCGGCCATCAGTTTCTCTAGCCATGCATCATCCAACTCATCCAGAAAACCTAGATTAGGCATCCTCTTGATCAAGCGGTCCACTCGACCCCATGCATCCTCTACCACTCGAGCTCTAACCTCTAGAGCAGCCACCTGCTTTGAAATTCAAAAACAAAAGCCTCTACTTCCTCGGCATGAACACACTTAGCAGTAGTCAAGCTATTGCCCTCCCTTGAGGGACCATCTCCCCAGCCAGGTGCTCCATCCTATGGTAGCACTGGAGCTCCTCCTTATCCCATGGGCAGACTGCCTTGAGGTCGCCGAAGTGGTTCATGTTCGACCAACCGAACCATGGGCCGTCCAACCTCGCCAACATCTGCAATAGTAACAAAAATATGTCAGTGTCATCATAAAACACATACAAAACATATATACTCAGGTAAAAGCAGAATAAAACACAAAAACATACGTGTTTGCCCCTAAGCATATCCAGCAGGATAACCCATGTCCGAGTCTCCCCAGTAGTCCATCCCCACATAAGGGAATGGCAGGAACATCTAAGGATTGGCCTCAAACCAAGCCTCTATGGTGGTGTTATAATAACACCCGACCCTACCTCCCCCTCTACGAGGCATGACAGGGGTTGACCTCATCATTCAAGGCTCTCATGGCCCCTGAGCAAGCACATCCACCGTAGGTATTAGCAATACCACTTGATCATACATGATGTTCCATAGAATGCTAGCATAGGTGAAAAGCTTTGATCCATCCCGAGCCTTGTAAAGCTATGCCAGCATCCCGTCATAACAAAAATGGGAAAATTCAAAGAAGTGTCTAGCCCTCAGCTGGTGCAAAACACTGATCTGTAGTCTAGATGCCCGATGAGGAACAGATGAACTCATAAGTCGCACAATGGCCACCAAAGCACATTGCTCAGCTAAGTTAATCACAGTAGAAAGCGCTACTCACCCATTAGTTATAGGTGCCCCACCATAATGACGCGCCCAGAACCTCTCAAAATCCACTCTCCAAGGAGGAAGTGGATAAGGAAGTGCCTCACCCTAAGGCAGAAACCCGGTCACAAAATATTTATTCGTCTCAGGACGGATAACAAGGTCGCACCCCTGCAGCACCATAACCTTGCACCGCATGTTCCACCATCGAACCAGGTAATGCAGAAGATGATCTTGTGATCGAAGAAAATCATTCTCCATAAAATTTAGAAGACCCCAGTGCACTAGTTGTTGGTGCGCACTGCCATCAGTAGCCAAAGTGGTCCAGAGATTAGTCCAATACCTCTCCATCCATAACATCCTGTCATCAAAACAAGAACACATCAGTAACATTAAAAGCACCAAAAATTTGACAAAGTTTTCGTAGAATTTCTCAAAAAGTGTGCTTCGACTCTCTGCGCACCTGTTCCTCAGACACGTGTGACGAGGTTGCATCTATTCTTCCCACAATTGTGAAGACAACGCACTCAAAGCCGGTGCAGGCATGATAAATTCACGCAAAACCCTCAGTTCTGCATGAAGAAGATGCACCTGTGCCTTGATCACTCACGCGGTTAAGGAAAAAATTGGCCTAAGATCCATACAAACCCATCTTGTATGGACCCTGGCACCGACACACTGAAAAATTAAAATACAAGACATCATGCGTCCTATCTGACTAAAAAATCACTAGTCCGAGGTACTCAGGCTGACCGCAACGAAAAGAAATTCCCTGCAGAAGCCTCTGAACTCTCAAAACCTCTAATGCTCAACTAACACAAATGAACTAAATTAAGGCATATCCACCTATATGTCACACTTTTCAAAAACTTTGGAGGACCATAATGAGAGCTCAGAAGACCCAATTACCAGACCGAAAGCAACACCATGATCAACACTCCACAATGCTCAAGGGCGGTTTCACACATGTGCACCTCTAGAAAAAGAAATTTTCAGTGATGAAAGGTATTCCCTCTCTCATCTTCTTTTAAAATCACATGTCTTTCAATAATATTTGAGTAAAGAAGATGCTTTCACTTGGGGTATGTTTTTGTAGGTATTATGCAAACCATACATCACTCCATCCACCGAAAGTTCCAGGGCAAGTATCATTCTACCCTCAGCATGATATAGTCCCAGAATAACTCTGCATATCTTGACATCATTTATCCATAAGAAATCAACCATAGGTTCCAATAAGCCGACCATGTTTATCATCACCCCACGTTGCACATGATAAACATCCTCATTGGTCGGTAGAGCCTCCCCTCTATTGCACATGTCACCCACAGTAGACCATATATCACAAAAATTACGATGCCATGGCCATACCACTTTAGTCCGGGAAGCACCTCATGTCTGTTTCACTCACCATGCATCAGGTAAAGTTTTACCATATCGAAATAAAACCCCTTTCTCGGACTACAAGGTTTTTTGAAGTAAATCGAAAGTGCACTTTCGTGCCTCACATTTGGCCTACCATACCTCCATAAGAATAGCCCATCTATGACATTTTCTATCTACTTCATCAACCCCACATAGGAGACCAACCAATGGGGCCCCCACCCTCAAAAAACACCTTCCTCACATCATCAGTGAGCGAAAACTTTCATTTTTTAGGGTACCCTTCTCTGTGTGTTTTTTATAAACCAAACCCTATTATTTCATTCTTTTGGTAAGTGTACAAAGACCGCAAATGGTGCACTATGTCCCCTATTCAACCATTAGTTTTTCCCCCATGGTAGCAATACCTGTTCACCCTTGGTCGGAGTATCACACTCTTCACGCATAAGCCACCATGACATTCATAACCAATATACACGCACCCTAGACGTCCTACCAACTCCAAATATTTCCTGATTAGAAATAGTTATGACTACCTCCAAGATGCTTTTTATACTCCAACCTTGGGCCACTGAATCCCCATCATCACTTTTCAGTCACCCCTCACCATAATGCCTATGTTAAGCCTATCACATCCAAGATCTCGATCCTTTGCATCAACGAATCTATCGTTCGGTTGAGGCTTCCTTTTTGTTGACATCAACACCTATTTTCCAAAAAGGAAGCGATACCTTAGATCACCCCTCACCACAAAAGGGACATCATTGGGTGGCACTTTGGGAGGGATCATTGCCCATAGATGTCATCGATCCTCCTAAAATTCAACTACAACATAAGCTTTCATGTCAATATGGTATCGTACCTTACAACCATTACACTTTCATTAAATTCATCGACAACCCATGCCTTTATAAGCATCACTTTCAGTCATGCTTACACAGGAACGTCCTAGTCATGCACCCATGCGTGTAATTCACATTTATATTCCATGCCAATTTTATGCATGTGGGTACCAAATTCCACCTATTGCTAAAGAAAAAACACCCTAAGGGCATTAGTAATCATCATCATCAACCAGTAGATCACTACAATTTTACTAACACAACCAGAATCTGTATATGTTAAATAAATTTGTTTATCTATCCAAAGCATCATGACAATGGGACATGCCTGCCTCATAGAAAATTTGTATCTATTATATTATACCATTTCTTCCAAGGTTCCCATAGGACATGGTCACTCTTCGACCCGATGCAAAGTGTCTCTAACTCTGTACTACACGCAAGTCTCTCTCTCTCTCCTCACAGTACACAGAAAGAAACTATAATGTATTTCAGCTATACAGTTCTTCCTAGACCTCACACATTAGGGGGTAATTGTTATCACTGGAAAATTAGACAAACAAAGATGACATTGTTAAAACGTCAGGTAGAAGGATTTGTAGGGATGAGGCACATTAGAGAATCTAAAATATTTAAAAATCTCTAAGGTCTAGAAGGAAAATAAAATTGTGAATTGAAAGAACCAACAAAATGCACCTTTTTGCTCACTTTTCTTCGATAAGCACACCTTCGCGCGGATTTTCCTCAAAAATCCGCGGAGACCTAAGAGTGGAAAAAGTCACTTTTTGAGACCACAACACACACTCTAGGACATTGGTCCCACACTTGATGTTGCCTAAGGGCAGCCACCCAAGTGGACACCATCCATCAATGTACCAAGAGAGGGAAGGAGAATTTGAATTCTCTTATAAAAGGCCACCAAGAGATGAAAAGTAGGAGAGCAAATTTTTATGCTCACCTAAATTTCCCCAAGAAATCCAACATTGTGTGATCCAGAGCAGAGATAGAGGGGACTCATTTGTTGGCCATCCAACAACTCTAGTACACCAGAGTAGAGAGAGGGAGACTTTGCATCATGGTAGCTCAAAAGTAAAGACATCCTTGCATCGGGGCTTAGAACTCCCTAGTTCTAAGGGCCCCTTGGCAAGTGGGTAAATGTTTCATCCTTTATTCCTACCAACACTCAATAAGAGGGGACGTAAGTGCTGTCGTTTGGATTATTAAATTTGTTTGACTATATTTAGAGCTTTTGTATTATGTGTTTTAGTTTGGTTTTTATTTTTGAATGTGCATGATATTTCATTATTTAGTATGTTTATTTCTTAGCATGTTCACTAACTTTCATATCTCCCTTTATTTTCTATCTGCAACAAAATTAAGAGGAAAATACGACTCCTCTTAAGCAGGTGTGATTTTGTACATTCATGCCCCAAGCACACATGTACAAAGGTGATTTATTATTTAATCAGGGTGACAAAAAATATCAAAGTATCCCATTATATATATATATATATATATATATTAATCCTAATAATTAAACAATAGGAATCATTAACGGTTGGAGGACATGTTGGATTGACAGGGATATAATTCGTGTCCGGGTAGTCATTCATTATTCAATAAAATGTGCAATGAAGACATGAAATAATGACCCTCTGGAGAAAATATTATAGCAGGTAGTATGTTTATATGTAGAAAGGTGAAGGCACATGTCATAGTAAAGGACACATGAAAATATTCCCTAAGCATAAAATATATTATTCCTCATTCCAGACCTGTATTCCTTAGCATATGTAGTAAATTCGATAGATCGTTGGAATGTGGAAATAATGAATGATAGAAATAACTAAGAGTCATAATTATTTTTTTCATTAGCTTGTGGGTTGTGAATTATAGTTTTGCAATAGAAATCATATTTTCTTACTGATTCTCTGTGTGCTTAGCATATTGTTGTCGCTTCTGATATTTTGCAGAATTTCTTGAATACAAGTCTTGTTACTTAACTATAATCATCATACGCCTTTATCAAATTGTATTTTTTCTATTGTTACTTCCTTCTACTATAGAATATTGTATTTTGTTGTTATTACAAAGTGTTCATTAAGTTGTTACAAATTGACTATTATTAAGATCTACTCCTTTATTCCTATTACTAATTACTATTATAAGTTACTATTATTTAGTGATGATATACTTTGGTAAGGTTTTCATTTATTGTTTCCGGACCGAAATTATTGACGTGGTTACAATAGTAATATCTCATTTTTTCTATTGGATATGTTACTTGGAATTGGTGAATGGTTTTTTATTGATCGCGGTGTTAAAATATTTCATCTATGCAAGTGAGGACCTAGTTATGCATAGTGAGTGAGTGTTATTTACTTCCTATATAGAGTGATTGAATTTTGTTTCCTTCTCGAAAACAGTGATTTAACTTTTCAAAACCAAGTGTATAGCTCGTTCCTTTTCATGCAAATGTGGTTTCCAGTGAAGTGTGCTTTTAATTACTACATGTCTGGAACAATTTACACTAAGAATTGAGTGAAGTGTGCTTTTAATTACTACATGTGTGGAACAATTTACACTAAGAATTGGGATTTGATTGAGGGTTGTGTTCCTGTTAAGGAATCATAAGAGGAGAAAGTATATTATAAATTAGTCAGCTAAGAAGCATGGTACTTTTGATGAGTTATTCATTGGCATTGTTTGTAATTTGAGATTTGTACCAAATAATAAGTTTGTACAACGGTATACAAAATTGCCTAGTCTATAATCCTCAAATATATCCCTTATTTATTCTATGTTCTTTCATTGTCTTAGTGTTATATTCCAAATTCGAAACAACTAGCAAGGCATGACTCAAAAACGCATTTTCCAGTAATGGCTGCTACAATAATTTAAACCAGGACTTGGATCCCTTAGAAAAATGTGTCCAAGTGCTAAATCCAAGAGGAGGCTCCAACTAAATCCTTCTAGGTGGGTTAAACAGATCTCCCAAACCTAGATGTCCTCAAAAAGTGCCCATTGAAGGGACTACAACAATGCATGAACATAAAATGGAGCAACAACATTATTTTGTGAATTTTGCACACATGAAGAAGTAGATAGCCAAACAATGTATAATATAGCAGCAAAAGTGTACAATGCTTTGAGGAATCAATCACTCAAGTTGGGCAATGAAAGCCTCAATGGGACATGTACATGAAAATAAAGCAACACTACTATGCAGAAATGTCATATGGCTAAAATAATGTAGTTCATTGGAGACATTGCAAAAAAATACATTATAACATAATGATATGAAAATAATAGCTCAATAAATGTGGGGGAGCAAGCTAGCAACCCCTGAAAATAACGATACAACAATAATACACAATCCGTTAAAGGACTACAATACATGTACAAATGGAAAATCTACAGAAATGCCGAAGTTGCAGGATAGCAGCTGAAAAACAAAACTAGAACAATATGGAGATGGCTGAACAAGATGTAAAAAAGAAAGAAAGCCTCCTCCAATGGACCTCCCGCGTGCAAGGCTGATCCTAGCACTGAAAATATCCTCCTCCAAGAAGATGGTACAAATGCTTACTGCAGGTACTCACTGAAATAACGCAGTCTAGTGAAGGGACTACGTTGTTGATGTTGGGAGATGCTTGGCCTGATGCCAAAATCTGCAATATAGCTCAGTAAACCTTCCTTACTAACCTTCCCGAGGAATAGAAACTCCCTCCTTTGAAATATGAGACGAGGAATGGTGTTGTGGAACCCCTCCATTGCAACACCTAGCAACACTACATTATACTTCAGCAGAAATAATGCAGTGACTAAAGAAATGGCTTTGTACTTGAACCAAGTTGTGGAGAAAATGAAGTGAAATCCTTTAAGAGGCCTCTCAAGAATTAGATGAAATCCTAAACATGAATCCCTCGTGCTAAGCAGCACTGCAACTCAGCTAAACAGTCAAAGACTGCAAATAGTCTAAACAGACAAACATCAATATACTCAAAGATGTCTCACTATGGCTACCTCTTCCTCCTTTTATGCAAGTGAATGTATCTTTTCCCTGGACCCCACACATTAGGGTTTCTTCCACAAAGAATATTCCTCCCTCTCAAATTGTGTTGTCTTCTCAAGCAAGCTACACCTCTTAGGCAATGTTGTTCACTTGGTCAAACTTGACCTTGTCCTCATGAATTTTCCCCTTTTTACACTGGAGGTGAAAAATTAAGCTACTCCATTGATCCCTTTCACAATATGAGGGATTTTATCCCTACTCATGGGCCTTTCACCCATTTTATTCATCTCCTAGATGATATAAAGATTGCTTTTCTCAAAGATTGATTTTCCTCAAGCAAGTGCAAGGATAGACTGAATTTTTTCCTCCTCCTCTTCCAGTAGCATCCATGTATTATTATATCCCCCAATTTAAGTGATGCTATCTCATCAATCAAGCCTCCTACACATTGCTTCTCCTCAGCATGCAAGTTAGCTATCAAACCATCATCATGTAAAGGTGAAATACTCAAGAGGATAGAAAAGTGACGTATAGAGGTCCCTTTGAAGAATGGGATCTAAAATATAATGGGAAATATCTTTCCCATATGGATCCTCCATCCCCAAGCTATGAGCCATGCAAAGTGAGTCACCTCTTAACTAGGAAACTCCTGAAAATTTTCTTCCACCTGTGGCTCCGGAAAAGTAGGTGGGATGAAAATCTGCACATGGTAAACAATGTTGCCTACCCCACGTTGTTCATCTCTCCACTTATGATAATTTTAGAGTGTTAGCTGATCCTTGGCTACAGTAATATTTCCCTCAATTAGCAAGATGAGGAATATATCTCCAAAAACCTCTCCTCTAACGCTGCAAATCAAGTTGGCCCAAATCATTCCATATATGATGAGTCAGAAGTCATCATCATATGGCATCACATCCATCATATGGTTCACCTCATAAAATGAAAAATGTGTTGTAAAGTTAACCATATCATGTCCCATGCTCCCCTTATAACATGTAGTGCAAAAATTGTGAGTAATTTCTCCCTCAAAGGACACATTCACCCAATGTGTCTCTCTCCAAAGTATGCTCCTCATAAAGACAACAACAATAGAACAGTAGGGAGAAAAAATGAGAATCATGCTTGCTGCCATATGTAACAAATGAGAAGGAAAATGGTCCCTCAATTGCAACCAACACAACTTGAATCTCAACTACAATAGAGACTAATGAAATGTGTGGCTTATCAACCACTTTCCTGCTGCTCCAATCTCGTCATAAGTATGGAGGAAGTGAATGATGTAAGGTGTACCAAGAGTGTTTCCTCCATAATATATTTCTTCCCCAAGAACTCCTAGGGAATGGCCATCAATCATGCTCATGGCCTCATCTAAACCATGTGGTATAGAAAAAAGAATGATCCTCCTTGGAGCATCATCCTGCACATGTATGGTTAAGGGATGCATACATACATTATACAAATAATCATGTAAACAACATTGAATACCCTTACCATATCACCTACTCATACAAGTGGAGTGGCTCATAGGTGAGTCTCCTCTCATCCTCAAAGAGAAAAGAGGTGGTTGTGCTAAATCCTCCAAAGAGTTATGTCTCTCCTCCAACTCTATCTGGTCCATGCATCTCCTCATATGCTCATATATTTCCTCCTCAAAGCCCATCCAAAAATACCCCTCCATGATGGTGTGGTATGCTCTCATAGAACAAGTGGGGCTAAAAAGGAAATCCTCATGGGCTTCTTGTAGCAACTGCTCCTTCATCTTAGAAGCTCTAAGAAATAAGATCCTACCATTATATTAGATGAACCCATCTCTGACTGAATATCTCCCCTCATGCAACTAGCCATCCAATATCATGCAAGTAAAAAGATCCTTGGAATAATCCACCAACAGCTAGGAGTTCCATTATGGATATATCCTCTATAGTGGCAACGCTGATGATCTCTCATGAAGAACATTTATCATATGCCTACCCTCTTCTTTGACAGCTCCCATGTCAAAGATGCAAGTTGGAAGGATACTATCCTTCCCCTACTGCTTCTGCCACAACGTAGAATCTGAAATGCAAGTGGGTAGTGATGATGTTGAGAGAATTCTCCCTCTCTCCTGGAGTCTACCCTAGACTTCCAATGTTGTATCAAGCTCTCCCAAGACTCCACTCCTCTGAAATCACTAAGTGATGCCTCAACTGGTGAAGCATCCATCCTCCTCTGCTGATCTAGTGGTCTCCCCAGAAAAATTTGTCCATGCAATGAGACATCCTCAATAAGAGATGACTGAATAAATGAATGGAGAAAACTCTCCATGCTTCCACTTCGTAATCCAATCACCTTCTTAGGTGCATCAACCTCCAAAAATGAATAGGGATATGTACTCCACATCTCATGATGTTGGTTCTCCTCCTTACCTTCTCCTTGTGTCTCCATGGTTCCACACCTCCTCAAAAATGGCACATGTAGAACATGAGTTGTGCATTAATCTCAACACATGAGATCCTGGGGACTTCCTTACAAAGATGCAAGCATCCCTCTGCTTGGAGCAAGAGCTCCTTTTTCCTCTACATGAGGCACTAGATAGTCTCTAGACGTGACAGTACCGTTGCCCTCAATCTCTGCACATGAATGGGAAACCCTCCAATGATTGGATCCATTTTTGAAAAATAGATCTCCATGCTCCCTTACTGGAGTGAGATGGAAGTTTGTCTTCCATCAAAGTATGGTGCAAGTTTTCAGCCTTGTCCATGGTTTTCTGAAATGATACTGCGTTCTCATGCAAGGGTTTTGTTTGATTTTTCTTGTTTTTCTCAACCATGTGTGTTTCATGAATCCTTCTATCAAATATTTCCACTAGTGCCTTAGTGAAACTAACATAGGATGCAATTTTTTACATTTCTCAAAGAAAAGGATTCAAAGATCCACCAGGCATAGGCCTTACCTCTCAAATGAAGCGCTGCAACTTTGATGGCTTCATATTCAATAATTTGGTGTTGCTGCAAAAAGGTCTCTAACTCCTCCACCCAAGATTTGGCTGAACATACAGATGAACCTTCAAAGGTAGATAGATGAAATCTATCCTGCTACTCTCTTCCTTTCACATTCATCTTGAAAAACTCTGAAAAACTAAGATGATCTTGGAATTTCTAAGCTTGGGACTCATACTATTTCAAGAAATCACTAAGGGTTTCCCTCCTAGCAACCTTTTCTTCTCTGTCCTCCTCCCTTCTGGCAATCCTGGGCATGTGACTGCGCCATGTATTAGGGTGTGCAGCTGCTTTCCCACACTCCTCATATGTCAATTTAGAGTTTTCTTTAGATTCAAACTCTCTTTGATATTCTTCATACATCTCCGTCCGTATCTTCTTGAAATCCTCATGAATTTTATGCACAAATTTAGGAATAAGTCGTGTAATCTTATCCCCTTTTTCTTCTCCAAAAGATGAAGTCTTTTTCCTACTTATTCCTTTGTCTCCTTCTTGATGAGAATAGGAAGTGTAGGGTTCTTCCTCTTGTTTCTACTTATCCTCCTTGGGGAGGTTCTTTATGGATCTGAAATATGATAAGATAAAACTCATCCTCTTCAATCTTCTAATCTCTTGGGCTTAGACTCACAGGCTGAGCCAAGAATATGATTTGATACCACTGTAATATTCCAAATTTGGAACAGCTAGCAAGGAATGACTGGAAAATACATTTTATAGTAATGGATGCTACAGGAATTGAAACCAAGACCTAGATCCCTTAGAAAATTGTGTCTAAGTGCTAAATCCAAGAGGAGGCTCCAAAGAAATCCTTCGAGGTGGGTTAAATAGATATCCCACACCTAGATGTCCTCAAAAAGTGCCCGATGAAGGGACTGCAACAATGCATGAACATAAAATGGATCAACAACATTATTTTGTGAAGTTTTCACACATGAAGAAGTAGATAGCCAACCAATGTATAATATAGTAGAAAATGTGTACAATTCTTTGCGGAAGAAATCACTCAAGCTAGGCAATGAAAGCCTCAATGGGACATGTACATGACAATAAAGAAACACTGCTATGCAAAAATGTCATATGGCTAAAATAATATAGTTCATTGGAGACACTGCAAAAAAATACATGATAACATAATTATATGACAATAATAGCACAATAAATGTGGGGAAGCAAGCTCTGAACCCATGAAAATAACAATACTACAATAATACACAATCCTTAGAAGGATTGGCTACAATACATGTACAAATGGAAAATCTATAGAAATTTCAGAGTTGCAGGGTAGAAGTTGGAACACAAAACTAGAAAAAAATGGAGATGGCTGAAAAATATGTACAAAATGAAGAAAAACTCCTCCAATGGACCTCCCGAGTGCAAGGCTGATCCTAGCACTGAAAATCTCCTCCTCCAAGAAGATGGTGCAAACCCTTACTGTAGGTACTCACTGAAATGATGCAGTCTAGTGAAGGGACTGCGCTGTTGATGTTGGGAGATGCTTGGCCTGATGCCAAAATCTACAATATGGCTTAGGAAACCTTCCTTACTAACCTTCCCAAGGAATAGAAACTCCCTCCTCTAAAAGATGAGATAAGGAATGGTGTTGTGAAACCCCTCCACTACAACACCCAACAACACTACGTTATACTTTAGCAGAAATAACGCAGTGAATGAAGAAGTTGCTTTGGCCTTGAGCCAAGATGTGGAGAAAATGAAGTGCAATCCTTCAAAAGGCCTCTCAAGAAGGAGAGGAAATCATAAACATAAATCCCTCATGCTAAGTAGCACTGCAACTCAGCTGAATAGCTCGAGATTGCAAATAGTCTAAATAGACAAATATCAATATACTCAAAGATGTCTCACTATGGTTGCCTCTTCCTCCTTTTATGCAACTGAATGCCTCTTTTCCCTGGACCCCACACATTAGGGTTTCTTCCACAAAGAATATTCCCCCCTCTCAAACTACGTTGTCTTCTCAAGCAAGCTACACCTCTTAGGCAACGATGTTGACTTGATCCAACTTGACCTTATCCTCATGCATTTGCCCCTTTTCACACTAGAAGGTGCAAAATTAAGCTACTCCATTGATCCTTTTCACACTATGAGGGATTGTATTCCTAATAATGGGCCTTTTACCCATTTTATTCATCTCCTAGATGATATAAGAAAAATTTAATATTCCAATTTGCTGCTTGCAAATTTTGGAATATTACACTTAGATATTATCCTTTGATAAATATTAAACCAATTAGAAAATAAATTAATTCAGAGTCTATTAATGATAAATAGATGGGTTGCTTCCCCTCTATACAACATGCTAGCCAATATTCATTTCCCCATTCATTACCTTTTCCATAAATCATTATGTATATATTCCCTACAAAAAATGGAGTGCCAAACTATGGGTCCACTAAATAAAAAATAAAATTACATTGAATATATTTACGTTATAATTTAATAAAATATTCATCAAACTTTGTTTGATGAGATTTGATATGTGAACATAATGTAGTGAAATACTTGATTGGTCCTCTGCCAAGTAAGATAGTTTCTTAGTTATGCATTGAACAATGGAGAGTGATATATGATCCTTGTATCAACCCAATTCATGGATTCACATTTGTCCCATTCACTACTGCTACATGGAGCATAAACGAAATAGAGCTTTCTTATTCATATTTCAACTATATCATTGTACAATGTTCAAATTAAATGAAATCCATGAGTGTCGTGAATTATTTTCCACTCATATAAATGTCATTGATCTACAAAGACCACGTACAAAATATATATATATATATATATATATGTACATGTGATTTCTTGGTTGATTGGTCTTCTCACATTATTTATCCATCCCCCATCACTAACGAACACCATCCAATAATGTATTTTTCATCTTGAATGAGATAAATACTAGTGAACCTTGTTTTTTTCCTATTTAACGTAGTTTTAATGCATGCATATGTTCCATATTCATCCCCCTTTCAATTCATATTATTGAAATAGTTCCAAATATGTGGTACCTTGATATTTTTATGCACCAAACATAATCATTGAATTAAACATATTTTTGAACTATCCCATGAAAAAATTAAGCCAAATATAATGTTGATCCATATGTATATTGTTCAAATGATTATAGGAAAAAAAAAATATTCATGTAAGTGAGCTAAGTCATGGAAGCTATCATCACTTATGTACAGGTGATACTCCAACATTATTATGTTTTCTTCACTACTACTTCATTTATTCCTATATGTGATATGGACAATTATATTGACCTTGTCCCAATGATAGTTTAAACCTCATTTTTTGGTTGAAGGGTATAGTTCTCAGTAAAATCAAGAATTTATAAGATACTACCAAAGGGAAACTTATATCTATATAAACTGAAATAATCATTCTTCTCTAGCTGGTTAAGATACTCGATGCTCACCCTAGAGAGCTTGGTTCAAGTTATAGCAACAAAAAAAATGTCGTAATTTTAGGATAAGTGATCAGTTATTAGTAGTACATTGACATAGCCCATTAATCATTGAAATAAACATGATTTTGAATGGACCCATGAAACAATTAAATAAAATATATTGTTGATATTCATATCTATATTGTTCTTTTTCAAAGGAATATTGAAAATTTGAAAATATGGATGTAAGTAAGCTAATTCATGGGACCTATCATTACTTATGTAGAGGTGATACAACAACATCATTATATTTTCTTTGCTACTATTTGGTTTATGTCTATATGTGATATTGAAAAATATCTTGACCTCGTCAAAGTGATAAAATTGGATTCAAACCTCATTTTGTGGTTGAAGGGTATAGTTCTCAATCATTCTACTCTAGTTGGTTAGGATACTTGGATCTCACCCGAGAGACCTTGGTTCAAGTTCTAGCAACAAAACCAATGTTGTAATTTTAGGATAAGTGAGTATTTACTAGTAGTACACTGATATATATATATATATATATAGAGAGAGAGAGAGAGAGAGAAAGAGAGAGAGAGAGATAGATAGAGAGAGAGAGAGAGAGAGAGAGAGAGAGAGAGAGAGAGAGAGAGAGAGACACACACACATATATACAATTCATTGGTTGCATCAAATAAGCACTTTATTTATGTATCACAAATCTTACAACAATTGCCTCCAATATCTCATCTCTCTATTACATCAATGAACTGTATATATCAAATGTTTTAGTTGGAAGCTAGTTATACCTATCTAACTACATTGGTAAATAAACCTTACCTGTGTGGTTGATCAACTAACATTTTCGTTCAATCAGTTAATCGAACCTCCATGGTTGAATTACTTAACACTTGACAAACCCTAACTTTCAAGTCTAGTCGGATGGGTCAACGATCACTTCCAACAACCATTGAGCCACATAGACATGTTGAACATATTTTTGGGTCTATTCAAAGAATTCGTTGATGAATTCACATACTTATACCTATTAAAACAACAACAAAGACACATATAAATACATTTTTACGATACTTCCCATCACATTTCAAAGTGAAATTTGAAAGAAAAAATACTAAGGATCCACTAATTTTTTATTTTTCATTTCTTCCCTCAACAATGTACATGTTATATTTGAAGCTTGGAAAGTTAACCTCCTTCCCAAATTCAGACTCTTCCTCACATTTATTCACTTTCTCACTAATTTTATTCCACCACACCCATCCAATGTCATATTTAAGCAATATTTTTAATAAAATGTACAACCATCCAGTCTTGTACAAAAGATGCTATTAATAAGGTGCATAGATGATGTTGGAGGAAATGTAATTGAGCATTATTTCACAAGGTTGTTATGCAATATATAATATATGTATATATGTGTGTGTATTATAATAATAAGAGTATTCAATGTGTTTTCATAAAAAAAACATATGTTATGAATTGTGTTCATTCTAACATAACAAGGTTTTCATTTCACAAATGATCTTTGGCCCAATTTAAGTGCACTACTTCCATTCGGTAACCTATCATGCAATTTTTTATGTGACATGGGAAGAAAGTGTCAAATTTTGGATCCACATTCCCTACTATCCCTATGAAGGGTTTTGACATCACATTAAATGATATGAGATGTTTCTTTTAGAAACAAATGTTTCCTTGTGACCTTGATAATAGTTGATTGTGAAAAGAAATGACATGTTGCATTATGGATTGAGTTGTCTTATTAGATTTTTGAAAATCATCCACAAAGTTTCTAACATTTTGATTTCTTTTTTCTAAATTTTTAATCATTTTAATGCTTAGAATTCATTTAAGAATAGTCAAAATTCTATATTTTAGAAAAGGAAAAAATAACTAACATTTAGCTACATAAGACTTCAACTCAAAGCAACACTAAATTTTTTATGGACTTATATTCATGATCTCTTCACCTATCCATTGTAGAGATACATTTTTTGAAGGAGATTGAATGTGTTTAGTGGTAGTTTATGAAATATCACACTTTTGAATACGAGGATGTACTACAAGAACTTATTAACCAAAAAATTATGAACCAATTATCTCTCTAATATCATCCATACTATAATCAGCACAAAGAAAATCCATCAACATTATTTCATCCAGAATAATTTTTTCTAATGGAAAATTATTTGGAGGTTTTGTATTGTGCTAGAGTTTGGGTTATCCGTTACTAAAAGCATATGTTTTCCCATACCTACCTTTGCCTCTTCTCTTGCTTGAATAATATACCATTGTTTTTTTTTCTTCAATTCTTTCTTTTTTGTCTAGAAAGGTTCCCCATGTTTAAATTGATTACAATTACAATGAGATAATAATAGTATTCTAGCTATAAAAAATATAAGAATTGTATTCCAATTACATACGAAAAAAATGGTTGTTTTAGTCCATAACAAGCATTGTGGAAGTGCGCAGGTTTGATAATAAGCATTGTCGAAGTATTTAGGCTAGATGAAATTAGGATAATTATTGTTACTTCCACATTGAAAATTGGTATTCCACCACCTTGGAACCATAATTTTTCTAGATCGAGAAAGGTTTTTTCCAAACACTTTTCTCATAAATTCCATCACTTCTTATTTTTTCTTCGGATGATATTTTTACTCAGTCTATTTAGGTTCTTCATTTGTTATTGTTACAATGAGAATTTTTGATTCGCTATATGTGTTTTCCATGCTATGCAACATGAGAAATAATAATTATATGAGTATATATTACTTACGATTATTATATTATATATGGATAAACCTCATTATATTATTGATCATAACACCACCTGTTAAAAAATGTATTATCATCGCTTTTGATAAACATAAATAAAGAATTATGTACCATCCCCCATGGGCTAGAACTTTTTGGGGAATTTCAAGGATATATTCATGTAAACTCTAATGTCACAGTTGAAGAATTCTTTCTTTTCCCAACTCTACACAGCATTAGATATCAATGTATTTTCAATTTTAATGTGATTTCACCAAAATCAAGTATGTAAATATGTGGTTTGGTATGTGCTATCTCTACAAGGAAGGGAGGGCTAAAGTTTGTATGATTGATTTGAAGAACTCCCAAACTAACTAACACAATAGTATGTTTTCCCTTATAACTGGACAATCTTCAAACACAACTATCACACCATTATTTTTATATTTCATTTCTCAAATGACCTAATTGTAACATTAAAAAAAATTGAGAATTTCACAAGATAAAGTTTCTCTACCTTATTTATCTCTTGAAATCATCTCCTCAAAATTGGAGTGTGTGACTCTTCCTCTTATGATTCATGTTCTATTGTAGAGTATTTTTCTTCATCCTTTAGCTCAAACTCTATCTTCAAAGTTTCATTTGTTGAGACTTAATGTTTAGTACCATATTTCACCTCTGTAAACACCACATCTTAGTTATATAGTGGTTATACACAATGCGTAGAAATTTACAGGGTAAGTTCTGTAGATTAAGAACCAAATGTCACTGCTCAAAAACAGATCACAAATTAGTACACCAGTATAATCATGTGGTTAAAAACCTCAAAGAGGGAAACAATCCATGGTCTAAGCCAACGCAGCCACTTCAGGCAATTTATTAATATAAAATAAAATTTACATATGTTTCTCTCATAAACAGTTTTTGGAAAAATGACCCTCCATGATCTTTAAATAGAGATCATGGACCAATCGTCGAATTAGAATTAGTGAAACCAATCAATAATGGAGATGCTCCTACACTGTAATGAATCCTGAAGTGAATTGTACTTTTTAGGATACTTCTTCTTGGGATTCATTTGATATGATTGTTGTTGGGCTGGTAAGGCTTTCTTAGAAGCGTTTCCAAAAGTGATAAGACCAAGGTGTAAGATTTTTTCTTGTTATACTATCAAAGAATCGCAAAAGGAATCAAAAGAGGGATTCTTGTAAGTGGTTCCTGAAGAAATGATGGTTTCTCTAGTGGAATGGAAGGCAGAAACAAATACAAGGTATGCAGGGCCAAGCTTAGGAAGAATGCAATAAATGAGGCTACCATATTCCTTTTTGACCTTACAACCTTCTAAAATAATTCTAAGGGTTTTGAATTTGGACAAAAAATACTCAATAGAGGAGAAATTATTGGGGTCAAAAGTAAGAAACCCATTTTCAAGCTAATGGGCCCTAATTTTATTTTGAATGCCAAAGACAATATTTAGTTTGTCCAGGGCTTCATGAGGGGTGTCAACATCAAGGATATGAAATTGAAGATCTTGAGCAATGGACATTCCTATCAACCGTCATGCTTGATCTTGTTTATTTTCCTAGTTAGTGACTTTATCATCATCAAAAGGTTGAGTTTTTAGCCCTGTGGCTATTCTGTAAAAGCCCTTTACTTCTAAGTATATATACCATGTGAGGTAGTCAATGGAAATAATTGGTGTTGTTAAGAATAATCGAGCATGCACTTTCCATTTTAAAAAAACTGAAGCTAAGAAAAGTTGAAACTAACTGTTGTAATGGAAAGATTTAAAAAAAATAGGTTGTTTCAAAAACAAAGGCTTGAAAAACAACTTCCAAATGAAGAAGTTATGCCTTTTGAAAAAAATGAGTTGAAGATGCTGAATAGTTACATGAACGGTTTGAAATTTGGTGATGAAGTTCAAGTTTAAAAAAAAAAAATCCACCCCTTTAACAATTTTTTTTTACAAAAAGAAGCTTGAGAAAGAGATTTAAACCCAATACCTCTATTCTCATCAACTAAATTCTCACCAAGTGAGATAGTAAAAGGATTCTGTTACTGTTTGAAAGCAGCAAGGGAGGTTTTTACTCTTCGGTGTGCGTGCCTTTTCCTGCACAAAAAAACACAAAAACCGAGAAAAAAAACAAAAATGCAAAGCCTTACAGTAGATTATTAGATTTTTCATTACCCTAATTATCAATTTTTTCACTATTTCTGATTTCCTGAGATCGTACAAAGACACGGGGAAAGAGCATACGTAGAAAAAAGAATCCTTTTTCCTGTTTCTGATTTGCCGAGATTGCATTTAGCGCATAGGAAAGAGCATACATAGAGAAGAGGATATAGATCCGACAAATAAATAAAACCTACAAACTTAAAATAAACAAAAGAAACCGAAATAAGCAGAACTATTAACAAATATAACTGCAAAATAGATGCTTTAAATCTCTATATCTAAACTATCATAAAACGAAAGGCATCCCTCACTGTAAAAAATGCTCCAGACACAACAGAGCAGTTCTCCGAGCCCAAAAATGTTCAGAGATAGTAGATATACAAAACGACATTCGCATGCAGTCAAACCGGCTTTGGATTTTGGTCAACAATAGACGTGGCCCTAAAAATAGCTATGTTACCATGTAGGAATTTACAGGGTAATTTTTGTAGATCAAGAACCAAAGGTCACCGCTCACAAACAGATCAAAAATCAGTACAATAGTATAATCACATGGTTAAAACCCTTGAAGTGGGAAACAATCCACAACCTGAGCCAATGCGGCCACTTCAGAAAATTTATTAATATAAAAATAAAAGTTAAGTATGTTTATCTCATAAACGGTTTTTGGACAATTGACCCTCAATGCTCTTTAAATAGAGATCATGGATCAATCGGGTGTTAAGCCACAGATCAAGTGTCCTTAATACCAAGGAGAGAGATAACCATCAGAACACCACAAATCATGACCGTTGGATTATAAGTTACAAATGTACATAGTAAATAAACACACTTTACCTAACTCTATTTAGCTATGTACTATGTGCCGAAATATCCTAACACAACCTTCCTTGTCTCTAGGTTCCAAAGCTTAAGCTATTTTCTACCATCCTTATACCAAATAAAGGTGCACCTTTTCATATTTACGATCCAACTTGGTTAATTTCTCCTTTGGAACATGTACATATGCATCACATCTAAATAGCACGAGATGTGAGAGAGAGGGGTTCTTACCAATCCATATCTCATAAGGAGTGTTATCCTCCAACCCTAATGAAGGTGGTATATTAAACATGTAACATGAAGTATCCTTAGCCTCTTCCCAAAATTATTTTCTTAATCCTACACCATTGAGTATGCTTCTTTCATTTTCCATCAATGTCTTATTCATTCTTTTTTCAACTACATTTTGCTGAGGTGTGTATGGAGTGTAATGGAAAAGGAGAGGAATATTATTTTTATCCAAATTATCAAAATGATTTAAATAAAAAATAATAATAAATAGCATAAATTGTCTCTAACCCAAGAACCATTAAAATGACTGCATGTTACTCACACGTGGTACAAAATATAGTTTCTAAGCATAAACAAAATCCTATGTGAAATTCATTTCGAAAAAGAAAAAAAAAAAGAGTACCTGAAAATCACTGGGTCCTTTCCCCAGAAATCTTCATGTTCAACCAGAAACAATGTTATCAAATTTTACAATTATGGGTGAGCTTCATTATGGGAATAAGGTTCTCTGATTCTAGAGAAAGTTGTGCTGATATCCCATCCAATTTGTGCAATTCTAGAGTGAATGCACCAAGATATATTATATACGCCACTTGCACAAACAGCTGGACCACTGGTTTCATCCTCGTTTTGACCCTGAGGAGAAAAATGTCTTAAAATGCGAGTGATCCCATCTACTATATCTAAACCTCTTCCATGAATATTGTGGGCTGATGGACCTCCTGTAATCAGTATGTCTTTGACAAGAGAAAGACCCAATTCAAGCGCTTTTGAATTATGCTACCCCTCTGCTTCGACTTCAACAAGTTGTTCCTCGCTAAGACAACGTCGCATGTCTTCTGATGTATCAGTTTCTCTAGCCATGCAAATAATTATAGCATTAACCAACATGTGTGAGTGATGGTCTGGATTATCAAAAGAAGATGTTGTGATCCAGGACCTTCGCAGAATAGAAATCGTGTGATACAAGTCTTCACTACTGATATCCTTCGCATTCGTTTTAGAAAATATATTTTTAGCGATGTAAGAACCCATAATTCCTACCATAATTTCGTATAATTGTCTTCCAAGGATTTTCGGAGGTTGGACATTCATCTCATCCAATATTCTACAAAATATTCTTAATATCGGGGATTCCATTTTCATGTAGTTTTCTGTATCGATATAAAGAAGCTCTATGATTCTGAGATACCCCACAATCAGAAGAGAAATCCTTGTTTTATCTACAATACCATATATGTCGCTTTCTTTCAGACCGATAACATCCATCACCCTAACCATTTCTCTACATATATCCCATAAGGTTTCTTTGGCGTCATCTTCTATTGAATTTCTCACCAGAACGATCCTTATGTTAACGACCCGTTCCTTAAAGTATCTGAAGCCATGTAAAGACCTGAATGTTTCTGTGTTCTTAGAATGAAACTAACAATACATGCGCAGTAGATTAATTTTCTTCCACATTTCCCAAAACTGCATTTTCATTGTCACTTTTTCTGACAAACATTCCCCCAATATGTCCAAATAACGCTTCATATCTCCCTCTTCCAATATTTTTGCGTACTCCTCAACTACATCGAGGTCTGCACTCCTCAATTTCTGAATTTTAATGTAGTCTTCCATTTCCTACCTCAATTCTCTTTGGGGAATCGCATATTTGGCGTTGAACCATTGTTTAGTAAATGGGTTCTGTGCATGACGCTTAGTTTCCCAAATGGTCTCTAAATTTTTTATATTATACAGACTCTGAGTGGGATCTTGGTCGAGTGGTAATCTAACTAGATCGTAGGCAAACTCATAGGTAATGATGTCCATATATCTCTCAGGAACCATTTTCCTCTTGAATTCAATCTCCTCGGTTATAGAACTCAAAAATATGTGAACACGTTGAGCCCACTTTCATACAGATCAGATACTTCACGGGAAAACTAAACCAAGATTAGCTTTGCGATCTATTTATAAGAGTAAGAACCAAACTGAAGATCATGAGGGTCGACTACTTTTTAATTAAGTGTTTTTATGTTATGTTAATTAGTTGAGTTTATTTTGGAATACGAATTTTAATATTTCAAAATATTTTTGGTAATATATAAATTAAAAAAATGAATTGATTTAAAAATAATTGTTTTTAAATTAAATTGAAAATATATATTAGAATTAAGTGTTTTATGTTATTTTAATTAGGTTTTTTTTTTTTTTGAGTAAGAATTTTAATATTTGAAAGTATTTAAAACGCTTTTCATTATATATAAAAATGTATCTGCATGGTGTAGAAGACGGGACAACTAGGAGTTTCAAGATATATACTTACACCGTTGGTTACGCCCTTAGTTTCAAGGTATTCTCATTCAGTTGGGTACACCCTTGCTTGTATTATGACACCAGTCAAACACTCACTAATTCACGCACACTTACTCATCTCTTTCTTTCTATATATATACTACCAGCGTATTCGAGTTTCCCATGGACTGTAGTGTTAAGCATTCATATTCTTCCTTGGGCTCTCATAAATTAATTTTCCTGTTCTTAAATATTGACTGTAGAGGACTATTATAGCACGACAGATGAGGAAATTCTTAGTCCAAATCAAGAATTCGAGATGAAAAATATGAGAGCGAAGAAGTCCACTCACTTTTTTAAAATTTCGACCAATTTTGGAGTTTGGGGGTGTCATCCTTGGGTAGGGACTATGCTAATCTTTTCTATATAGTTCCAATTTTACCAAACTCAATTACATAATTCCTTAATAAAACACAACGTGTTAGTTCATTTGTGTCATGATGAAATGTTATGCATTTGCATATAGAAGCCGTGAGTGTAGGCACAATTTTACCAAACTCAATTACATAATTCGTTAATAAAACACTGCGTTAGTTTGTTTGTGTCATGATGAAATGTTATGCATTTGCATATAGAAGCTTTGAGTATAGGCACAATGACACATTATTTATTATAGACCATTATCAATAGCCCTCTCATTGATCATCAGGTTAATTTAGCCGATCTCCCTCTCATGAAATGAATTTTAATTTTGTGTGGCATCCTTTGATTGTAGTCAGAAATAGTTTGTGTTGTTTCCTTTGATTAGCAGTCAGTGGTTTGATTAGCAGTCAATAGTTCAACGTATTTAATTTTAGCAGATAAGACCATTCTAAAGTTAGCACCAAGGAAATCATTCCATGAATAAATGGAAATCATGCCGATTACTGCCATTTTTTAAAACAAACAAAAAATTAAACAAGGCAAAGAGCAGGGACAAGGAATGTCTATTTTTCAGTGTTGGAAATATTGAATAAGCAAAACACAGAGGGATGCATTCCCCCACAATACAAATAATGCACAAATTATGCGAAAATAAACAATACACAGACAGAGAGCGAAAAACAGGAGAAGAACAACTTTCAGTTTTTCATTCCTTCACACTAAACAAAATGAAATTACATAGGTTTTATACAAATGGCCGAAGCCTGAACATTTAAAGAAATTTAATGTTGGATCGGACGTTCAACAACCAAATGTCTTTCATCTCTAGTTTTTGTTGTTCAAACATGACACAACGTACAAAAAACATAAAATGGCGAGACAGATGAGTTGTGTCGAGCTGACTTGATGACTGCTTACATTATTGTGGAGGGACCTCGGGGTACGGCTCGCTCATCGGCGTTGTGCCCCCACAATAGATATCAACCGTTGATCTTGGTCAAAGGGCATCTCGTGAGGTCAACTACAGATACACCCTTTAGTTAAATAGTAGGGTTACTTGTGCCCACAGGTCACTGTTGATCTGAGATCAATGGTGACCACGTTCATTGATCTACAGAGATCTTAACACTCTGTCTAGTCCCACTATATGTAACATGTGGAGTGCTAAACTCCTGAGCATACGACGTGCGATTGTGATCGCATCGCAACTTAAATAAAAAAACTTGTGGGCGGCTTTAAAATTAGGACTTAAAACTTGCAAAGTGTGGGTTGCTGTTTGTGGGTCCCGCTAGATCGCATCAGTGGGGAAATAACATTTGGTGGAGTGTCTAAATGTTGCGAGCTGTGGCATGCGGGGAGTAAACAGAAGAAAATGTGACAAGTCGATAAAGTGAAATATCAAATGTTTGCATGGTTTGAATAATGCAATCAAGGTAAGTGTGAATCTCGCCAATATCGCATCGGCAGAAGTTTAAGTTTGGCGAAAGGCTTAAGGGTTAAACATAAAATTTGTGGGCGGCGACGTGGGGGCGAAAGGGTAAGAAATGTGGTAGGTAAGAAATTAATGCATAGTAATGGGCTCGGGTATTCTGATTGGATTTTGCGTGGATTGAGTGAAAAATCCCTCGGATTTGCAAAATGGGTTGTGTCCTTCCTTGTACAAAAATTAAATGAATTTGTGGGCTGCTGCCACTTCTTATTCATGGTGGTGGTTGGGAGTTATTTGCAACACTCCCCCTTAATCACAACTGTCGTCATCGATCATTCCTAGACACTGTTTGAGATAAACAAAAATCTTCTGTCCCAATGGCTTTGTGAGGATATCAACAAACTGTTCCTTTGACCTGCAATGCTACGAAAAAATTTCACCATTGTTAACTAATTCCCTTATAAAATGGTATTTGGCATCATGCTTTGTTCTCTTGTGGAAAACATAATTGTTTGACAATGCAATTGCTGAGCTGTTATCACAATAAATTGTGGTTCCTTTGTCTTTCTCATGACATAAATCCCTCAGCATCCTTCTCATCCAAACTGCTTGGCATTTTGATGTTGTTGCTGCTACATATTTAGCTTATGCTATTGATAATGAAACTATTGGCCGCTTCTTGGAAGCCCATGAAATGGCTCCCGATCCCAAATGAAATACATACCCTGATGTGTTTTTTTTTCATCTACACTTCCAGCCCAATCACTGTCAGTGTAACCAATTAGCTTAAAATTATCAGTTGAGGAGTATAGAACACCATACTCATTCGTTCTATTCACGTAATTCAAAATTCTCTTACATACTTGCCAATGTGTCTCTTTGGGTGTCTCCATGAATCTGGATATCAAGCTTAAAAAATACATTATATCAAGACTAGTTGCAGTGAAATACATTAGACTACTAACCATGCTCTTCTAAAATGTTGAATCAACATTCTTTCTGCAATATTCCTTGCTTAACTTCAACCCCTTGAGAGTTGGAGTTGTTGTTGCTTTCTTGTTCAACATATTGAACCTTTTTAAAACTTATTTAACATACTTTGCTTGGGAAATAAAAATTCCCTTTTCATTTTGCTTTACTTCTATGCCCAAAAAATATCTCAATAAACCCAAGTCAGTCATTTCAAACTCAGTCTTCATGACTGCTTTAAAATCAACAATGGGAGAAACATCATTTCCTATAAAAATCAAATTATCTACATACAAAACAACAATAATAATTTTACTGTCTTTTTTGTTGATGTAGAGTGTGGGTTCACCATCACACTTGTCGAAC